>CM021103.1:699039254-699473962 GCA_007115665.2 Sequoiadendron giganteum | reverse complement strand
GGATCGGCTAGAGAATTGAAATATCTTGTCGATATGAGCCCTGATGTGACAGCGAGAATTTCGAAAAAAACTGCAGCATTCATGTCTTAGTAAAAACATTAATGGCGCCACGAAGCGTAGGAGATTTTGCATATCAGGGTATGATCAATTGAAATCATTGTCTCACAAAATTCAAAGTGAAAGAAAGCAAAGGAACCAACAGAGAAATTAAAGCATTCACATGGCTTGAGTCTACAAGAGAGTTACAGTAAGTGCCTCTTCCCTTCAGAATTCATAAAATTTGAATTATGGAAGGCACAGGTTTAGGAAAACTAAAAGGAAGAAAACCCGGGGAGGGTAGCCAATCAAAAGCGAAAAAGCAAAAGATTGAATTACAAAAAAAAGGTATTGGAAGGAAGCTGAATCAGGACCTCATAGATAACTTACCTGGTTCTTGACAAAGAGCTAGGTGTTCTACACAGCTAAAAGCAGAAGTTGACAAATTGGATGAAAAATGCAAATTTATAGGGGATGTTTGGACTCCGATTAGAGGCTATGAATTATTCATTTTCCACTATCACAGGAGAAATCACTTTGAGCTAGTATGCAATCCATGGAGGCTTAATTTAGGGAAATTGGTGTGCCCTAATGTTTTTATTCATGTTGAACTAATAAAGATGCTAGCTAGACATTATGACCCAAAGGGCAAAGCTATATGTGACTTGTCAGGAAACCCGTTGATACATATATCTGAGAACGCAATTGTTGAGGTTTTCAAGATGGAAGGAATATGCAGTGAGAAAATAGTAAGCGAGGAGCTTGACAGTGAGTTCAGAAGGATGGACACCATCTATAAAGGGTGGAGGTTGCCTCTGCACAGAACTAGGTGTCATGGAAAGCCTATTCCAATGGAAGACAGTGAGGGGCCACCCTATCATGTTGATCTTTTTGAACCTTACCTCAAATACACTTATTACTCGGTGGGATAGGTATTGGGGATGAAGGTACTTGAGCATATGGTAATTGTGCCCATGGTTATTGCTGCAGACACTCAGTATCACAATTCAAGATCATTTGACTATGTTGCACACATTTTTAAGGAGCTAGATACGGGTTTGATGGCGATAAAAAGTGGCGCCTCTGTTCTCCATCTCAGAAATTATTCACTACTGATGCATTTAGTGCTATACTTCGGACAAGAGTTGGGTTTATGGCCCCAGGAGCTGAGGATTTCACAATCTAACAAGGAAGGTAGGCCATTACCTATTCAATTATAGACTGTTGTTTGGGACAACAGGTTTGCCAATTCAAATTTCTTGCATTTTGAAGATTTTTTTGTGAAACCCTTGTATAGATTTTTCAACCATCCGTGTGATTTTTCTTTATCCGAAGAATTGAAAAATTTTCTTAGGCCTAGATATTACGATGGACCAATTAACCATAACTGGGGGGATTGGTACTGTTTAGAGAATGCCACAATGATTAGAGTTTATGGCTTTGAAGATGCACCTTTCATTCTGCCTAGAACTGTCCCGGATAGAATTGCATTCCTAGAAATTGTTAGGGAAATGGATTACTTCAGTGTTATGAGCTTAAGTTCATATGGGAAACAGGCCTTTATACCCAGCACATTGTGTTTTAGTGATTTCATTGTGTTAGCCAAGGAAGGTTATGATTTGATTTTGGATAAATTGTTGTACTATAACATGAGAAGAGCACTAGTGAGAAAGAACTTTGATCCGGAAGGGTATATTCACACTGCCAAACAAAAAATAAATTTTGGAGGATACCATCATGTGCCCTATAAATCTGATGACATAATCTAAAACCTAGAGGTAGACGAGGCTGAAATTGTGATTGAAAAACATAATCAGGAGTTGATGGATGTTGAATTGTTATCCTCCATTAAAAGGATATCAGAAACAGACGGGCCACCAGGCTCATCTGAGAAAGTTTCAAGAATGAAGACTCGAGACTATACATATGTTGCCAGGTGAAATGATGTTGAGGAAACCATGGATGTAGATACAAGAGATGAAGACTATAGGTCTTTCATATCAAATGATGAATTTATAAAAACCTCGGAGTTTAAGGCATTTCTATATAAGCAAAAAGGAAAAGAGATAAGAGGACAGGTTGGCAATGTTACTCCATGAAATGAGGATCAACTGTTGAAAATCTTAAAAGATGAAGTAGATAAGGAAATGATTAACATGACCCCTGAAAAGGGGAGGGAGCTGCTAGAAAGGGCATGTGTCATGATTTTTCCAGGTTTGGATATGAACTCTGCATTAGTTTTTTATAGTTTCTTGAAAGATAGCAATGCCACCCACAAACTAAGTATAGAAAAGGTGACAGAGGTATACACAGGATCAAGATACAACCCTGATGATGAGACATTGATGATTTGGGCATTATATCCTCCTCACAAAAGGTCAATTATTATTGATACTGAAAAGGCATTTGGACATGTCATGACCCTGAAATCTAGGGAAGTTAACCCTATAGCAAATGTTGATACTGGGATAAACATAGCCAAGTTAAATGAAGCTCAAATCCAAGCATTGATAAGGGAAAGGGAGATGTATAAAACGGGTAATGAGAGGATGTTGAGAGAAAATAAACACTTGAAAGACTTGGTAGGTGTTGTAACAGAGCCAACAAGGATGCTCACCCAAGGTGAGAGTTCACAGAAAAGGGGCCATTGGGAAGGATCGACTACATATTCTCAAGGGAAAATAGATGCACTTACTGCAATAATCAAAAGAAGACAGGTCGTTCTAACCACTTGGATAAAAAGGCTCTAGGGAAAACATTCACAATTTGTGGATGCCATAAAGGAACACAGGAGAATGGACAACAAAATTTAGGAACAAATTGAGGAATTGGAGCAGAAGGACACTCCTAGTAATGAAGAGATTGAGAATGCCAACAGTATCATGGACAGACACAGGGATTTCTATGAAGAGTCGCAAGGAGATATGCAGGGATTGATAGAGGCTTCCCAAGATAGATTGGCCAAGTTATGTGATGATGAAGGAAAAATGAAAGAAGTAATTACATGGAAAAGTGAGTGCGAAACAAAACTCCAAGAGATGTTGGATGCAGCCACTATGAAGGACATAACATTGGATGAAGCATGTGAGTAGAATGAAAGAATGATAATGATGGAGATTGTGATCCGTGATGCATTGGGGGATGCTGACACTCATGAGCGCTAGGATTATATAGAGCATATGTCTGTAGTCCATTTATGGCTTAATAGGAATTAGTTAAATGGAGAATTCGTTAAAACTTTTTATGCTTTAGACTTTTGAAAAGGTACGTCCTTTTGCAAACTGATGTATAAATATCCGTAATTGGATGAATAGAGAGGGTAGTAGATAATAGAATTAGAATAGGATAGACCATTGTAAGCATTATATTTTTAGAATGATATTCAAGAAGACTATGTTGCATGTATAAATTTTGAGGAAGATAATGAAAGACTATTGATTTAGTGGCTTCATTCTGGTATCAAATGTTTGTTGGATTTCTGCAATTATTTTATTGTCTCCAATCTGATGTTTCTTGATTGTTTAAATTGAAGTATCAAGTATATGTTCAATTTATTAGTGCACATTTGTTGTTTCTGTGTGATTTGGTTTATTGGATTCTTTAAAAAAAGAATTAAAATTCCTCTCAATCAATTACATTAATCTGGGAATGTTATTTGGATCAGTAAGAAGAATTAGATAATTAGATTTGATATTCTGCCTCAAGTAGGGTTTATCAATTACGTTCTTGAATGTTTATACCAATTATAAACTCATAATTATATGCCAAACAATTAGAGGACCTGCTAGATAAAAACCATTCATTAAAGGCTTTCATTTGACTCCGTTTTACCCAATAAGGTACTGGTCTCCCTAATTTACATTACATTTGTTTTATTCATTTCATTTGACATCTCTTAATTGAACGTATTAATTCATATACCTTGATATTGCATATACAATTTATACCAAAGTAGGATCATATCTTTCCACTATTAAATTGCCACTTGTGGATAGTTAGGTCAAGTAGGAAACATAATTCAAAATCTATGTTACATATATGGGTGCACCTGCCTAGGTTTGACAAAGCCTTAAGAGTAGAGGGTTCAACCATATCGGTTGGCCTTGTTAGTTGACCAAAAATGTAGTGAGAGTGTGGCAACCTCTTGTGGTACATTCAACCAATTTTTTTGAGACCCAACAAATTGGCGACTCTGCTGGGGAAAAAACTAGAGAATTATCTGGTAGTAGACAACCTTTCCATATAAAGTCACTAAGGAAAACTATAATTGAAATTTGAAAGAAATCAACTCCACTGGGTAAGATAACCACAAAATCTTTTATCAGTTTTAGAAAAAGTGAGTGGCGACTCTGAATGAACAAAAACATTGAAACTGATACAATAAGATCCAAATTAGAAAGGAATCAACCTAGAGTTCAGACCATCACAGGTTCTCACAACATGCAAGGAAGAAGATCCTTATACAAAGAAGGGGAGGGTCTTCACAATAAAGGAAAGTCAAATTACAAATATAATCCAAGCAATAAAGTGTTTAACGAATTGGACACAACAACAAAAAACAAAGCATCAATGTTGTTGGAAACACACAATTCATATGATACACTTGCAAATGAAGAAAGCCCATCTAAAGGGCTCCATACTCCTGAAGGGAGGAGAAATCCTTCCCATCCAGGAGACCTTGGGAAAGCTGAGGAGTCCATGGCTGAGTTTGAAGCTAGAAGAAGGAAAGAGTATGAGGATGAGCAAAGAGCAACGCTCTATGGAGAATGTTTTGAGTACGATGAGACATCTGGAGAGAACCATGAACTTATGGCATGAGATGAAGAACATACACAATGGGAGAAAATGAGGCAGCATGCAAAAAAATTAAGGGTAGAGTATGAGCAACAACTTCAAGCAATGGAAGAAATGAGAAAGATGAAGTTACACAAGGCTCAAAACAAAACATCAGTAACTGAATCACCCAAATATACACCCCCCCATAAAAGCAATAATATGTAGCCACCAAGTTCCCCTCAAGCCCATCGAAATCAGCCTAGAAACCAATATAGAAACACTAATTCTCCACCACAACATCGAAATATTCAACCACCCCCTCATCAATAGTATGCACCCCTACAAGGCTCACAAGGCCCACCATATATGGCAAACAACAACCCACTCTACCAACACCAGCATTTCCAAAATCCCCCCCATAATGCACAAATATGATTAGACAATCTTATCTTGCTAGGTTTCAAATTTATCCTTACCCCTTGGATAACAATTGGAGGAACTTAGTCCCTAAATTCACAAGGAGTAATGCAGTTACAGCTGAGGAACATCTGAGAAATTTTAAGGCAATCATTCAAGACTTAGACATGCAATATGAGGATGTACAAATGAGGCTATTCATGATGTCATTAATTGAGGATGCTAGGGACTGGTTCAATAGTCTACCGACAACATCCATTTATTCCATTCAAGTATTTCATGACCATATTCTCCAACAATATGGAAATCAATGTGCATCAAATTTTGCATTACATGAGTTAGTGACAATTCAAAAACATCAGAATGAGTCAGCCTTTGATTTTAACCAAAGGTTGGTTAAATTACATAATAAAATACCTCAGGCATCCAAGTTGGTTGACCCTGCTGCCTTGAGTATCTATTTGAAGGCCTTTGACCCCAAGAGAGGATATGAATTAAGCAATCGAGGTCCTAGAATCTAGCTGAGGCCCAAAAGGTAGCCTTAACTATTGAGAATAACAGAAAAGCTGCAGGGATGTTTTCTAAGAGGGAAAACCCTAGAGTTCCACAATATGTTCCCCCAAATAGACAAGAGAACACATATAGGAATGAGAGACCAAGGTTGCATGACATGCCTTATAATACCAATTGGAAGGATGGGAAGCCGACAGGTGATAGGCCAAGGAATAAGGAAACACCGGATCCACTAAAAAGAAAGGGAGCATAAATGGTAGATAAGAGTCCATGGCATTCAGTCTATTATGCACCACATTCCCCAAAACATTTTGTAACAACTCAGTCAATACCAGAGGAAGATACACATGAAGATGATGGTGGTGAAGACCCGAATGTCTACCTAAATTCCCACATTCTTAACCCTTTGGAGCCAAAGTATGCATCTTCAAAGGAGGAGGGATATGAATACAATGTTGATCACCAAAAATACAACATTCACATGGCAGAGCAACATGTTTTTTTTAATAATGAAGCAAGTGATAATGAGAAAAATTCCCTTGTTGGATCAAGTCAGACTAATAGATGCAATATAAGAAGACGAAGTGAAGAGGAGATTAAAAGATTAACAATTGTAGCAGTGGAAGAAGCCAGAAGCAAATATCATTTGAGAAATAGAACAGTGAATAAAGATGAGGGTGTCCCAAGGGGGATATAAAAAATAAAAAGGCATGGGGTGAGACATCAAAATGGATTGATGATAAAAAACCAAATAAAAGAGAATAGAAAGAAACCCCTAAGGAGGAAAGTAAGAAACCTCCCATTGAAAAGAAAAATCCAGATCAAATCTCAAAACTAGAAAAAGAAGAAAACAAAGGAGAATGCACTGAACCTAAAAGGGAAATCAAAGCTGAAGGTACATCCTTTGATTTTATACAAGCTCTATCTCAATTGAAAATGTCTATGCCATTAATTGAAATGATGAAAATCAAAGAATATAGGGAAAGTACCATACAACTAATTTCTAATGGAAATTAAAATATAAGCCATGGGAACAAAGAGGTCTTAGAGATAAATAATAAAAGGAAAGAGGTAAAAATCCGAGAAGCCTGCCTAATGAACACACCATAAATTGACCCATTTTTTACCACTTTACTCATAAGCAGAAAACTAGTAAGAAATTGCATGAACAACTCGTGTGCTTCTATGGATATCATGCCAGTAGGGGTAATGAAGCAACTTGGTTTATGGATAGATGTGGAGGGAGGTAAATGCTACGCCATGGATAGCAGGCCTCTCCTGATTGTGGGAATCATGAAAAATGTGGAAGTTAGGTTGGAAACTTACCCACAAGCCTCTTACACTATTGAAATAATTGTAATTGACACACCACACTAGTTCAGGATGCTTCTATCGAGATAGTGGACTATTGCAGTAGGAGGCAATGTATAGTTTGACTTGTCATATGCCACCATACTAGTGAATGGAGAGGAAGTAAAATTGTATAGAGAACCTAGAGTGAATAAAATTGTTGAGAATGCTCCTCAGGAACCACTAAATTTTTTTTGTCATGTTGATCTGGGGAGCTTTAGAGTGGAACTATCTCAACCTGAGTTGGAAAGCAAAGACCCAATTGATTGGAATATTTCTGAAAATCAACAAGGAATATAGAAAATGTACTTTGATGGAGCTTGGAGCCAAGAGGGTAATGGCACTAGTATAGTCTTCATATCTCCTGATGGTTCAACTTATAAATATTCATTCCTATTAGCATTTGAATATACAAAAAATGTAGCAGAATATGAAGCTTTGCTGACTGGTCTGAATTTAGCTGTTAAACATAAAATCAAAATCTTAACAGTTTTTGGAGATTCAGAACTAGTTGTATCTCATATTAGATCAAAGTATGTAGCAAAAAATAAAAGATTGAAACAGTACAAAAATGAAATATGGGATACAATTGAATTTTTTGATGCTTTTTCCATTGATTGGGTGGACAAATCAAAGAAAATCATGGCAGATTTCTTGGAAAATGTAGCATTAAAACAAGATGATATTAAATTAGCAGGAGTTTCCCAAGTGGAATTCAAAACAAGACCTGTAGTACCTGACAATGTATATAGTTGGTAGGTTTTCAATGATGACACTGACCTTTTGAAATTCCTTCAGTGTATAGACCAATATGAGGCTCAAGATATTGATCTCAACGCCTTTGTGGAAGAAATAAATGGAGTAGAGACAGTATTTGGAAAGAAGGTCTCAACTAAAAACTAATAAACTTCCCAAGGGGTTGGTAGCTTTGGAAAGAGTATACGATGGAAGTGATCGATCCCTTGTGAAACAAACACCAGTCAAAAGGGAAGATATTGAAGAAGTAAACTTGGGGACCAAACTATCACCAAGGAAGGTGTATATTGGAAAAAAGATAAGCCCTACTATCTGAAGAATGCTGATTTCATTGTTAAGAAAATATAAACATGTTTTCGCATGGTCTTATGAAGACCTCAAGGCATATAGGGAGGATTTATTTCAGCATGAAATTCCATTGAAAGCAGATGCAAAGCCCTTTAGGCAGAAACAAAATCCCATTAACCCCACTCTGGAACAAAAAATTTAGGAAGAATTGACCAAGCTCAGAGATGGAGGTATTATCAAACCTGTGAGGCACTCAACATGGGTATCAAACATTGTTCCTGTTAGAAAGAAAAATGGAGATATAAAACTGCGTGTAGATTTCAGAAATTTAAATATGGCATCTCTTAAAGATAACTACCCACTGCCTAACATGGAAGCCATATTGCATAAGGTAACTGGATGTGAGTTACTATCTATGATGGATGGTTTTTCTAGTTATAACCAGGTTAAGGTCAAGGAATGTGAGGAATATAAAATATTGTTCACAACCCCATGGGGAATATATGTATATATGAGAATGCCTTTTGGTCTCACTAATGTAGGAACAACCTTTGAAAGGGCTATGGACTTAGCATTTGCTGATGTGATCAATTTTATAATGGTGGTGTATCAAGATGACCTCATGACCTACTCAAAAAGGGCTGAAGATCATATAGGGCACCTTGAAAAAATATTCATCAAAGCTTTAGAATATGGTATTAGTTTGAACCCTAAGAAATATCATTTTGCTATTACAGAGGGGAAGCTCTTTGGACACATTGTATCAAAAGGAGTTAGGATAGATCCTGAGAGAGTTGAGGCTATAGATAAAGTTCCTATCCCTAAAAATGTGAAAGCCATCCAGTCATTCTTTGGATATATTAATTTTGTCAGGAGGTTTGTATCTAAATTTGCTGAGATTGTCAAACCTATATCAAAAATGGTAAAAAAGGGGCAAAGGGTTGAATGGACCCCAGAAACATTAGAAGCCTTGGTATCCATTAAAAGAGCCATTAAGGAAGCCCCTGTCCTCAAATCTCTTGATTTCACAAAACCTTTTCAAATATTTTCATTTTCCTTCCTGCATAAAATAGCCGCCGTCATGTTACAGAAAAATGAGGATGGTCATGAGCAACCTGTATCTTTCTTTAGTAAATGTTTATAGGGATTAGAATTGAAGTGTGAAATAATGAAAAAACAAGCCTTTGCACTAGTAAAGGCCACAAAATCTTTCAGGCCGTATCTTGTTGGAGCTAAAGTAATTGCATATGTCCCTCATGCAACAGTCAAAGACATCTTGACACAATCAAAAGTGATAGGGAAAAGGTGCAAATGAATTAACAAAATTTAGGAATTTGATATGGAAATACAAATTACTAAATTGGTACGAGGCCACGAATTGGCTAAATTGATGGTAGAAACAAACATTTAGGCAAACCAAATCTGCAGTGTATAAGGAGAAGGAAATGCAATTGCAAGTATTGAGCATACACCATGGTACACAGACATTATGCATTACCTTAGGAATACAAAATGCCTAGAAGGACTCAGTGATAACTAGAAAAGAACTTTAAAACCTCAGGCTTCTAAATATTTATTTATAGAAGGAGATCTATTCTGGAAAAATAGAGATGGAATGCTACTGTTATGTTTGGATGAATCGTAGGATGATCATGTTCTAAAATAAATGCATGAAGGAGTCTGTGGGGGGCAATATTCAACAAAGAAAACTGCACATAAAATCCATAGGGCGGGTTATTACTGGCCAAAAGTTTTCAATGATTCATTTTCATATGTCAGAAAGTGTGAGGCATGCCAAAAGTTCTCAAGGAAAATGAAGTATGAGGGAGCTCTACCACTCAGACCTATGTAGGCTGAAGCCCCTTTTCACCAATGGGGGATTGATTTCATTGGGGAAATACAAGAGAAATTGAGTGGAGGACATAGGTGGATACTAGTGGCCACTGATTACTTCACCAAATGGGTGGAGGCAATCCCAACCAAGCAAGCAACAAGTAAAGTTGTGATTAACTTTCTAATGGATAACATTATTACTAGATTCGGTACACCATTGAGGGTGATTATAGATAATGGCATGTGTTTCAAGTCTGATGAATTCGAGGAGTTTTGTAAGACATACGATATCAATGTTTTTTATTCTGCCCCATATCATCCACAAGCTAATGGTTAGGCAGAATCTAGCAACAAGAGTCTTTTAAAAATCATAAAAAGGATGCTTGGTAAGAACAAAAAATCTTGTGATTCAAAGTTAAGGTTGGCTATCTGGGCAGATATAATTACCATCAAAAAGGCAATTGGGAAATCCCCATATGAATTAGTCTATGGAATGCAAGCTAGGATGCCTCTACAAAATTTATTGCCAGTGTACAAATTTATCCTTCAAGAGGATATAGATGTTCCTGAACCAATGGAGGAGAGAATGGAGCAACTTGTAGAGCTTGATGAAATAAGGAGAATAGCTCAAAACCAGAACATAAAACTGCAAGCACAAATGAAATATTTGTTTGACAAAAAAGCAAAAAGTAGAAAATTTGGAAAGGATGATCTAGTGTTGATGTGGAATGCTAGGTGCCAAGAGAAGGGAAAACATGGAAAATTTGAGGCATTGTGGTTAGGACCTTTTGTTATTATTGGCAAGAAAGGAGAGGATTCATATTATTTACAGAATATGAGTGGTGAAGAGTAGGATTTCCCTGTACATGGCCAATTTCTAAAGAAATTTTTTTCTTAAAAATCACAGAGGATCAAAGGTTGCCAGTGCATGGACAACATTTGAAGAAAAACTTCTCATAATAAATTTCCATGCACAATAGTATAGGAATTAAAGGATATAGGAAATTTCTAGTACATGGACAATCCTGGAAATCCTTATTTGATATTTGTCCATGTACAGTAGTTTAGGATCATTTTTTTCATCTCCACTTGCTCTTATCCATAATATTTGGTCTACTCACCCAAAAATCTGGATCCTTGTAATGATCTCACAATCATTCATCCCTAGACAAAGCCACTATTGGAACTGTGAAATTTTGGCCATTTTATTTACCCTTCATGATTATTAGCCTCCCAAAATGTTCATAAATATAGACAAAAAAAGTCCTCACATACCATCTTTCTATAAAATCCGGTTTAAATATTGTCATAACACCCCATAAATTTCATTTTGGAATTGAAACATTGACGTATGAAAATATCGGCATAAGTTGATGCAGGTCTCGTCAATGATAATATACATATCTTTAGTATATCGGCGAGACATCAGATGGGTCATACGGATAAACTTGTATACTAGGAGAATGCGGGTATGTATTACTTATCGGAAAGACATAAGGTATCAGCATGATGATGTAAGGTCATATCGAGCTAAGTTACCTTGGGCCAATTGGAGAAAAGTAAAGCCTATCAGGGAGACTTTGGTCATCGGAGAGAATTTTCAAAACACTACCCGAAGCGCTATTGGTCTTACCGATAAAGAAAAAGGAGAACTCACTCGATGAGACAAATGATACCGGTGAGAGTTCAGAAGGTCTTACCAACCCCTCGGGTTACACTGACGAAAACTAAGCTTACGAAGATAAAGGATGTTAGGAAGACGGTGTGCATTGTCATACCAAAAAGGAGGCGTATCGAAGACACATGTCATTGCGGGGATATCTAAGAGACATCACAGCGAATATTATTTTTTCGGCAAAACAAATTGCTTAGTCTCGGTGACATAAGTAAATAAAGAAAACATCTCGGTGAAACAAAGTAATTTCGGAGTAAGATAAAGAATTGTTGGCCTGATTCATTGAGTCTGAGTGATAGTTGTTTCGATGAAAGTCATGGCGATATAAAGAGCCAAAGGAGAGAAACTATCAAGGAGACTTGTGAAGTTGGGGAAATTGCAAGACGTCTTAGCAGATCGATGAACATTGAATATGTGGATCAGCCAAAGATTTGAAATATCTCGTCGATTTGAGCCCTCATGTGACAACGAGAGTTTCAAAAAAAACCTACAACATTCATATCTCGGTAAAGACATTAGTGGCACCACAAAGTGTAGGAGATTTTGCGTATCAGGGTATGATCAATTGAAATGATTGCCTTGCAGAATTCAAAGAAAAAGAAAGCAAAGGAACAAGTAGAGCAATTAAGGCATTCACCTGGCTTGAGTCTACAAAAGTGTTACAGTAATTTTCTCTCTAGAACTCATAAAAATTATAATTATGGAAGGTACTGTTTCAGGAAAACTAAAGGGAAGAAAACCCGAGGAGGGTAGCCAATCAAAAGCAAAAAAGCAGAAGACTGAATTACAAACATAAGGTACTAAAAGGAAGTTGAATCAAGACCTCATAGATCAGTTACTTGGTGTTGGACCTAGAGCTAGGCATTCTACACAACTCAAAGTGGAAGTTGACAAATTGGATGACAAATGAAAACTTATAGGGGATGTTTGGACTCCGATTAGGGGCTATGAGTTATTCATTTTCCACTATCATAGAAAAAATCGCTTTGAGCCGGTGTGCAATCCATGGAGGCTTAATTTAAGGAAATGGGTGTGCCCTAACATTTTTACTGATGTTGAACTAATAAAGATGCTAGCTGGACATTATGACCCGAAAGGTAAAGCTATATGTGATTTGTGAGGGAACCCATTGATACATATATCTGAGAATGCAATTGCTAAGGCTTTCAGGATGGAAGGAATATGTAGTGAGAAAGTAGTAACCAAGGAGCTCAATAGGGAGTTTAGAAGGATGGAAACCATCTATAAAGGGTGGAGGTTGCCTCTGCATAGGATTAGGTGTCATGGCAAGCCTACTCCAATGGAGGATAGTGAGGGGCCACCCTATCATGTCGATCTCTTTGAACCTTACCTCAAATACACTTACTAGTTGGTGGGACAGGTATTAAGGATGCAGGTACTTGATCATATGGTGATTGTGCCCATGATAATTACTACAGACACTCAGTATCATAATTCCAGATCATTTGACTATGCTGCACACATTTTTAAGGAGCTAGATACAGGTTTGATGGCGATAAAGAGTGGTGCTTCTTTTCTCCATCTCAGAATTACTCACTACTGATGCATTTAGTATTGTACTTATGACAAGAGTTGGGTTTATGGCCCCAGGAGATGAGGATTTCACAATCCGACAAGGTAGGGCATTTCCTTTTCAATTATGGACTGTTGTTTGGGACAACAGGTTTGCCAATTGAAATTTCTTGATTTTTGAGGAAATTCTTTGTGAAACCCTTGTATAGATTTTTCAACCATCCTTGTGATTTTTCTTTATCTAAAGAAGTGAAAAGATTTCTTAGGCCTAGAGATTACAATGGACCAATTGACCATAACTAGGGTGATTGGTACTGTTTAGAAAATGCCACAATGATTAGGGTTTATGGCTTTGAGGATGCACCTTTCATTCTTCCTAGAATTGTCCTAGATAGAATTGCATACCTAGAAATTGTTAGGAAAATGGATTACTCCAGTGTTATGAACTTAAGTTCATATGGGAAACAGTTTTTCATGCCCAACACATTGTGTTTTAGTGATTTCACTGTATTAGCCAAGGAAGGTTATGATTTTCTTTTGGATAAATTGCTGCACTATAACATGAGAAGAGCACCAGTGAGAATTTTTTTGATCCAGAAGGGTATATCCACTCTGCTAGACAAAAGATAAAATTCAGAGGGTACCATCATGTGCCCTATAAATATGATGACATAATCAGAAACCTGGAGGCAAAGGAAGCTGAAATTGTGATTGAAAAATATAATCAGGAGTTGATGGATACTAAATTGTTATCCTCCATTAAGGAGATATCAAAAGTAGACAGGCCACAAGGCTCATCTGGGAAAGTTTCAAGAATGAAGATTCAAGACTATACCTATGTTGCAAGAGAAACTGATGTTGAGGAAACCATGGATGTAGATACAAGGCATGAAGACTATAGGTCTTTCATATCTAATGATGAATTTATAAAGACCTCGAAGTTTAAGACATTTTCATATAAGAAAAAAGGAAAAGAGATAAGGGGACACGTTGACAATGTTACTCCAGGAAATGATGATCAACTGTTGAAAAGATGAAGTAGACAAGGAGATGATTAACATGACCCCTAGAAAAGGAAGGGAGCTGCTAGAAAAGGTAGGTGTTATGATTTTTCTAGGTTTGGATATGAACTCTGCATTAGTTTTTAATAGTTTCTTAAAAGATAGCAATTCCACCCACAAGCTAAGTATAGAGAAGGTGACAAAGGTATACATAGGATCAAGATACAACCCTAATGATGAGACATTAATGATTTGGGCCTTGTATCCTCCTCACAAAAAATCAATTGTTATTGACACTAAAAAGGCATTTGGACATGTCATGACCCTAAAGGCTAGGGAGGTTGATCTTGTAGCAACTAATGATATTGGGATAAATATAGCCAAGTTAAATAAGGGTCAAATCCAAGCATTGATAAGGGAAAGGGAGATGTATAAAATTGGTAATGAGAGGATGTTGAGAGAAAATTAACTCTTGAAAGACTTGGTAGGTGCTATAATAAAACCAACAAGGATGCTCACCCAATGAGAGAGTTCACAAAAAAAGGACCATTGGGAAGGATCAACTGCATATTCTTAAGGAAAAGCATATGCACTTGCTGGAATAATCAAAAGAAGGCAGGTTGTTCTAACCAATTGGTTAAATAGACTTTGGGAAAAACATTCACAATTTTTGGATGCAATAAAGGAACACAAGAGAGTGGACAGCGGAATTCAAGAAAAGATTGAGGAATTGGAACAAAAGGACATTCCTAGTAGTGAAGAGATTGAAAATGTGAATTGTATCATGGACATACACAAGGATTTCTTTGAGGAGTTGCAAGGAGATATGCAGGGATTGATAGAGGCTGGCAAAGATAGATTGACCAAGTTATGCGATGATGAAGGGAAGATGAAAGAAGCGACTAAGTGGAAAAGTGAGTGCGAAACAATACTCCAAGAGATGTTGAAAGAAGCCACTATGGAGGATGTGACATTGGATGAAGCGTGCGAGCAGAATAAACGAATGATAATGATGGAGATTGTGGTCCATGATGCGTCGGGGGATGCTGAAACTCATGAGCGCTAGGATTATACATGGCATATATCTGCAATCCATTTGTTGCTTAATAAGAATTAGTTAAATGGAGAATTTGTTAAAACTTTTTATGTTTTAAACTTTTTTGAAAAGGCACGTCCTTTTGAAAAATGATGTATAAATATCCGTTATTGGATAAATTAAAAAGGGATAGAAGATAGAATTAATAGGATAGATCAGTGTAAGCATTATATTTTTAGGATGATATTCAAGGAGACTATGATGCATGTATAAATTTTGAAGGATCAAATGAAATAAATTCAATATTGTGGTGCTATTCTGGTATCAATTATTTGTTAAAGTTAACTGAAATATTATCAAGTTGTCTCCAAGGTTGATATTTATTTGTTATTTAAATTGACATATCAAGTATATTCTCAGTTTATCTGTACACATTTGTTGTATTTGTGTGGTGTGATTGGTTGGTTCTTTCAAGTCATTCATAGTAATCTGAAATTATAATTTGGATCATTAAGAAGAGTTCGATAATTATATTCCTGCATGTTTATACATGTTATAGACTAAATATCATATGCCAAATAATTAGAATCCCTACCAAATAGGGGTCATTTATCTAAAACTTTCATTTTAACTCCATTTTTACCCAATAAGGCACTGGTTAGATTAGTTTATCCATTTCAAATTGACATCTTTTAATTAAGCGTATTAATTCATATAACTTGATATTGCATATACAATTCATAACGAATTAGGATCATATCTTTCCACTATTAGATTTCCATTTGTGGATATTTGGATCAAGTAGGAAACATAAATTCAAAATCTGTGTTACTCATATGAGTGCACCCGCCTAGGTTTAGCAGAGCCTTGAGAGTAGAGGGTTTAACCATATTGGTTGGCCTTGTCAATTGACCAAAAACATAGTGAGAGTGTGGTAACCTCTTTGGTACATTCAACTAGCATTTTTGAGACCCAACATACTCAACAAAATTTTCCCCAAACTATAGTAAATGTTGTTTTGTATTGATCTTGAAGGTTGATAAAGATTTGATTATTTTCAAAAAATCCGTCCATCAATGAAAACAAATCATGTCCCGCAGTCGAGGCTACTATCATGTCAATATTAGGAAGGGGAAAATCATCTTTTAAATATGATTTATTTAAATCATGAAAGTACATACACATCCTATCTTACTTTTGCTAATTAAGAGAGTTTACAAGAGCATTTCTAGGGAATTTAATGGAAAAATTCTTTATCATTTGTTGCAAAAATTCAAGGTCCATTATCATGTCAAGATCATCAAGCATCAAGAATTTTGTTGAGCTAGTGTTGTGATGTAGCATTGAAGATCCATTTGAAAGCATAGTTTCATATCCATTTTCAAGATTAAGATCTACTTTCCACATTGCCACTTCATGTTAGATTGTTGATTTACATCTCAAGACCTATATCTCAAGACATATTTCAAGGTATCATTGTTCATGTTTCATGTTTCATGATTCATGTCCTTATTTCATTGTTTCATCATTTGGTTTAATTACCTAAATGAGGTTTGACCTAGGCAAACCCCTATTTCCTAAAAAATTAACAATCAACAAGTTTTTCCCTATCTCTACATGTGTGATTGCATATCTAGGTGTATTGAGGATTGAAGATCCTTTGAATATTAGGTTGCAAGTTTTGAAGAAATTCTTCAAGTTTTCACAAGGTTGTCATCTTCCCAAAAATTCACCTACAGGTTGTAAATCAGGGTTTCAGATCTAGAAATGAAGTGTGGAAGGTGTGTTGGTGTGGAGCCTGAATAGTCTCCAAGTAGGAGATTGTTCGAATGTGGTTACTGATCATACTATATTGTACACTCTTCTGGAATATTGTAAAGGCGACTTTGTAAACCCTAATTTCTGGAAGCTTCTAAAAGCTTGTTATAAGCGGTTGGGATGGGGAGTTGTAGCATGGAGTTATTCATAATATTGTAATATGTTTTGCATTGGCTAATAAAATCATTGGATGGGTGTGGTTTTGTCGATGTAGCCCAGATTGGGTCAACCACATTAAATTCTCTATGTTGTCTTATTTTCGCTATAATTTTCTATGTGTTTTATTTCTCTATTTTATTGTTCAAATATGTATTTAACTTGTTAGATATCTGTCTTCTAACCCTAACAAGTGGTATCAGATCGGGTTGTGTTTGGTTATCATCTGCGGGAAGGTCTCACGCTTGAGTGGGAGTCTCACAGGTGAGTGGGAGAAATGAAAGATGACGGTAATTTGAAGGTTGAGAAGTTCAATGGGCAGAACTATCAGTTATGGAAGATGGAGATGGAGGAATACCTCTATCAAAAGGATTTATGGTGGCCATTGGAAGGGAAAACCAAGAAACCCCTAGCGATGTCCGATGAGGACTGAGATATTTAAGATAGAAAGGCACTTGGTAGTATTTGTTTATGCCTGGCACAATTGGTGGCATTCGATATTACAAAAGCAAAGACAAGTCAAGAGTTCATGGAAACCCTAGAAAAGTTATATGAAAAACCTTTCACTTCAAATAAGGTATTTCTTATGAAGCATTTATTTAATATGAAAATGGTAGAAGGTGGGTCAGTTGCTGATCATTTAAATGATTTTAATACAATTACCAGTCAATTAACTTTTGTAAATGTAAAATTTGATGAAGAATTTAGGGCTCTTTTGGTTTTGTGTTCTTTGCCTAAAAGCTGAAATAGCTTGGTAATGGTTGTTAGCAATTCTATTTCTAGTTCAAATACATTGAAATTTGATGATGTTGTTGGTGTTATTTTTGTTGAATCTCTCTTGTGATAATTTGTCCTTGATGACAATATATGTTACTCTGGCATCTTGATGGTTACTCACTCTGTTGATCTGCTTTTCTGATTGGCATTCCTACTTCAATTTTAATACTATATATGGTGGTACTGATAACTTGACTCCATGTGTAGATCTCAGTTGAGGCATTATGGTTACAGTTTCTATGTTCCATTGTTTAGGTGGCATGTTTTTGATTTGATAATTTGTGCTTCAATGTTTCATTTGATTACATGTGTTTGGCATGTTCATTTTTTTGACAGGTTGATTAATTATGGCTTGATCTGTTACAAGCATCTTGAAATTGAAATATGTTCTTGATATTCATCAAAGGTATATTTCTCTATTTTCAGTTAGTGGCATGGGTATGAGGAATAATTTGTTAGTGTTTTGAGCACTCAGTATTCATTTTTTGGCATATTATAAGGCATTGATCATTACTATGCTTATGGGCTTTGAGATACACATTCTTCATTCTTGATTCACTTCGTGTATGGTAATTGGCTTTGAGAACTTAAATTTTTTTAGTCCTTATCACTTCTCAAGGCATTGGATTTTAATGTGATGGAAAATCAACCTTCGTTAAAGGTCTAAAGTTTGATCTCTCATTAGCATTTGAATCAGGTCTATTGTTTGATATTTATTTGGGCCTTAAGGTGGATAAATCTCTAGGCTTCAAGGCCTATAACATGTATTTGGATTTGATTAGTTTTTACTTGTCACATTGGAAGTGAATTAGCCTTGACTACTTGGGAACATTAAGTCTTATGAATTCGACACTTTACATGAAATAATGCTTGTCATTATTGAGTCGGCATTACACATGCTTAGTATTTGAATCAAGTAATGAGCTTGTTGGCATGACTTTGGATTGCTTTGGCCACATATTTCAAATATCATTATGAGAATTTTAACTTATTGAGTTAGTCCTTTTGGACTTCAAACTGCATCTCATTTTTGTAAAGGAATTCGTGTGGAAAGTAGGGCAATCATTATGCTTCATTGTTTGAGGGTCTCAAACCCTATGCTGGCCGCCACCATGGAATCTTGTCCTCAGTTGTTCCTCTGCACTCATAGGAATTATGGCCTTGGAAAATGAATGGAAAATATTAGAGGACCATTACTATGGTCGATTTGTGTGTCTTCTTTCTGTTGACTGGTGAAGGGCCGAGATTGGAAGGTGTCTTGGCCATTTCTTTTGTCTGCAGATCTGGTAAACTCTTTCATGATAGCTTCTTCATCATTATTCCCAGGCATTCCTTCTTTTGATTGTTGTGTAGATGCATTACCTCTATTGGCAAGGTTGTTAGGAGATACATGTTTTTTTCTTCTATTTGGAAAATGGAAAAATGGAAAAATCAAATGGGTTTAGTGGTTTCTAAGCAGATTTGGTGCATGTCATTTTTACTTCTTAGAAATGCATATATATTTAATGTATCATTTTAAATCTGCTATTACACTTAAGGGATAGTGATTTCAATTCATGGGTAATCATAGAATCTTCAGTAACTACTCTTGAAAGTATGATTATATGATTTCAATTATTGAGCATTGTTGTTTAGTTTACTTAACAAGTTGCAACTATTGTAATGGGTATTGTTCATGGAATATCTTCTCATCTTCACACCTGGGATCATGGGTAACTTCTCTTAGGGTGCATTATTTTTGAGGTTTCAATTTCTCAAAATAAAGCTTTCAGTTACTTCATTTTCCAACATTTTCAATGGTTATTATTATGTACTCATGCATGCCTTAATGTTGTATGGTTAAGCTTTTCCCTTGCAAGCTGCTCGACATGATAGGGTTTTGTCTCTTCTATTTTTACATACTACTTTTTCTTGTCATACCTAGAGGAAATATTCTACAAAAATGAACTTTGTATCACTTGAACAATAACTTTTCAAGGAAGTAAAAATAATGAAAAAGGTAACCTCCTCCCTTTGTCTGGTAAAAACAGTTTTAGCTGTAACCAAAAGTTGCAAACTATGATGTAATCTGTAAATTTTTGAAAACAAAGAGATTAAGGCTTAATCATCTCTAAAAAGTTCCTAAAAAGTAAAAAGGGAAGTTCTATTAAGTGTGAAGATAGGGTAATTATCTTTTTATGCTGAAAATTTGGAAAACACAGTGTGTTGTCTATTTTGTATTTTGTATCATGAAAGATTGAAAATTAGAGTGTGAGAAAAGAAAAAAAAACATCATATCACTATAATATAGTTTGATGAGAAGTTGTATTGACACCGTAACTAGATTTTCCTCAATCTTTCTTAAGGCTTGATAATGAATGGAACTCTGAAGAGTTATTCTTGACTCTTGAGAATTTTATGCATTGTCTATCAAGAGGCACTTGACAAAAATTAGAGAAACAAAGAGATCCTCTGTATCATTGTATGTCCTACTGAAAAACACAAAAGGGGTTGGTGCTCCTTGAGACTGGTGTCTCTAAACAGAGGGGTTGGTGTTCCTTGATTTGGTGCTCCTTGAGACTGGTGTCTCTAAATAGAGGGGTTTGTGCTCCTTGATTTGGTGCTCAAAAATCAGCCAATGAGGCATTGTCAAAGTAATTATTGAAATGAAAGCCTGAAAAAGGTAGCAGGTTCAGGAGTTGGTTTTCTACCCCAAGAGGGTTTTCCACTTGACATATATTGTGTCTATTTGAGTTTTTGTGATTCATTTGGTTCAAGTGCTTTATTTCTTTAAACTGTTATGTTGCACTATTTTCATTTCAGTTTATGTGATTGCATTCAAATACATGAATGATTCTATCATTGAGAAATGAGAGCATATATCTGGTTCTTTTCAATTTCAATTAAATTTGGTAAAGAAGTTAATAAAACTGATTCACACCCCCCTCTCAGTGTACTTTCACTCCAACAATTGGTATCAGAGAATAGGGTCCTCTGATAGGTCTTTCCAACTTAGGATTGATTCTGGACTTGGGGTCTATTCAAAATGTCTCAAGCGCATGAAGGTACTTCCATGACTAGAGCTCCATTATTTGATGGAATTGATTATGTATTATGGAAAATTAAAATGGAGACTTGTTTAACTTATATTGATCTCGATGTCTAGAGTATAGTATTGTCTGGGTACACTGTACCATCTACTTTTCCTACCACTTCTGCTAAAAAGAAAATATATGAAACCAAAGCAAGAGAAAAAAATTCTCTTCTATGTGCTCTAACTAAAGATGTCCTCACCAAGGTCATGGACTATAGTTCTGCTATGGAAATCTGGAATAAAATTGAAACTATCTATCAAGGAAATGAAAAGGTAAAATAGTCTAAATTCCTCACTTTAAAACATTAGTTTGAAGATTTAAAAATGAGCGACAATGAAAAAGTAGCTGACTAATTTTTGAGAGTTGATGAAATAGTCAATGCCATGAAGGGTCTGGGAGAAGAAGTCAAGGAATTTTATGTTATAACCAAGGTCATCAGAACCTTACCAACAAAATTTGAAGCTAAGGTAGCTACTCTAGAAGAGAAGAAACACTTTACCCAGCTTACCCTTGATAGCCTAAAAGACACTCTGACTACCTATGAAATGAGGATTAGTAAAAACAATACCTTTGCAAAAGAAACAACATTTAATGTTGAAAGGAAAGAAAGGGATGAGCTCACTGAATCAGAATTATCTGATTCTAAAGAATCCTACTTTGTGAGGAAACTCAAAAAGGGTTTTGGAAAGTATAAGGGAAAGCTTCCCTTCAAATGATTTAACTTTGGAAAAATAGGCCACTTTGCTGCAAAGTGCCCCTATGGTGACACAAACAATGATAACGGAAAATCTGAAAACTTGCCAAGAAAAAGGCTTATAGACCCAAACAAAAGTTCAATTTCAAAAAGAAGAAAATTTTGTTCAACAAAAATGAAACAGACTCTGAATCTGAAGATTCTTTAGATGAAGAGGATCAAAATCTCTTCATAACTCAAATCATTCAGCAAGATGAAACTAACAACAATGATGTTGAAGATGGCGAACTGGATTATGAAGGAGAATTGAAATGTGCTCTAAAAGAGCTAAGAAAACTTAAAAACAAAATGCGTGCTCAAGATACTTTACAAGAACAACTCATAAATCTTGAGATAGTCTCATTAAAAACTCAACTTAAGGAATCTAAAAGAGTTGAATACTGTCTTCGTATTGGAAGAAGCTCTAAAGATCAAGAAATTCAAAAACTTGAACATGAGATTGTAGATCTCAGAAAGACCATTAAGAAATATGAGAGCACTCTTAAACTAAATGACATGCTTAGTAAACAGAAACTGAACAATGACAAAATAGGTATTGGTTTTGTGAAAGGTGAATGTTCAAATAACAATGCAAAGGACAACGTCGTTGCTGGAAACAAAAGTCTAGAACTCAAACATCCTGATTTTGACAAGGATCATGTTCATCCTTTTAGGAGCAACAAAATGACTTATAATGCCTACCCTTTCTTTTATGGGTATTGTTACTTCTGCAACAAATTTGGTCACAAGGTGAACTCTTGTAGATTTATGAATTCTAGAACAACTAGATTTAGTTTTAGGCAGAATCATGACTTTGCAAGACATATTAGATGTTTCACATGCAAGTCTTTGGGTCATTCTACTAAGCAATATAATGTTGATCAACAAAATAAATAGCTGAAAACAATCAAGGTTTGGAAACCCAAAGCTGTCAACAACATAGACCATACTATGTTAGTTCAAACTTCCTTCCACTCAAAGAAAAAAGACTTATGATCCTGGTAAATGGTTGCTCAAACCACATGATTGGTGACAAAGAAAAAATTACTAATCTAGAAGATTATGTAGGTGGATATGTGAAGTTTGGAGACAACTCTAGAATTCAAATCAAAGGTAGAGGTTCTCTTTTTTTGAATGAAGACACTCCTATTTACAATGTATATTATGTAGAAGGATTAAAACATAACCTTCTAAGTGTCAGTCAAATTTGTGATAGTGGCTATCAAGTCCCATCATTTCACAAGGGCATGAAATAAAAAAACAAGATTGGGAATGTCTACAATTTACTTGACACTTATGGAAATGAAAAAAATCAGGGTATGTGCTTAATGAGTCATGTTGAAGAAAGTTGGTTGTCGCACAAGAGACTAGGTCATATTAATTTTGACAATATGGTTAGAATTAGTAAAAATTAGAATGTAAGAGGTTTGTCTATTATGAAAAATCCTGATAATGCAGTATGCAAAGAATGTCTCAAAGGAGAGAAAACTAAGGTAATCTTTAAATCCAAGGAACATTCCTCTACTAAACCTCTATAAATTGTTCATAGCGACTTATGTGGTCCTAAAAGGACTAGATCTATCAATGGTGAGAAATATGTAATGCTATTTGTTGATGACTACTCTTGATTATGTCCAAGGGGATTTTGGGCTTGTTTATTTGGGAGATAATAAACCATGTCAGATTGTTGGAAAGGGAATAATCAAGACTAAGTTGCAAAATGGGAATCATTGGCTACTACATGAGGTATGAAACCTTTCAAATTTAAGAAGAAATTTAATTTATGTAGGGAAACTAGATGATGAAGGTTGTGTTGTTACATTTAGTGATACAAATTGGAAGGTCACAAAAGGTGTGAAAGTAGGCACCTTATATATTTGTATAGGTGATACCATT
Source organism: Sequoiadendron giganteum (assembly GCA_007115665.2). Lineage (NCBI taxonomy): Eukaryota > Viridiplantae > Streptophyta > Pinopsida > Cupressales > Cupressaceae > Sequoiadendron > Sequoiadendron giganteum. The sequence continues at coordinate 699,450,294 of CM021103.1, read as the reverse complement.
CCCTCTACTTTAGCTATTGCAAATAAAAATCAATGTTCAGGAACAGTTGATGTAGTTCAACAGGTAGAAAATCAAATAGTTGTTATGGATTATGAATCAACACTATGGCATAATAGACTTGGGAATATGAGTGCAAAAGGTATGAAAGTACTTCATTCAAAGAATTTTTTACGAGGTCTAAAATGTGTTAATATGAATTTTTGTGAAAGTTTTGTGTATGGAAAACAAAAGAGAGTTAACTTTCTCAAAGATGGGAAACAAAAGAAAGATGAGAAATTGGAGCTTGTTCATATGGATGTATAGGGACCAACTCAGGTATCTTCTCTCATTGGCTCTTAGTATTATGTTACATTCATTGATGATGTAACTAGGAAGGTATGGATTTATTTCCTTAGGAAAAAATATGATGTATTTGAAACTTTTTAAAAATGGAGAAGTTTGGTTGAGAATGAGATGGGTAAAAAGTTAAATGTCTTAGATCTGATAATGGTGGTGAGTGTCATAGAAAATAGTTTGAAGATTATTGTTCCTCTAATTGTATTCATAGGTAGAAAATTGTTCCAAGGACTCCACGGGAAAATGGATTGGTTGAGTGCATGAATAGAACAACAATGGAGCATGCACAAACTATGAGATTGCATGTTGGGATTCCTGTAAACATTGTTGTTTATTTAATTAATAGAGGTCCCTCTAATCCTTTGGGTTGTGGTATTTCAAAGGAAGCATGGACAAGTAGGAAGGTGAGCTATTCTTTTCTCAAAACCTTCGATTGTGAAGCATTTGCACATGTAGATTCTGAAAATAGAACCAAGCTTGATGCAAAATCAAAGAAATGTATATTTACTAGATATGGCATTGATGAATTTGGTTATAGACTTTGGGATTTTGAAAATGAGAAAATTGTGAGAAGTAGGGATGTCATATTCAATGAGAAAGTGTTGTACAAATATCAGTTGCAACAGCATGAGAAGAAAGAAAATGATTATGCAGTGTTGGATGATACTCCAAATAATGATGTTCCAGTGATTCCTCATGCTCCACAACAACAACAACAACAAATACCACACACCCCAGTGAATGTTAGATGATCTTCCAAGATAAGTAGACCTCCAGAAATATTTTCTCCCTCTTTGTATTCTATTTTATTAACTACTGCTAGTGAACCAGAATGTTATCATGAAGCTATGCGGGTGGATACCAAGGTTCAATGGGAGGAGGGAATGGAAGAAGAATTGGACTCCTTGCTAAAAAATCAGAATTGGGAATTATGAAAGTAGTCTGAAGGTAAAAAGGATTTACCAAACAAATGGGTTTATAGGTTGAAAGAGAAGGATGGAGGTTAGAAAATATTGAAAACCAGATTAGTTGTAAAGGGATTTGCACAGAAGAGGGGTATTGATTTTGATGAAATATTTTATCTAGTTGTTAAAATGAGTTCTATTCGTACTATTTTAAGTATTGCGGTTGTTGAATATTTTCATTCAGAACAACTTGATGTTTGTGAACCCTGATTTTATACCTGCACAAACACAACAAAGAAGCACAATGTTAGATCAATATGAAAGGTAAAACAAGGATTGCCCATGAAATCCATTTACAAAACTTAGATAGAAAGAATAATGAAGAACAATGCAATAAAACAAATCAAATTTATCTAAGCTAAGCAAAATCTTCATCCCATGGGGGATTTGGTGCCAATTGATATGTCGAAATTAGCCCTCTCCCAACTCCTTTGTAAGCTTGATGATGATTGATCCACTTTGGTTGAATTCCTACATAACCTAGCTAAACAATTGATATAGAGAGATTAAAATGGCTATGCTTGAAGACGGATTTGAGTATAATAAGTTTACTCAAATTTTGGATGTTTGAATGAGAGGAAGAGTCTCTCATTTACAGATTTCAAATCGGAAGAATGAATGAAATTGAGCAATGTGGGATCATTCAACATCCAATGGCCAAGTGCCACCTGTCAAGATGTGAATGGTTGAAGGTTGAGCATATTTTGATCAACGTGCAAGTTTGAATTTTGAATTTGATGAAGTGACATGTTTAGGGGGATGAAAGAAATGGAGTTAATGTCACTTGGCTCAAGGCCAAGGACATGTAAGAGACATTAAATTCCTTGTTGGAAGGACCAAGCCCATTTGAATTTGAATTTGAATTTGAGGGAATATTCCCTTTTTATGCCATGTTGAGAGAAAATAGAGATTTAATAAATCAAAGTAATTGATTTATTGTGCAAGTTGCATTCTCTAGAGGATATGATATAGATTAAGATTAAATTAATCAAAGCTTAATTAATTTAATGAAGAATTATGAGATGTGACAATTTAGACTTACATTTATAAATTGATTTAAGTCAAGAATTGAGAGGAAAGGTTTAATTAAATGAATGTTTTGATTTATTTAAATAAAGGGGATAATGTTAGATGAAATTAAATAATGATTAATTTATTCAATTTAATAAGAAGACTTTAGGGATTTAATCAAATCAGATGAATTATTTAATTAAAGATGGATACAAGGTTGATTAAATTAAATTGATTAATTCAATCAATAGAGGAGAAAGACCTAATTAAATAAATAATAATTTATTTAATTAAGGGATGAAAGGTGTTGATAAGTTGAGAGTATGATTCAATAAAAAATGATGTTAGTAGGATCAGGATCAGGTGCATGTATATTTTACGTGTCTACAATGTTAAAACAACCTTTCTCCATGGTGATTTGGAAGAGGAAATATATATGGAATAGCCACAAGGATTTGAGTTCAAAGGTAAGGAGAAACTAGTGTGCTGATTGAAGAAAAGTTTATATGGCTTGAAGCAAGCACCTCGGCAATGGTATATGAACTTTGATAGTTTTATGGTTGAGCAAGGTTACAACAGGTGTAATTGTGACCATTGTGTTTACTTTAAGAGGTTAGTTGAAGATAGCTACATTATTTTATGTTTATATGTTGATGATATGCTTGTAGCGAGGTCTAACATAGATCACATAAAGGAGTTAAAACAATAGCTAGCAAATTAATTTGATATGAAGAATTTGGGGGCAGCTAAACAAGTCCTTGGTATGAAGATTACAAGAGAGGAAAAATAAAAAAATGTTTCTATCTCAGGTTGATTATGTTGAAAAGGTGTTGTAGAGATTTCATATAGAGAATGCAAAAGCTTCCAGCATAGTTTTTAGCAAATCATGTCAAATTGACTAAGGATATGTGTCCAAAGACACAAGAGGAGGAAGAAAACATCTCCAAGGTACGATATGCTTCAGCTATAGGAAATTTAATGTATGTCATGGTATGCATGAGACTAGATATTGCACATGTCGTAGGAGTTGCTAGCAGGTATATGAGTCATCCTAGAGTTGAGCATTGGAATGCGATAAAATGGATTCTCAAGTACTTGAGAGGTACATCCAATAAATGCTTATATTTTGTGGGTTCTAATACAAATTTGAAAAGTTATGTTGAATCAGATTTGTTAAGGCATATAGATACCAAGTGGAGTACCGCAAGTTATGTATTATAGTTGGTGGGATAATAGTGATTTGGATATCTTGGTTGCAAAAGGTGGTTGCTTTATCCACCATGAAGGTAGAGTATGTTGTTGCAACAGAGGCAACAAAGGATATGATATGGCTAGAATTTTTCATGGAAGTGTTGGGAAAACAATAGGCTAAAATCACTTGTTTATAGGCATCCAAAGTGTTATACAACTTTCAAAGAATTCTACCTTGCACTCTAAGACCAAACACATACAACTGAGATATTAGTCTAGTCGGTCGATGTTGGAGGATGGATAGGTAAAGCTAGAAAAGATACATACAGATGCCAATCCAGCAGATATGTTTACAAAGGCAGTGACAAGGGATAATTTGAGCTCCTCTTCAGCTTCAGTTGGTCTTCATGGTTAAAATTATAATAGATCAACAAGGTCCAAGGTGCTTATTTCCAGTGGGAGTTGTAAGTGCAGTGGTGTCATCTAGGATCAGTCTCCAAGTGGGAGATTATTCGTATGTGGTGACTGATCATGCTATATTGTACAGTGTTTAGTAATATACACTCTTATGTAATATTGTAAAGCCAACTTTGTAAACCCTAATTTCTGGAAGCTTCTAAAATCTTGTTATAAGTGATTGGGATGGGGAGTTGTAACATGGCATTATTCACAATATTGTAATATGTTTTTTATTGGATAATAAAATCATTGGGTGGCTATGGTTTTGTGGATGTAGCCCAGATTGGGTGAACCATGCTAAATTCTTTGTGTTGTCTTGTTTTTGCTATAATTTTCTATGTGTTTTATTTCTTTGTTTTATTGTTCAAATCTGAATTTAACTTGTTAGATATCTTTCTTCTAACCCTAACAGAAGGAAGAAGGATGAGGTAAAAACAAGCTTAAAAAGCCTGCAATATTGTTGTTATAAGCAATTGGGATGGGGAGTTGTAGCATGGCATTACTCACAAACTTGTAATATGTTTTTTACTAGCTAATAAAATTATTGGATGGCTATGATTTTGTGGATGTATCCCAGATTGGGTGAACCATGTTAAATTCTCTGTGTTGTGTCTTGTTTCTGCTATAATTTTCTGTCTATTTTATTTCTTTGTTTTATTGTTCAAATCCACATTTAACTTATTAGATATTTGTCTTCTAACCCTAACAGAGGGAAGAGAAAAGATTGGAGACCTAATTCAGATCTCAACCCTCCAAAAAAGTAGAGTGGGATTGATATGACACTTGTGGCATATGAGTCCCAGTATAGCATATTTTCTAGATTTTAGGAGATTCAAACTCACCATTGTTAGATTCCTATTTCCACCCAAAAACCCTACTCTAGGACTAAATAACCCAGACTAGTGTATGAGTTTGAGTGGGAATTAAAAAACAATATTTTAGGTTTTCAAGCTTGTTTTGACCTCATCCTTTCCAAGTGCACCTTTGTTCATTCTTATTTTGTTATTCTGCATTTCAGTTTAATTTCCTAGATCATTTAGTTAGGTTTTGCAGAGTAATTTGCAATTAATTCACATCTCTTTTCTTTCCAATCCCTAGCATGGTCGTGAACCCCTCTTTTAGTCTCTAATCATACCCTAGGACACCCTATTACAAGATCTCTTTTCCCTACCTCATCCCTAGATTGAGATCTCTAGGGCTTCCTTGAATGAGAGTGTAGAAAATTGTTGTTGTATATCCCAAACCATAAGCAATGACAATTTTCCACCTTTCATAAAAATTTCACATGCATGAGTTAATATAAAAGAAATTATGCAATATTGTAAGAAATCTATATTAATTATGATAGCATACATTGCATATTCGATGGGAATTACTAACTGATTTGGTGTGTGTAAAATGTAAGCATGCAGTCAAAATATGATAAGGTGTGACCTCGAATAATTGCAAATGAATGAATTGAAAGGTTGAAGATGTAAGATGATAAGATGGATGTGAGAGTTGAAATGTTCAAAAGTGGAATGAGTAGCAAGAAATAAAATATTCGTGCAATGAGTAATTATTAAGAAAATATGGATTATGCATGTGATTATTGTGAAGTGAATTGAAGGTGTGTACACTGCAGTAAATGTGGCACAAAGTAATTTGAATTTTTTGTTTTCTTTGTCAGTCAATGCTATGGGTACTTTCAACAACATGATCCATTTTGAATATTGCAGTTATTATGCTATAGGTCCCCATGGCTTCAGGACCCTTGCTGAAGGTGGAATAAAATAGATCTCTCTGGAGAAAATATAAACATCATTATAATTGTTCTGTGTGTGGTTGTGAGGTAAAGTAAGAATTCAATCCTGAGTGATCTCAAAGATTGAGCTATGTAGCTCAATCATTGGGTCACTTGAAGTGCTTGGTATATCATGTGTTTCTAAAATATCACTATTTTTGTATGAACCAGTATCCTTATCACTTTGTGTACCATACTATTGAAATAGGGAGAAAAAAAATCATCCTTCTATAATGTATTTTTATATAGCTTCAATCTGTGGCCATTTACAAGAAGAGAAAATTTGACTGCATCTATTGTATGCAGCTAGACTACTCTATTAAGATAGACCTGACTAATTTCATAGGGTCCCAACCATCTGGAATGGTGTTTTCTCTTGAAGTCTATGTACCTTGAATAATATAATAATGCACATTCCCCAACATTAAACTCCTTTGTTTTGATGTATTGATCATGCCATTTCATTCATTGTTGTTATACTACCTTAGTGTGATAGATTTCTTCCATTATGATCTCATTCAAACTATTCAAATGATGAAACCTTTTCTTCTGAGCTTCTATTACATTCATTTCCAATTCCACTATTGTGCTTAATGTTTAACATTCAAAATTAATTGGAAGAACTATTGTTTTACCTTACACTAGCTCATAGGGTGTAAAACTAGTTGCTATTTCCCAAGTTGTTCTATATGCCCATACTGCTTCTGGTAACCGTGCAACCAAATCTTTCCTATGTAGATACACAGTCTTGGTGAGAATACTTTTAATTTCTCTATTAGAAAATTTCACCTAACCATTCACTTGAGGGTGGTAAGGTGTGGATTTATTGTGCGTAATTTGGTATTCTTCAACTAGTTTGGTAATGAGGTCAGAAATAAACTATGGACCTTGATTAGTAACTAATTTTCTAAGCATTCCATACCTGGTGAATATATACTCATACAAAATTTTAGCCAAATTTCCATCTCTAGAAAATTGTAAAGCCTTTACTTCTACCCACTGTCAAGTAATCAGTGTGAATAAGAATGCATTCCTTTTTGTTGGAAGTAGATGAGATTGGTCCAATAAATTCTAAACCCCATTTTTCAGAAGGAGTTAGTGTCAATCGAGGTTGCAATGAAATTTCATCACTCCTTGTAGGTTTACCCATCCTTTGGCACCTATCACAACTCCTTGTGTATTTAACAAAATCCTTGTGTAAAGTTGGCCAATAATAACCAATTGTCAGGATCTTAAATGTTGTTCTTTTTGCTTCAAAATGGCCTCCACATGGCTCATCATGGAAAGACTTCGTAATATCAAATATTTCATCTTTCCTTATGCATATTCTTATAATGTTGTCAAGGCTAGTGCAAAACAAATAACCTCATATCCAAGAGCATGAAAAAAATTTATGTACGAACTGTCTTTTTTGTCTTGGAGAAAAGTGTCGTGGAATTTTCCATGTTGCTAAATAGTTGGCAATATCAACATACCATAGAATATGAACATTTAGAGAAAATAAGTGTTCATCTAGAAATGAATCATCCACCACTCCCTCAATTGATTGTGCTGGAAATATTGATAGAAAATCTACCTCTATATTAGCTTTACCAAGTTTTTCCACTACACTAATATAAAATTCTTGTAGGAGTAGCCATCTAACCAATCTGCCTCCTCCCATAGTTTTTTCAAAAGGTATCTGATAGCAGTGTGGTTTGTGTAAATACAAAAATAACCAATAATGTAATGCCTACATTTATTGATAGCATACACTACTACAAACATCTCCTTATCTATAATGGTATAGTTCAACTCTGCTCCTTGTAGATTCTTATTAATGTTATATATTGCATATTTTTTGTTACCCTCTTTTTGACCCAAAAATTACTCCAATGGAAAATTCTAAAGCATCTATATGTATATGAAAAGGTAAGTTCCAATTAAAGCCCCTCAAAACAAATGCTTCATTCAAGGATTTCTTCGGTTCTTCAAATGAGTGTTGACACTCTGATGTCAGTCAAATTCAATGTCCTTACTCAACAAAACAAACAATGGTGCAAAAATATTACTGAAGTCTTTAATACACCTCGTGTAGTAACTTGCATGGCCAAGGAAAACTCAGATATATCTTTTCTTTTGTGGAATAGGTAGTGTATAAATAATTTATATTTTATGTGGATCAACTTGAATCCCTGCACTAGAGATAAAGTGCCCTAAAATAATTGTCTATGTCATCATCATAAAGCACTTCTCATTGCTAAGTGGCAGGTTGTGTTCTTGATGCAGCCGACATGTCTGAGGAAACTTCAAATATCTCTTTTCTTTTGTGGAATAGGTAGTGTAGAAATAATTTCTATTTTATGTGGATCAACCTAAATCCTTGCACTAGAGATAAAGCTCCCTAAAATAATGCTATGTGTCATCATCATAATGCACTTCTCATTGTTGAGTGATAGGTTGTGTTCTTGACATCTTTTCAATACCTTTTCTGGATTGAAGAGGGCTTCCTTGTAAGTTTCTCCATATGTGGTAAAATCATCCATGCATATTTCCATATATTCATGAGCATAATAAAAAAATGTGTTGAGCACTGCCCTTTGAAAGGTAGCTAGAGTATTGCATAAAACAAATGGTATAAAAATGTAGGAATAGGTACCCCAAGGACATGTGAATGCAATTTTTTCCTAATCTTCAGGAGCAATTTTTATTTGATTGTAGCCACTAAAACCATCCAAGAATGAAAAATACTTTTCCTCGCTAAGGAATCAAATACTTGATCTATGAAAGGCAATGGAAAGTGGTCTTTCCTAGTGGTTGTATTTAGTTCCTTATAATATACAAAAAATCTCCACTTGCCATCTTATATAGGAATAATTACCAAAGGTGAGATCCATTCATTATCAAATATAGGATAGATAAAATCTGCATCAATAAGCTTTTGAATTTTAGCTTTGACTATGTCTCTCAAAGCAGGGTGCATACATCTCTAAGGTTGTTTAATGGGTCTATATCCATCATTGATATAAATCTTATGCATACATAAGTTAGGGTATATGCCTTTGATATCATGATAATCCCATGTGTATGCTGCTAAGCGTGCTTGCTTTACTTTGTGTAAGAAATTCTATTGTTCTTCAGTCAAGGCATTGTTTATGTCCAACATTTTTCTTGGCATGACCTCTAATTCCTTAGATGATTTTTGCATAGATGAGAGGTCAAGAATTGGAATGATTGGTACACAGTGTTGTGGTATTAATGAATGAAAAATCTATGACATTTCTTTTGAGAAATTTGTGGGTATAATAATTTGCAAGGGGTCTTGTAGGCATACAAGACAGTCCCGTTGTTGCAGGCTCCTATCGCAGTCATTCTGGATTATGTGAGAAACAAGTTGATCTTCATTAAAATCATCCAATAAAGGGATATTTTATATGGTCATGAATGTATGCATAGTATAGTTATCTTCCTCATCCAGAGTAGGCCAAATAGTTTTCTCAAGATCATCATAAGGTTGGGCTAGAGGATAGAGGACCAATTTCTTGTTCATTGTCCCATTGGATATTATCATATTTCCAGACCTAAAACCTATGAATGCATCAACTATAGCTAACCATGGTCTACTTAGGAAGAGTGGGTATCCTACAAGATTAACGTTTGGTTGTAAAACTATGAAATCAATAGGATATTCCCAAGAATCTAACACAATAACTAAATCTTTAATGATTCCTTCGGTCTTGGCTATTGACCTATTTTCCAACTATAAAACAATTTGTATAGGATTAAGGTTGGCTAAATGAAATAATTGCAATATTTCTTTATTCATAACATTGGTCAATTCCCCCAAGTTATCAAAGTGTTCTTAATAAGGGTCCCATTAATCATAGCATCCACTACTCGACTACTAGGGTCTGTATACTTAGGGACAATTATGTTCCCTAACATAATGTTTGTAAGATTTCTAAGGACATGGACTATCTGAGGATCCTTATTTTTCCTTCTTGGTTTCTAAGACATAGGTCCTTGAAAGTTTTAGTATAAATAGGGATGTCTTTGATATCTTGGATGAGTGGAATCTTGATGCTCATATCTTTTAATTAACCTAAGAGGTTTGTCTTAGCCTATGTGTGATGCTTTTGAATGGCTAAGCATTCAAGAAAAGGTGGCTTTGGAATTGAGGTAGTTTGGTGTACCTAATTTGACATAGGTTCCAAAGGTGTTTTGTCTGAAGCTTCAGCTGTAAGTTTTTCATCCTCTATTTCAGTAATTTGGGGAGCTGAAGGTCCATCAAGTTGTTTTCTCAATGCGAGGTGGACATCACTCACCTCTACTCCATAAGTGGGATATTGCATAGCTTCATTAGTATAGGATTTTTGAATAGGCTTGTTGTTAGTGTTAGGTGCAGGTTGAGTAGGTATTTGTGGTGGGTTAGGTAGCTAGGATGTAGGATTTGATGGAGGCATAATAGATTTTTGTTGTTGTAGAGGTGGAAGCATAGGTTGTTGATAGTTCATATTTTGTTACTACCATTGTTGACCTTTTTTCCATTGAGGTTGCCACTAATTCTACTGTGTTGGCCATTGGGGATTATAATTTTAGCCTTGGAAAAAAAATTGTGGCCAAGGGTTTGGCTACTGTTGGTTCCATTTTTTTTGTAGTTGTGTCCATTGTTGAGGATTTTTCCATGGATTTTGGTTTTATTTCTAAGACTAAGAATTCCAAGTAGAACAGTTCTAATTTCCAATGGGAAATGATGAATTGAAGCTAAGAGGGTCTTGTGGCATACCTTGTCTTTGTTACCATGGCCTTCTCTAAGCTATGTAAAAGAGTTGTCCATCTTCTCCTTCAAGTCCTTAGAAATAAGATTTTTCAACTTTACCTTGTTGGATACTAGCCACCCTTTTACATTAACAGTTTTCTTTCCTTTGCCTACAACTTGGACAATACTTAGTCAGAATTGCCTCAACTTCCTCTTGATTATTCTTGATGTGGAGAGTATCCAAATGAGTTATGAAGTGGTTGATAATTTATCCCTTCATGTTGGACAATAGGTTGCTCAGTTCTATCTTTGAAATCCCTATAAATGATTTTCCAATAGTGGATGTCCTATCTCCTCTTGGCCTTTTAGTGAAGGTCCTAGAATAATTCTTGCAAACCTTACAAATGTCTTCAAATGGTATCTGAGATATATCTCCTTGTGATGTAGAAGAAGCTAGTGGTTTAAGGGCAATCTTGCATCACCCAAAAATACCTTTACTTTCATTTATTTTTTTGTAGAAGTTTTTGCATTTTTGGATACCATTTTCATCGAATAAGAATTCCCAACTTTCAGAACTGCTTTTCTACTTTTTCTACAGGTGTGAATTTGAAGGCGTGAGGAGGAAAAAATTTAATCAAAGCTTCACGAAAGAATCAGGTCAAGATCATTCCTGATTTGAAAGTTATTCAAGTGTGAGTTTCTACTTTTTACCCTGAAAAGTATTCTGAGTCTAGTTTGAGGCACTAAATGGTCTTGTACGGGCCCACAAATCATCAAAACTAGCAGATTAGGTTCTTAGCACATTCTTCACTCTGAGACCTTTCCAACGGTTCAAATGGAGTCCCAGATCAAAAGTTATGGCTTCTCGAAGTTGGTCATTTTTTGCAAAATTGCCAATTTTTGAATTAGCACTCAATTTTAGAGTTTCAAATTGTAATTCTCAGTGCCAAACCACCAAACCTTATAATTTGAATGTTATTTTGGCTCCAAACCTAGAAGGGGCTATTGGTGGGCTAGTTTCTGATTTTTGGGTAGCTTTTTGGGGAAAGAGCGCATATTGAGAAAAGGGGAATTTGTGTAGTTTTCTGTAACTAGCATGTATTGCATAACTCGAGGATTTGGGATCCTCTGCATGTAAGCATTCCATCATTCAGAATAAGTAATATTCTCTAGTTTTGTGTTTGATTTTTTGTGTATTGGGTTAGCACCCTCGTCACCTTGTCTAATGAGGTTAGGGGCAACCATACAATCATCATGAACTCCCCTAAAAAAGACTAACTTGAGTGACTCTTCTAACAACTTATTACAGGGATTTTAATTCAAAGAAAACTAAAATCTTTCCACATAATCTTCTAATGGATCATCATCCTTTTGTTACATTATGAAAATTTCATCTTTTATCCTATTAGGTCCCCTACAATAGTCCCAATACTTAGACTCTAAGAAAAATGTCTTCATGGTGTCTTAATCAGGAACAACATCCTTGCCTAATCCCATGAACCATCTTAGGGTTGCATCTTGTAGAGAAGTAGATAATATTTTGAGCCTATGAGCATCAAAATTATAGTCACAACTTTTGCACAAGACATCAAATTCAAATAGAAATGTATTCGGGTCCTCAGTCATTAACTTATAAAAGATAGGTAATGTTGAAGGAGGGATGTTCTTCAACACTATAGCCCTTTCCTGGTTAGTGATTTGGAACTCAAATTTTGTGTGTTCAAGATAATCATCCACTACATCCCCCATGGTGTGGTATGTTCCCTTTGTTTGTGTGTTAGATGTTAGCGAGAAGGAAGTTTCTTCTTCAGTGTTACCTTCACACTAACTACTAGATTCACCAGTTTTTTCTATGCATTATTGACATGAAGAGGGAAGGAATCTACTGAAATAATATCTCTTCCTCTGCATACATGAAATATGGCTTTATATAGCAACAATCCTACACAATGTTAGTGTATCTTCTAGTGTTGAAAAGATTAAATCTAACAATCCTAATATTGAAAACAAAATGTAAACTATGAAAGCTTTAGAAAAAAAGTCCATGAAGATAGCACCATCCTTGGAAATGATGCCAAAAATGTAGATTTCAAACTAATGTGTTGTAAACTTTGTAGAACTTACACAATTTAATGGTTTATCTAGTTGACCAGTTCACTCAACATTGCAAAGACTACATTAACATGTCAACCTCGGGCTTGCAAAATTATGATGGTGTTGCATTGTATGTGCCTTCAAAGATCTATAGCTATCTAATTTTATCCTATTTAAGTTATTCTACTTACTGAAAATTATAGAATTGCATAACAATAAAAGATATAAACCAGAATGAATGGCTACGTGATGCAGGAGTATCCATGGCATGGTGGCTATTTTGTGTCAACAAAAGGGGTTTCATTTTAATTTTAATTTTTTGTGTAATTTGAATTTATATTTTTTCTCATGAAATTCATATTTTTTTTAGCATTTTGATGTTATGTCATGTTGTAAATTCAAATTTCAAACTTGGAGCAAATTTGGGTCAAAACAAGATAAGTTGGCATAGTGGAGAATATGTTTTAAATGAAAAATATTGAAAATGAAAGAGAGGGTGTGGGTTTCTTGGAGACCTCCAAATTTACTTGTAACTCCCAATTTTAAATTCCATAACTCCTAAAAAAAAGGAATTTTGGAGGTAGCACCTAGTTTAGAAAAATCAGATTTTTGCTCTATTCAAGAAAGCAGGAATGCATTAAAAGCATTGTCATCCACTCACAACATGTCTTGGATTTTTAAAGGAATATTTTATTCTATTTTATTAATTAAATTTAATCTAATTGGCGAGTCTTTGGAGGTAGGCATTGATTTTTGGGAGTGGGTTTTGGAATGTGATGAAATTCCTCCAAATGCACTCAAATTTCATTTTCATGAGAAAAGATGGATTGAACAAAAGGAAAAATGAATTGATTTTTGGGGATCTCTCTTTCTAATGGAATATAATACATGAGAAGGGCATATAATTTTTGTTTTAGGTGTGAGAAGGTGAAGACAACAACAAAGAGATCCTTTGAGACCATGTTTGGAGACTGATTTAGTGGAAGATTGATTTTCAAGCTAGAGGATGAGGTTTTGGGGAGATGAAGATAGGAGAGATTGAGGAAGGCTTGTGGAAGCCATATGTTACTGTAATACACCATTTTTTCAGGTCTAATATCAGACCTAAATCATATTTGGATTCTGTAATGAGGAGCCAATAGGCTTGGCCTATTGTTTTGTAATGTTTATTTAAATTTCAATGAGAATTTTTATGATTTTTCTTGCATAAATTGGGTGTTTAGATCAATCTTATTTTATGATGTATAAATAATATTGGTGAAGGTTTATTATTGGTTTGAATATCAGTTTTGAGACTAATTTTATCAGCCCAAGAGGCTGCAATATTGGTAAAATCAATTCAGAGAAGATTTTGTTGTTGTTGCAGGTGGTTTTGAATGAACACACTAGTGTTCATGTTGCAGATTTTAAAATCTGATATGTTGTATTTCCAACGAATTAATTTTTTTGAGAGTAGTTGTATGAAAAATGGGGCATGTTCGTTGTCTTCTTTCATCACTATGAGTACCTATAGCTTAAACTGTAATTGAATTGCTGCTAATAATATATCACTATATCAACTCAAAACTAATCCAAACTAACAACTCAACTAATTCTAACCTCCAGAGTACTTCTAGTTAAATTCTATGTGCATGTTCATGAACATTCATTACCAATAAATAAAATATGAGATTCTAGCTTAACTTTCATGTAGTTCATGAAGTAATGATAAACAAAAAAAAACTATTTAAACAAAGATAAACAACTAGAAAATGAAGTGAAGAACATTTACTTTGAGTGGCTTGCTCAAGTGGTTGTTCTCACTTAACTGAAACCATATCTAACTAATAGATTCTATACATCTAGTGAAATTGAATTTTTTCATTGCATATCATGAAATATTACATAATATTTTCTTCACAAATTGTATTCAAGGAAAATCATTCTAAATATATATCATGTCTTGAAACTAAAAATAACTAATAATGAAAGACTGAAAAACCAACTAACTGATCTAAGGATTCAATCTAGAACTATATACAAGAATAGGGGAGTATTATTCTTGACAAAAAATAACCACAATCATTAACTTCCACTACTAAATATTAGAGCTTATAGTTAAGATTGAATTGTTCAAACCATAACTAAAAAGAAAAAGAATCTTACTAGAAGTAAAACTCTATAAAACAGGATTACATGTAAAACACACAAACATTCATCATAATCGTATTATTAAAAGAGTCCTTCTCCAGTGCCTATTATCTTGTTATAATGATGCACGTACAATAATTACTACTTTAACTTAATCTGGAACTCCCCTATTTTGTTGTCCCAGTCTTCTTTGTGTTGTGGGTTACAATTTTCAATTTATACGTGCTATAGTTCCTCCTAAGCTGCAAAAAGGTTAATTCACAAAGAATGTGCACAAAATTAACTATCATAATTAAAACATAGAATTCCATCCATATTTCATGCATTCCATCATATAAACCATGGAATACTATTATGTCATAACCATATTTCCATCATTATAATTTAAGTCCAAGTTTGTATAATAAGTATAAAAAGATAGTATAATATAGGATTATTGTTTGGAAGGTATATGTAAAAGTGTCTGAAATTATGCATGAAATTAACAAAAAACAAGGTAATATCTGGACCCATCAATCATCATGGGAGGGGCTAGGGGTATAGGAGAACAAAATTCCCTTGGCTTTGGATCTAGTATTGAAGCGAGGGAAATCTTGGTCCTACAAAGAAGAATTGGAAAATGAATCATCATCATAAAAGGTGGATTTAAGGCCTCCAAATAAAGGATTAATAAATGAGACCCTGTGTTTCTCACAACTATAGGGAGAGGGAGAAGGGTCCACAACAAAGGCGAGCACCAAACCAATCTATGAGGAGAAAGGATTAGTAGTGGGATATTTTTTACCAATTTATGCTTTTAGGTAGTAAGGCCCTCCTCAAAATGGACAAGGGAAGGGTTGAAATCCACAGGAAGATAGGAGGGACCATGGTTTGAGAAAGGTGGAATAAATAAAGACAATAGATAAGCCCTTGGTGTAGGTGACTCTTTTTCACCCAATATCACTTTTTCACTAATTCTTCCAAAGAAGAGTAGAGAAAAAAATTAAATTTCATCTTCATAGTATGATGCAAATGATTGAGAATGGGAAATATATAGGAGTGGAAAATTCTATACCTCCCCTCTAGCATGATCCACCACATTAAAATCTATTCCACCCTATTCCAAACCCTAGGGACATCTTCCCTATTGAAACCATTCTACAAATGACTGATTTTTTCACCTGTCTTAAGAAACCTTTTCAAATATTCGAAGTAATTACCCTTCAAATTCTTGGGATACAAACAACTTCCATCTAGAGACCCATTCATCATTTTTATGTTAGTGACTCCACAAGATTTCTATTTTAATGCTTCTAGTATTTTATTTCCTCCTTTGCACATGAGTGTTAGGGTGTTTATTCATACTTTCAATACAAATAATGAAACTTTGTGCCATCTTAAATATCTCTCTCCACACTCCAAATTATTACTATTGGTTTATATACTAACTTACATTCTCTTGTTAAAATTATGTGATATTTAATTGTAATCCTATTCAAACATGATTACTAGCCTGATGGGCTCCCATAACACCCTAACTAAAGTTTAAGGCTCTAATAAGTACAGTCATAGGCTGCATAAGCAAAAAAAGTTTAAACCAAGGGCTAGGGTATATAGGGGGGCAATGCCCCCTTGATGGATGGTCTAAGGGGCATAATATTTCTTGAGTTTTTTGGCTATTTTTTATTTTTTATTTTTTGTATTTTTATTGGCCCATACTTTTAGTTCCCATGGTTGTAAAACCACATTTTAGAAATTCCTATAAGTAGATGCACACATGTATTATGGGTGGGTGTAGTGAGTTTTATAGATATTTCACAAGTATACAAGGTATTGCTAGAATGTTGGGGGGAGAGGTGTGTTACATATGTACTCTTGTGTTGAAGATTAGTACATGCTTGTGCTTCTCTTTGATACTTGATATTTTTTATTGCAAGGGTTTATACACATAAACATTATCTTATATGTTTATTTATCATATTTTATTTCTTTTTATTTTCTTCAATATAAATCTCTTAATAGATAATTAATTCTCACTAATACAAATTAGATTCATATAAAGTTTTTAAATGACAACATTTGTAGTAGTTTACTTTGTTTTATCAAAATATATTTTATGAATCATACATCTCCACATCCATGAACTATTTTATATGGAAGGAGATCCCTACATTAGAAAGGTCTCAAAATACTTCTTGAATAAAAATAGTTTTACCCAAAGCATGATTTTATTTAAATTGTGAGCTAGATCCATATTAGGAATATATAAATTTATTTCTTAGAGGATGTATATGTAGTCATAGTAAACTAGAGAATGTGTGAGTTAACTACACCCTTGATGAATGTGTCAACCAAACATGTCCACACCAACTATATGTGATTTATCCAAGAAAAAATTATTGTGTTCATGAAACTTGGAATTGATAAATAGTCCAATATTATTAGAGCCACGCAAAGATCAAATAGTTGAAAATTTTATCAAAGAGCTTGACCATGAGTTCCTTTTATATGTCATTAAATAATTCCTTATTTCTTTGTTGTCAAATATTTACTTCCACAAGGTTCTCTTTAGTGATGTAGCTTTCCATTTTACTTGTAAACCATCTACAAACATGATCCTACATCACTTTCCATGGTATGTCTAAGACTTTGCACACAAATGTGTAGAGGGTCTTGACAATGAAACAAAAATGTTATACATTTGTCATTGAGTGTTCTTAACCATGGTTAACACCTTCAAATTTTACACTCTATAATACATACTATTCTCTCACCTAAAGGAAATTGCAAGGTTTAAATCCCTCATTTTTACATATTTTGTTAGATTATAATAATTTTATGGTAAAATAATAATGACATGTATGTAATACTAAATGCTAAAAATTCAATGAATATTCATTCCAATTCTCTTTTTCAATTTATAGGCATAAGGATTTATAAGTTTTAACCCTAGTTCATTTAACTATAGCTTTAACATGCATCATGTGATGACTTAGATTTTTACAAGAGTGAAGTGCACACATGCTCAAGTTAATTTGGCTGTAATTGTGCATACTCATTTAATTAATAGATAACTGTGCTTAGGTCCTAATTAGTTATTCTAGTGGTATGATGTGAAGAGTAGGCAATAATGGTAACAAATTTGAGCTATTTTTTACACATTATGCATTTATTACTACTTTTATTTTATGTCGATGTCCCTTTTTATTTGTGACACCTATTGATGATCATGTTAATTTACCATCCTTATGATATATTTTAGGATGACACATGTTTTATTTTCATCGATTTTATTCACATCACATGTACTAGGGGAATTTATTGTTAGATTAATTATGGACCTTACAAACCAAATTAGAACTATTTACACAATATCATACATACCTTAATGATAAAATATCTACACCTACATCCTTATCCATTGACATGATCACCTATCATTATGTGTCATGTGATGTTTATTGAGATAATTGGATATTTTACCTCATCATTATGGTGGTTATACACTATTCATTATCCATTCTCATTACACATTTGTATGTGATTGCATTATCTTTCCCATGTGGGGGAAATAATTTTAATTTTCAATCTCACAATCACATTTTACACTATGTACTCACATGACCTAACCATGTTCTTACAAATACACTAGGGACACCATAACCTTCTCTATTCTATGAATTGCATGTTATGCAATGTATCAAGTTTCTTACTACAGTAGGAAAACATAACCTTCCTGTGAGCCCCAATTTGATACCTGCATAAACAAAGTAAAAAAACATGTTATTAGATCATATGCAAGGTAAAACAAGGATTCCCCATGAAATCCATTTGCAAAGCAACATGTAAATCCTAATTAAGTGAGCAAACTAGACATCCCATGGGGGAATTGGTGCCAATGAAGTGTTGCAATTGGCCCTTTCCAAACTCCTTTGTGTGATTGTTGATGATTGATCCACTTGATGATGAAGAACAATGATGTGTTCTTGAGAAAACCTGCAATAACCTATCTAAGATCTTGCTTTGAGGATGAAGTTGAGTAGAGTAAGTTTACTCAAGATGTGGATGTTAGAATGAGAGGAAGATTCTCTCATTTATAGATTCTCAAATTGGAAGAATGAGGTATTTGGATGAATGTGGGATCATTCAACACCCAATGGCCAAGTGCCACTTGTCAAGATGTGAATGGTTGAGGAATGAGCACATTTTGGTCAATGTGCATGATAAATGCCATTGGATTCAAATTTGAATTTTGAATGTGACATGTGAGAGGGAAAGAGAAATGGAGTTAATGTCTCTTGGCTCAATGCATAAGGACATGTAAGAGACCTTCAATGCCTTGTTGGAAGTACCCATCCACTTGCATTTTTGAATTCAAATGATGGAATATTCCCTTTTGATGCTTTGTGAGGGAA
Organism: Sequoiadendron giganteum; assembly: GCA_007115665.2. Taxonomy (NCBI): domain Eukaryota; kingdom Viridiplantae; phylum Streptophyta; class Pinopsida; order Cupressales; family Cupressaceae; genus Sequoiadendron; species Sequoiadendron giganteum. Next base: position 699,431,193 of record CM021103.1, on the reverse strand, counting down.
AATAGATGAATTAATAAATCAAAGTATTTGATTTATTGTGCAACTTGCATTCTCTAGAGGATTTTAGTGAAAAGGATTAATTTAATCATGGATTTGATTAATTTAATGAAGAATTAGGTGATGTGACAATTTAGACGTAGATAGATGAATTAATTTAAATCAGAATTGAGAGGAAATGTTTTATTAAATAAATGATTTGATTTATTTAACCAAACCGGAATATGTTACACTAAATCAAATGAGGTTTAATTTATTTAATTTAATAAGAGGACTTTAGAGAATTTAATCAAATAAAAAGATTTATTTAATTAAACAGAAATGCAAGGTTGATTAAATTAAATTGATTAATTTAATCACTAAAAGATGAAGAGTTAATCCAATAAATAATGATTTATTAAATTAAGAGATAGAATGTGATGAAATGTTGAGAATATGCTTTAAGAGGAAATGTTGTCAGTAAATCGAGATCAGGTGTGCCAAAATGAAAATGTACATTTTCCATGTCTACATTTTGCCCCTCTTTGAAGCAATGTACTTGTTGCATTGATTCAAAGAATAAATTGCTATGATCAAAAGTTTAAAATTTCTCAATTTTTCAGATGCCCCACTATTACCCCAGCGAGAAGAATTATGCTGGTATATTGCCCCCTCGAGAGATCGAGTAGAAATGTTCAATTTTTTGATCGAGATCATGATAAAATACGAGAGGAGTGGTTCTATTGATCAAAGGATGAATGATAATTTCTTTGATGTAGACAATTGTGATGATGTACAGACAGTCATCAGCCATGGGTAGCCTCATGTATATTTTGATACAACACACTGATTTTAGATAGAAATGTTAGTAAAGATAGAAGAATAAGAATTATAAGATGGATGGAAGGAGGATCCACACAAGTTCACATTATTACCGATGATGATGATGTATTGCTTACCAGGAGTTGGGATTTTAAAAGGGCCAATTGTTTTATGTTTGATAACACACTTAGGTACGATGCATCAAGGTATAAAGGACCAGGATGATGTTGTACCTAGTGTGATGGACTTTGACTTGACAATCAGATAGGAATATTCTTGTTCACACTTAGCATATATACTTCGTTCAGGATATAGTTTAGACATTCTAAATATCTTGGGCCAAAACACAAGAAAGCAAGCTTTCCTATGTGGTCAACAAGATACTTAAAATATCCTCCCTACAAACCGAACAAAACATGCATAACTAAGTTATTTTACAAGCATATCCCAAAAGCATAGTAGATAAAAGATAATGATCATTGCCCCATTCCTTTCTCTCTAAACCTATTTTGTTTAGGCATCATCGAGAGCTCCTTGAAATGAGTGCAACATAAGATAAGTCTAAAAGACCAAGATAAATTAAACAAACAAGCTAATGTTCTTTGTACCGCTAGCCAAGACTAACTACTGTGAGGGGTACCTAATGCTTATGTCCATCACAGGAAAGCTTCATCCTAGGACATGTAGTGATTAGGGTTTTGGTGGGACTGATTGGGTGATAAGCTATTGATACTCTGAGTTGACCAACTTGCTTGCTTACTGACTTAGATGTTCAAGACTCTGACGATTAGGTGTTCACTTTGGAACCTGCTAGACTTGCTTCTAACTGACTCACCAAAGGGTGAAGGCGACGACTGATTTTATTATGAGCGAGACGATCACGGGTGAAAGCAAGATGAAATGGATGCACCATTTTGGATTTTCAGATATTTTGAGGTTGTTTTTGGTATTTTCACATTTTCCAATGTTTTTGGATTTTGTGTCTCAGGGGATGATCAAGGATGGCCTTGCCTACGTTTAAGCTTAGAGACGACGTAGTTTGAACAACAAAAAAAATTGACTTGATGATAAGATGGACAAATGGGTTACCATTTTATTGTATAAAGGACTGACTTAAGATGTAGACTAGATGGGCAAATGGATTGCCAATGCAACGAACGCCTAAGGACTGATCCTAACTATAGACCAGGTGGAAAAATGAATTGCCAATGTGACGGACGCCTAAAGGACTGACCCTAATTGTAGACTAGGTGGGCAAACGGATTGCCAATGCGACGGACGCCTAAAGGACTGACCCTAATTGTCTCGACGGATGATCAAAGATCAACCTTGCCTATATTCAAGCTCAAAGATGATGTAGTTCGACAAGGTGAAAGACTGACAAGACTCGATGATGAACTTTTTTGAAGATTTTCTGAGATTTTAACATGTTTTTGGATTTTTGAATGATTTGGATGTTTTTTTGAATGTTTTTGAATTTTCGCCTGATTTTGACAATTTGGATATGATACATAATGACATCAGTGTTTTATTTTGGGATTTTGTTGAAAACCAAGCTTAATGTTGATCAATCGGATTGATGGATTGATAGTTTGACTAAGTGTGTTAAGTCAAAAAAAAGTGATAATGCGCTTGTAAATTCCAGGAAGTTGTGTTATGCCAGAGTAAACTCGTACAAAAAGGATAATTTGGCTAGGTGTGTTAAGCCAAATGAGGTGATTATGAGTTTGATAATTTAGCTAAGTGTGTTAAGCCAAACAAGATGATAATGAACTTGTAAACCCAAGGAAGTTGTATTATCCTAGAGTGAACTCATGCACAAGATGATAGTTTGACTAAGTGTGTTAAGTCAAACAAGGTGATGATTGAATTCAATTGATCGAGATTGATGAAGCTTGATTTGGAACAAAATTGTTTTGATGATTTGATGTGATGTTGAAGTACACATTAGATGCGACTGATATTGATTGTTTGGATTGATGTTCGATGAAAGATAAAACTTGATAAGGAACATCTTCTTGTCAAAATATGCCATGGGCTAGGGATTTGGATTTTTGGCTCACAAATGCTTGGCCAAGTTGATGTCACATTTTTCCAATGTTCGAATTACCAAATAAGTTGGATGATATATGTCAAGATTTATTCACGAAGCAAGATGTAATTATCTACCCCCAGTGTCTAGCAATTTTTGAATGACCATGGGCTGATTCTTGAACAAATGGATATGAATTATCTTGCGATAAGATAAGGGTGTTCAAATAGAGGAATGCTCATTCGGACAATGCCTCAAGGCTCAGATAACTTTGGGTAAGATGGGATCAATGAAAATGACCCATTTCAAGATGTTTACCACAAGCAAGTGTAAAGTGTGCTCCAAAATTTTATCAAGATCAAGGTAACTTGGACCTTGGATGCAGATGGATAAAAATGGGTTGGATAAATGGTTCATGGATGAACGAATGATATGGCTGGAATGTTGGCTTTATTATGGATGTGATAAGATGCTTCCTCATGAACTTGCACATGTAGAAGCTCGATTCTACACATGATGCCTGTTTGTCAGGTTTTCATCATGGTACTTGTCCAAAGCGCCATCGAAATGGTTTTCGCTAGAGGACGATTTTTTTTTTCTTTCTATTTTCAATCCTTTTTTCGGATTTTTTGGATTTATTTATTTATTTATTTATTTTTTTTGCTGTCACCAAGATGCCTGTTTGCCAAGTTTTCATCAAGGTGACCATTTTTTCAGGACATTTTTCTGCTTTTTTTTTGTATATTCTAAGAGATTTTAAGCTGATGTTGAACCACCTGGCGGTGTTGATGTTGATGCTCTTGTCATAACGTGCCATCAATAGCCTGCTTGAAGAAGTTGTTTTGCCAAGACATGTGCACTTGAATGCAAATTTTGAGATTCCTCATCTACTTTGCTAATATCGGAGTTAACTCTATCTTAGTGTGCACATCGTGATAGAGTGCCTTCTGAATCCTTATGATGAAGGGTCACTGCCAACACATGGTTAATGAAAGAATTGGATATTATGTGTGGAGGCATGGATGGAGTGTGTTTAGGATTAAAAGATGTATTGGTCGATAGTTTGGAGCCTTTGACTCTCCAAACTTGGGAAGATGAGCAATAATGGGTGGATATGGAAGTGTGCATGGAATTAGGACCAATTGCTCGATACACTTTGTATGTTGCTTGAGAAGCCTAATTTTTCCTTTGTGGAAATCTTTGATGGATACTTTTCCCTTTTTGATTTTTCCTCATAGTCTCTTTGACTGATGGAGTTTGATAGGGATAGTCATTCTTTGTATTCTTTGGTATCCATAGGTATTTGATTTTTCCTTTGTGCTTCTTAGCTTATTTTGCTTTGATAACGTTCTTCATGTTTCGATTCAAGTCTTTCTTTTGATGTTGGTCCCAATTTGTGGATGGGGTGATGGGTGGATGAAGATTCATGACGTGGCGGGTTGTAGTATTGGCATTGGTTTCATCATAAGGATTCTTCGTGCTCCCTATGTTGATGTTTGCTCGAGACAAAGTTGCCCCCATTTTTGTGGAAGTATTACCAATTTGTTTATATCCCTTTATTGTTGAATAACCAAGGCCTTTCCGCTTATGATTTACAACAATCTGCACTGGTTCTAGGATACCTTGTTCATGTAGGCCTAATCCTCTACCTTTATAATTCATCTGTTGAAAAAATTTCTCTGCAATAGGATATGATTTACCTTGGAAACAAGGTGCTAATCCTTCTCTGCTCTGTGGCGGATCTTCAAATGTCATAGCTCTTTCATTGATAAGATGATTTTCCCTTACAAAGGTGAGTGATCCAACTTTATAAGTTATGGGATCCTCCATATGCAGGATGAATTCCTGATTGATATCTTTAGCTTGATCTTGTGAGATATCAGATTGTAGTTCTTCTTCAAGAGGTGTTGATGATTTAATGTCCTTGCAAAATTCTTCCTCATGATTTATTCTTGATATGCTTTCACATGATGTTTCTAATTCACAACTTCTGTAGAAACCTTCATCATGACCCATTTCTGATATGTCTCTGCATTTCTCTATATCTTAATCATGTGTACAAATGTTAAGAGTAGGAGACTCTTGTTCGTTGGTAATGATTTGAAGAGCATGAGACTCTTATTTTGAATGAAGATCATCCACGTGTCCATCCAAAGAAAGCACCTCATGGGTAGATGGAGGAGTATGTCCTATGTGGATGTGGTCATCTTGTATGGATAGGAGAGTGTCCATTATATCATTGTAGTAGCTTGGGGATGCAAATTCTCGATCTTGAATGATTTCAGAATTGCTTTCGACATGCTTTGGATCAAGTTCTGGACATGGGTCAATTTCAAAGAATGGATTGCTTCCTTGGATATCTTTAGTAGCCGTAGGAAGTTTCTCAAATGTTATGAGATCAAAAGATGTCCATATGTTTTGGAAAGGATCATTGCTAGACCTTGGTGAAATATGTCCATCATGCTTTGGGGAAAAATCTTGAGATATGTCCTCTAACTCATTAGGTGATGTAGAGACATTTTCAACATTATCATTGGTCAAAGGATCTTGATCATAATTTTGAATGATTGTGGTGGGAATCAGTTGCAAGCTTTGTTGTGGGAGTAAGGCCTGCATTTTCTGCTGAGCCAACAACACTTGTTGTTGGTCGTGCTACTGTTGTGCCAATGATGCTTGTTGTTGGGTTTGTTGTTGAGCTACTTGTTGATGGATTGTTTGCAATAGTGCCTTGAATTGTGTTTGCTCTTGTTGAGCTTGGTGTTGGGCTTGAGCTTGAGCCTATGCTTTTTGGGCTACTTGAGCCGCTTGCGCAACTTGTGCGGCTTGTTGGACCTATAGTGCCTTTTGGCAGGAAGCTTCTTGAGCGGCTTGCAACATGATGGAGAATGAATTGGTCGTGTTGTGTTTTGGCGGTGGTGGTGGTGGGTTGGGGATGGTGTTGATTGTTGGGGTGAGTGGAATGGTCTCACTGATTGCCAAGGTTTGAGTGGTGAATGGTGCGATTGAGATTCTTGGTCCTTGAGACACTTGATAAATGGTAGATGTGTTAACCGTTGGGGTTGCTTGGATGGTTGTCATTTGTTGTTGCGATATTGTTGGAAAAATGAGAGGATTTGGTATGATGTTTTGATTTGGCATGATATATTGAAATTGAACATTTTTGTGGTTGGGAATCATATTGCCTTGATTTAGGTAACTTTGATTTTGCATGGTGTTACCTTGACTTGAATCAACATATGGAGTTGTCAACATATTGCCTGGATTTTGAACAACATTGGTTTGATTTGTAATCGTATCTATCCCAAAGTTCACCAAGTATGGATTAGAAATGTTCATTTTCAATAAACTTGTATTTGGCATGTATGGATTTGGTGGGATAATGTTGTTTGGAAAACTCATGCATTGAGTGTTTGTTTGATATATTTGTAAATTTGGACTTGGATTTAAATCTACCATTGGGAAAGGTGTTCCAAACTTTGGATTGGGCATACTCACATTCGTTGTACTTTTGAGGTTTGGAGGAGATAATGATTCCTTTTATAAATGTGAGTTTCGATAATCAATTGGCATAGTGAGACTTGGATAGTTTGGATGTTTTGGATTGCTCGTGATGGATGAATCAAGTTTAAATTCCATGTCCCTCTTGTGTTTTGACCTTGTTGCGAGAGTGAACCTCTAAGGTGTTTAGGACCAATGATGAGATGGAGGATGAAAGGGGTGAATGATATGGGTGTTTTAACTTCTAGGAACTTTGGATCAATGCTAGACTTTAGGAATTGATTCGATTTGATTTTGATTGGGGATAGTTTGACTAGGTGTGTTAAGTCAAACAAGATGATTATGCACTTGCAAACCCTAGGAAGTTGTGTTATCCTAGAGAAAACGTGTACACAAGATGATAATTTGGCTAGGTGTGTTAAGCCAAACAAGGTGATTTTGATTTTCCAAAAGTCTAGCATAAATGATGTTTCCAAGGTTCCAAAAGTTGTTGGTGAGATGGGATTTGATTGATTTTTGGATAGATGAAGTGATGATTTTGATCCTAGATGACCCTATGAGGACCTACTTACAAGACCAAGGTGATGAAGAACATGCTTTTTCCTAGAAGTAATTCAAACCAAAAGACCAAAGTTTGCATGAAAACCATATGACCCAAAAGAGAACAAACACATGTGTGGTTCAATTTGTATTTTATCTTGCTTAGATTTGGTCATTCTTACCACAAACACTTTCTTGATTTATGCTTTTCAAACTGAATGTCCAATACCCTAATTTTCTTTCATCCCACAAATTGCATTATGTGGAAATCAAGGAAAAATCAAGGCAAAGGTTACCTAATGTTTAACCTTATCAAAAACAAATAATTATAGAATCCAAGCATTTAGAAACTTCTAAGGATAGAATCCCTAGGGAAAGCAAGAGTGCTTAAATTCGTCAAAGGTATTTGTCTCCTCAAAGGGGTTTGAAATTTGAAGGTCTTGTGAATGTTTGTTTTGTAAAAGTTTTCAAGATCAAGAAATGTATTTCTTCCAAGCACTTTTTACACTCCTAGGATGATGAGGCAATATCTTGTTGGGTTCCCACTTGGATAAATCCAGCTACGCATATCTTGTGTGAATGGCTAAATGCTTGACCACGTTGGCTCCCCTCAATGACACTCACTTATTTGGGTCAGCCAAGCATTAGTAACCATGAACCTCCCATGGCATATTTCCCATTTCCACAACAAGACCGCATGTATAATGTGGGGCGGCTTCCAAGGACATAACCTTTTGCACCAACAAGATAGACAAGGTTTTGGCATTTTTCTAAACAAGGGGTTCTAATTCGGGCATTCCGTTCGTGGGGGATTATCCAACATCGGCAAGAGTCCATTGTTGTCCATCTCGTCGCATTAATCCTCGTGATATTGGCCTTTGTTCTAATATCCACACTTATATCTTGGGTGGAAGTCACTTGGCTTTAGCATGTTCCAGGTTGGGTCGTTCCCTTGGGTGATTAATTTTTCTCACAAGGCAAGCCCTCTAAGATAAACAATAGTGAGCTAACATATCCCGTCGTTTACACAACCTTTATTGAAAAAAAAATGGGAAAACCTCCACAATATGTCATGCTCACACTCGCATGTTTTGTTCAATTTTAAATGCCCAAATTGAGATGTGGAGGCAATCTTTTTAACAACCTAATATTACCAAAAATTTTTTGATTCTCAAGATCGCAAAGAAGCGTGAGAGAAGCACATACATATTTTAGATAACATTAACTTGTAAAAAATATTGCAAAACATGGAAAACATTGGTTCATTTTAACCCTCAAAGCAATGATGACTTCTTTTTAAGCACCAAAATGAAGTATGAGTTTGCCTTGTTCAATTTGTTACCTTTTCAACCAAATCTAGTGTGTTTTCCTAAAGTTCTTTTTAGCCCTTTGAAAACTTTAGAAAAACAAAATTTGATTGTTCTTTTTAGGGCCCAAAGTAAAATTAGTGTCCTAAGGTCAAAGATTTTAACAAACTTTCTTAAGAAGTGTTAAAGAACACTTAAGTGTTTAAAAACAGTTTACACAAAATAAACATGGTATCATAAAAAAATAATTTGATTGTTCTTTTTAAATCCCAAAGAAAATTTAGTGTCCTAAGAGCATGAAAGTAAACAAATCCTTGGAAAGGGATTATAATTTCTCCCAAAGTGTTAAAAAACACTTGTTACAATGATGTCATAATTTTTTATTCTTTCATTTCCATGCTCTATGATCCTTTAAAACCTGCAATACAAGCTTCAAATGTTATATAAAATCAAGAAATAAGAAGATATGAGGGTTAGATAAAATATTAAGCATATAACCCCTAAAACTTAGACCAAGTTTCATGGTGTTTTGACATTAGGTGAAAGTTTGAAAATTTTAACTATATCAAAGTTTAGAAACACCTACACCATTGGATAGCTTATGAAATTCTACCCCATTTCAAAAAAAAAAGCTTCGAAAAAGACTAAAAAATGACCAAGATACGGCCATTTTAAAATCGGGTGAAAAAATAAAAAATCATATGTGGTGTTGTTTGCAATTGCGGCGCTATTTGGAATAGATGCGGTGCTAAACAACACCATGCAGTGTTGTTTCGAATAGGTGCGGTGCTAAACAACACCGCACAGTTCTCTAGGTGCGGCAAAGTTTGCGTTTTAGGCGATGCAATATAGCACCGCACCTGCAAATGCGGTGCAATACAGCACTGTGGACCTGTAACCTGCAAAAAAAAATAGAAAACAACCGAATTTTCAACAAAAAACGTGATTTGAACTCAAGATTTTCCCTCCTTCTAGCGCCAAAATGTGAACCCAAATTTGATACCTGCATAAACAAAGTAAACAAACATGTTATTAGATCATATGCAAGGTAAAACAAGGATTCCCCATGAAATCCATTTGCAAAACTTAAAATAGGAAAATGAACAATAAAATACGAAACATGTAAATCCTAATTAAGTGAGCAAACTAGAGATCCCATGGGGGAATTGGTGCCAATAAAGTGTTGCAATTGACCCTTTCCCAACTCCTTTGTGTGATTGTTGATGATTGATCCACTTGATGATGAAGAACAATGATGTGTTCTTGAGAAAACGTGCAATAACCTATCTAAGATCTTGCTTTGGGAATGAAGTTGAGTAGAGTAAGTTTACTCAAGATGTGGATGTTAGAATGAGAGGAAGAGTCTCTCATTTATAGATTCTCAAATTGGAAGAATGAGGTATTTGGATGAATGTGGGATCATTCAACACCCAATGGCCAAGTGCCACTTGTCAAGATGTGAATGGTTGAGGAATGAGCACATTTTGGTCAATGTGCATGATAAATGCCATTGGATTCAAATTTGAATTTTGAATGTGACATGTGAGAGGGAAAGAGAAATGGATTTAATGTCTCTTGGCTCAATGCATAAGGACATGTAAGAGGCCTTCAATGCCTTGTTGGAAGTATACATCCACTTGCATTTTTGAATTCAAATGATGGAATATTCCCTTTTGATGCTTTGTGAGGGAAAATAGATGAATTAGTAAATCAAAGTATTTGATTTATTATGCAACTTGCATTCTCTAGAGGATTTTAGTGAGAAGGATTAAGTTAATCATGGATTTGATTAATTTAATGAAGAATTAGGTGATGTGACAATTTAGACTTAGATAGATGAATTAATTTAAATTAGAATTGAGAGGAAATGGTTTATTAAATAAATGATTTGATTTATTTAACCAAAGAGGAATATGTTAGACTAAATCAAATAAGGTTTAATTTATTTAATTTAATAAGAGGACTTTAGAGAATTTAATCAAATAAAAAGATTTATTTAATTAAACAGAGATACAAGGTTGATTAAATTAAATTGATTAATTTAATCACTGAAAGATGAAGACTTAATCCAATAAATAATGATTTATTAAATTAAGAGATAGAATGTGATGAAATGCTGAGAATATGCTTTAAGAGGAAATGTTGTCAGTAAATTGAGATCAAGTGTGCCAAAATAAAAATGTACATTTTCCATGTCTACACTTCCTCATGCTATCAACTACATGCTATACCATGTATTGATATATTTATTACTGCTAGGGACCTATTATCTTACCTTGACTAGAGTGTGCTTATGCTACCATTGAGGGTATATGCCTTTCTTGTGTCCTATATACTTAGATGGGTGTTTTTGACAATGAAGGGCCATGCCATGATTTTATGCCCATGTTGGGACCAACCTTAAATTCCTTGATATAATGTGCATTCCGTGAACTTGTCATTCTTACAATTTAACTTGCTCTTACCTACTTGATGCATAATAAATTTATTACAGTTATTAGAGTTGCTCAAGGAATCAAGCTCCCATGATCACCTGCAAAACCAAAAACAACCTTCTATAAGAGAGAAAAGCAAGAGCATAAATTTGCTAATAATGGATGTAAATATATTAGATAAAATCTGATCAATGGTGCAATACAATGCAAAAATGGATTGATATTACAAAGGGAAACCCTTGGTTATATAACCAAGGTGACACATAGGATTAGACAAGATCATGAAAATTGTCTTAATACTATGACATGAGACAAATAATATTAAAATGACCTAGGAAAAAATAAGTAAATGTCATAAGATAAGATAATATCTAATGCCACCTAAGAGTTCTAGAAATATTCCTAGGACCTAAGTAAACTTAACATGTGAATAGGACCTACTAGGTGAACTAGTTAGGTAAAACACCTTATTCACACCAATAACATTTTTGATTTAAATGATTTATATTCTTATGCACTTATTGTACATTTATATTTAATGTATAATTTTTCCCTCTCTTTTGATTCCTTACATGTGATGGATGCAACCAATTGGTGGGGGACACATTTTATCACTAGCATTCATATGTTGAGAATGAAAATAAATACAAGTGCCTACATGGAGACTCATTAACATGGCTAGATAGTCATTATCACATGACACACTAAAGTCTAATATGCCTTGTCATATCATGATTGTCAAGCTAGGAAAAGTAGTACCTATCTCTATAAATATAATCTCTTAAAACTATTATAGAGCTTCCTTCTCTCTTTCATGATCAATGATAGTAAAATTCAACTTTAGTTTTCTTCATTTTTAGTTTCATGATAGAAGCTACTTATTGCAATTTATTTATTTATTTTGGAGGTCCCTCTGGAGCATGTGTGTCAAAGGGAGGATTTACATGATGATATTTAGTGCCCGGTTCATCTTTATATGGAACTAGGTTATCGTTTATGGCTTAATATTTACTTTATTTGTATGTATGTGAGTGTATCATACTTTGCAATGTATGGTCATTCTAGGACTTGTATGCACCTAAAAGTGGGGTTAAATTGTAATAATGAAATTTACATACCCAAGTCATTTCCCATTTATTTTTATGCCCATTTGGGAGAATGGATTAATATATTCACATATCAACAAATGACACAATCTTGTGTAAAGTCAAGCTCCTTCACCATGCCTTTACTTATTTGTAACACATAATCCTACACATTTATTCCCCATCTTATCTATATGTATATGCATTTATTACATCTATTTGTGCACCCATACCCATACATTCATCATCCACCTTCATTTTACTATTCTCATGTCTCAAGTAATTTCTATGAGCATATGAATAATCTTGCACATATAGATATGTCTCTTAAAAGTAGAAAATTTAAATTCATTTTTTGGCTAATTCTTGCCCATTTGTTTCTCATCTAGAGTTGACTAAACACAAATTTAAATGATTTATTGATGTATCCTTGTATGTAGGCATCCAATTAATGATCTCATGCGATCCTATTCGATTCAAGTCTATCTAATCGGATATTTGCAAAAGCATACTATGAACACTTACATTAGAGCACCAAAAATGAGTTAGAATTGCACAATTATTTTAGAGCGTTTGCAGAATTAAAACTTGACGTCCTTGATAATTTTCACAATCATAATGCTAGTCTTTTCTAAGGGTTCACTTAAGAGAACTACTTCCTTAGTGATCCAACAACCCTCTGAAGGCATTCATAAATATTGCTAGTTTATATAGTAGGGGAGATAAAATTGAATTCAATGTAAAATGAAGTAGGACTATACAAATAATCTGATTACTTTCACGGAATACAAAATATACCTTCACTTGTAGAAATTCAAACCCAATAATTTAAGTCTACATAAATTTAATTGACTATTTAAATTTTGATATAAAATATCAACAAAAATCTATTTCTAATTTTAAAATATCTAAATTTGAATATAGCAATAGATATTCAATATATATCTTCCCTAAAACTAAATGTCTTTTTTACACACTTTCATAATTTAATATTTCAACTTTCTAATACTCATTATTCACAACTCTACTATTTAAACTACTTTATATATTTATTCGTGTACAAGTTATTCATTCCAATTTAATTTATCTCTTTGATATAACGTCACACGTGTTTTATTCCTAATATCCTTTTGTGGGAGCTTTAGGTTTATGTCGGCCAAAGAGCACATGATGGTTGTATATATCCTCACGCGTGCCACCACTTTTACATAACATCAGCTCTGCAAGTTTATGTCGGCCAATATAAATTATTACTATCGACAAAATTGAAGGAATGTGTGGCCTTTAACAATGGAATCTTCAATTAAATATCTATAGCTAGTACTATATAAATTTATAGTACAAAAATGTGTAAAGTAAATGTAGTACAAATATGTATGGTTAAATTAGCTATCTTTGTTTATTAAGATCTAATAGCTTTTAAGTCACTCTTCCCTTATTTAGAACATCCAAATTTGTTTGTGCACTTTCTTTCTCTATAAATTAGGGTTGCTTTATTTTATAATTTTGTTTGGGTTTTAGGGGTTTTTATTATGTGTAATAATATATTTTTAAAAAAGTTTAAAGTTAAATAAGTTTGTGTGATTAATATTATAATTTTAATGTTTAATTTATTATTATTTAATTTGAATAGAAATGATGTTTTATTATGACTTGGTCATTTTGTCATATGTGTATTGATATAATGTGTATAAGAAAATTTCTTCTTGTGTAAGAGGTATAAGAGATTCTATGACATATGTAAGAATATGTAAGAAGATGAAGAAAACAAGGTCTTTGCATTGTGCCATAAGCTCCAAAAATCAAACACGGACATTGTATATTAGGAATTGCTCTTACTTTTGTTATGAATGCATACTAAAGAAATATTACAATTATAAGAGCCAACAACATGATTATGTTAATGAGTGGAATATGATGCCTCTACGTGTTGATGACAAATATAATGAAGACAAAGATGAAAGTTTCAAAGATATTCCTTTGACTTTAATTGGTTATGATCATATTTCAATATTAACTAAAACATTTTATGCATAAATATCACTATGTGTTGATCAAATTTAAATTATAGTTCTTAAATTTTTGAATTCATATTATGACACTTGGTGTAGGTTTTTATTTTCTTAGTGGGATAATTTATTTTCCCTTAGTCATAGGTTTTTCCTACATTTTTATTAAGCTTGCTTAGGATAATAAAGTGAGTTCATTATTTAATAGCTAGGAGATAAGTGATGTGGTGTTCCCTTCCTTAAAGGGTATAACACTTTCCACTTTTGGTGACATCCTCCACTTTTGGTGGTTGATTCTTATTGGTTGGATTTTCCACCTCCATCCTCTTCTTAGTTCTATATAAACTCACTACCTAGCTTGTATTTTTCATTTTGGAAGCTTTTAATGCAAATTTGACATCCTGACATTGCATATTTCTTGGAGTTATTGGTTTGCATTATTTATGCTTTTCTAGTTGTGTAGCTTTCAATTTCTCTTAAAAAAATTCTTGGGTTATTCAATTTTTTTCATATTTCTAACATGGTATTAGAGATTTTGTTTTGATAATTCTAAGTTCATAGATTTCTAATTGAGAGTTTGAACAAGTTTTGTGTGAGATCTTGAAAATTTGAGTATGGTCTTCTCTTGCATCATATGATGACCTAGAGAATTAGAAAAACTTGATAGAAATATCAGATTTGGAGTTTTCTCTTTGTGGCTTTGTATTATAGGTTCATTTTGGAGCACGTTGGGGAAAATCTAAGCTCACTATTGAGTTTAGAATATCCAAAAATTTTAGATCTATCTTTGTTTCACTCAATTTGGTCATGGTTTGATATAGTTGCAAACTAGGAATCAAATCTCAAATCTAGTGAACAACTTTTTACTAGAGAATTTTCGGCCCAAAAAGATCTTTCCATTGCGCTCAAATGGCCCAAAAGCCCTATTCTTATATAAAATTTGTCTATTTTATACAAATTTGACTTTTTACAAATTTTTATTTTGTTAGGAGAGTTTTTATTATAGGTTGAATTCAACCATTTTTAAAAAAATAACTTTTCGCAATGGTGTCCATTTTTGGAAACCAAGATATTGTAGGAAATATGCAAATGAAAACTTCCTATCCATAGAGGTATTGAAAAGAATTTTTTCTATTTTCTACCAGATATTGTAGGTTGAAGCTATTTGTTGCAAATTTATTTAAAATTTCATAACTTTCACCCAAGAGCTCCATTTTTTAGAAGTGAATGGGTGTTGGAAAGGCATTGAAGAGAACTATACAAGTATAGGGCTAAATTTTCTAGATCTTGTCTCAGATTCATTTTGTATCAAAATGTATAAATTTGGCCATTGCGAGCCTATTGAGCATTGTATCTTTGAAAAGACTTTGTAAATGCACTAAAATATAAAGCGTCAACCTTGTAATATTTGGGGGGTGATTTTTAATACTAGTGAAAAGAGTGGGGATATTTTGGTGTTCTTGTGTTCATTTTCTTTTCACACTTCTTTCTTGCATCTCTTCATTATGACTCAAACAACAGTTACTACTCTAACCACATACAACTATTTTGAGTGGAAATCTCAAATGAAAATCCACTTAAGAAGATTTGGTTTGCATAGAATTGCAATGGGACTAGAAACTAAACTCGATAATGATGAAGAAAATACTAAGTGGTTCAATAGATTTGATGAAGCATATGGAACATTATATGTGTTTGTTTCTCCTGATTTTCTCTTTCATAGTGAATATTTGAATACTTCAAATGAAATATGGAAAAGGTTAGAAACTCTATTTGGTACTCAAAATTCTATGAGAGGTCATATGCTGGAGAATGAACTAATCAGTTTAAATCCAAGAAAGGTCAATACAATTCATTATTTCTTCACCAAATTGAAACCACTAAGGCTACAATTGAAGCATTGTGGGATTGAAATGAAATATGGCAACTGATTCTAAGTATTATCTCTAAGCTAATTTTTGAAAATTCTATATTTTTTTCTACCTTCAATACTACTAAGGATGCACTTGGGTCTACATTCACCATGCCATATTTGGATGATTTTTCTACTTCTCTCACATGGAAGCAAGATAAGCTAATCTAGATGGGAACTCTAAGGTTTTCTAAGTCACATTCCTTGGCTACCAACCATGGAAAAAATGAATAATGAAACAAAGTAGTAATAAGGATAAGAAATAAAAGAATAGAAAAGAGAAGAAGGATAAGAAATCAGTTACTCCAAAAGTAGCTAATGAGACCTCACATTCAAAGACAAGCCTAAGAAAGAGAAGGTCAAATGTGCATATTGTAAAAGACTTGGTCGTGATGAGCACAAATGTTTGAAGAAACAAGTTGATCAATTGACACACATTCTTGAAAAGAATAATCTTAGTGTTCCTCAATCAATCACATATAGTTTAGATGAGACATCTCACAATGCTAAAGACAACAATAAGGGGAAAGGAAAGGGCAAGGCCCTTATACTAGTTGCTTCCCCACCATCCACATGGGTTCTTGATTCAAGTGCCTCACACCACATGGCTTCATCTAAAGATGAAATTACATCTTTGAAGCCGTGTACTATGCTTTCCATTTTGATGGGTGATGACAATGCAATTGAGGTGTGTGGGAGAGGGTGCATTGATATGGGGAATGACACATTTTAGGATGTTATTTATCTTCCCTCAGTGTCAATTAATCTCCTACTCTCAATCTACCAAATCAATCACATAGGTACGGGAAAGTGAGTTGAGTTTTCTCTTGATTTTGTGGTGATTTGTGAGTTGTACACTGATTCTATAGTTGGAGTTGTGGGAGAATATCATCAGGTTCAGTTTTATTTATTCTCTCATTTTGTTCCTAATCCACCTTCATCTATTCTACTCACTCATTCTAATGATTGTAAGGAAGCTAAGGTAGCATAACAACTTCCTACACTAATCTTGAGAGGAGAATAATGTAATTTTTTTATAGATCTTTAACAGTTATAGAAACTTAAACATAAATAAAAACAAATATCATTCATACCACAACACAATGATTTACATGGGGAAGACCCTTTCAGAAGAAAAATCCCACACTCCAAAAAGAAACCCAATATATTATTCAAAAATCACAAAGATTACAATATACTTGCAGAGAAAGCTTCTCACAGGAGTATCATCACTTAGAGATCCATAGGCAACACGACCGCTATCAAAATCTCAAAATACATCACAATACATAGCTGCAATACAATGCCCTCATACAATAGGGTTACCTTCTAGGGAAATTCAAGCTAATAAAATATCGATCATCGAATATGAGACATAATGATGAATGGTCCAGATTTACAATAAAATAAAATTTTCCTTTCAAGGGCGTTGCTCCTGAGCCCACACCAGGGCACACTACCCCTAGACCTTAGTCGGTGGGATGATTCCCCTAGACCCCTTATGAGGGGATCCCCCCCCATGCCCCCCCATTGTCATTGGTTGAAGATTACCTTATGTATCAACAATACCTTATGTATCAACAATACCTTATGTAATTGCAAGGTTGAGAAAAATTTTCTCAACAAAAATCCCATTTGTCAAACACCTTGCAAGGACAATGAAAGGGAGTCATAATCATCTCTTAATTGCTAGAGTTTGAAAGGCCTGTAATCTCTAAACACCATATGAACTTCTTTGTTCTCACAAGCTTAGTTAAAGAATCAACAATATTCATCAAAGTCTCTACTTTAACTAGCTTCACCTTGCTATCTTCGACCATATCCCTAACAAAATGATATTGTACATTAATGTGATTGGTCCTAGCATGAAATATTGGGTTCCTAGTTAGACATATCACAATTTCATTGTCACAATAAATTATCACTGCATCTTGTTTTATTCCAATATTTGAATACCGCCTCTCAAGTCAAAACATAAGCACTGACGAGTGCATCTTTTCAACCATCTGATCCTTGTAAGGAAGCTAAGGTAGCGGAAAAAATTCCTACACTAATCTTGGGATGAGGATAATGCAAAACTTTGCAAATATTTTCAATAGTTACAAAAATTTAAATAGAAATAAAAATAATAACATGCATACTACAACAGAGTGATTTATGTGGGGAAAACCCTTTTGGGAGAAAAACCCCACACTCTAAAAGCTTCCCAATATATTATTCAAAAATCATGAAGAGTGCAATACCCCTGCAGAGAAAGCTTCTCACATGAGTATCACCAACCAAAGATCTAGAGGTAACACAATCACTATTCGAATCTCAGAATACATCACAATACATCTAGCCCTAATAGAATGCCCTCATAAAATAGGGTTGCCTTATAGGGCAAGTCAGGCCAACAAAATATCTATTGTCAAATCAAAGACCTAATGATGAATGGTCCAAATTTATAATAATAAAATTGTAATGTTGAAAAAAGGGCCCTTAGGCCTTTTCACGCTTTTTTATCTCCTTGTGGATTTTGGACTTAATGTCACCTTGATATAGTGTTGTGAGGAGTTTTACACATCCACATTAGGTCTTGGGCCCATTTTAAGCTAATTTAACCTAACTATGCCCTAATTTAATATTCTAAAATTTATTTATTTGCATCTTCACATTAAATTTTGGAGCCTTGCAAACAGAGTGGAACTAATCTAGTGTTGTAATGTGTCTTTCACATTCACATGGGATTTAGGACCCTTCTAAACTAAATAGACCCAATTTTTCCTCAATTTAGTGTTGTAAAGTGTATATTTATTTATACTTTCACATTGGATTTTGGGCCTTATTAAATTTATGACCTTTATATCATCATTAATATGCCCCTATGACCCCATATTGTGCATCCCAAGCCATATTTTGGTCAAAAACCTTACAAAATCAATATATAAAATTAATTTATGCATTCCCTGGCACTTTAGCCCCCAAAATAGCCCCTATGGGACCCATTCGCCACTTTGGGTGAATGAGTCCCATTTGAGCTATTTTTGCAGTTTGAGTGAGAAAAAGTGGGTTTTTAATTCAAATTCCTTTAATGTTATACTTGGGAATCAAATTAATGGTCATGTATGTGGCTTGCCTATATAAACAAGCTTCCAAATCATTATTTCATCTCTAAGCATCCTAAGCATGCTAAGAAATCCAAGAAACATCAAGCATTCATGTTATCAAGTCAAGCAAGCAAGGGTTAACCATTCAAGATAGCTTCCAAGATCATTCAAGAGCAAGATCCTTTATCGATTTTTGTAGAAATTCAAGATCCATCATCATGTCAAGCATATCAAGCATCAAGCATGTTATTGAGCTAGTGTTGTGATGTAGCATTGAAGATCCAAGACCAAGCATTATTCTATTCTTATTGTCAAAGATCAAGATCTACATCCTTCAAGGCCAAATTTCATGATTGAGTTGCAGATTTACAAGAAATCAATCAATGTATCATTTTTCATGTTTCATGTCCTATGTTCCATGTTTCATGTTCATCTTTCATTATTTCATCATTTGGTTTAATTACCTAAATGGGGTTTGACTAAGGCAAGCCTCCATTCTCTAACAAACAACAAGTCTTCTCCTCTTTGCACATATGATTGAATATCTAGGTATCTTGGAGCTTGAAAAATCATTGAAGAATAGGGTTCAAAATTGTTGAAGTCATCTCTTTACTTGCAAGGAAAAAATATTCACAAAAAGTCACTTACAGCCCCGAAAATCAAGGTTTCAGATCCAAACACTTGGAGGAACAAAAGGAGCAGATTGAGAGGTGAAAATAAAAACATTGAATTTCCAAAAAAGACAAACTAGACTCATTCACCACAAATGATGAATGAGTCCCATTTTCGGTCAATTTTGAGATTTTTATAGTTTCAGACACCCTTTTCTGAGAAACCTTGATCTGGGATTGATTCAACCAAATTGGTGAATGAGTATCAATGGGCCAAAAATTTAGAATCAAAAAGATTTCCAATCTCCATCCAACTCTCCACAAGTTTCTAGGTGCACACTTTCAGTTTAACAACTTTCTATTTTGTTTCATTTGCATTTCTAGGCCAATTTGCATATCACATTGTGTTTTCCAACATTTCCTTTTCCAAGTCCAAACTTGGTGGTGAACCACTCATTTATTATCATTCAACACCCTTAGAACATTCTCTTTGTCAGATTTCAATCTCCTTTGCATTGAAATCTCAAGGGTTTGTCCTTGAATATAAAGTATAAAATATTGTTGCACTAGGTCCTAAAACCCTAGTAGAGCACCAAAATTCTATATTACAAAAATATAAATAAAATTTGGCACACAACCCTTGAACTTGTTGGAACTGTGAAATTTTGGCCATTTTATTCACCCTTCATGATTAATAGCCTCCCAAAAGGTTCATAATACAGACACAAAAATCCTCACATAGCATTTTTTTTACAAAATCCGATTTAAATTTTGTCATAAAACCCCATAAATTTCATCTGGCATTGAAACATTGACATATAAAAATATCGGCATAAGTTGATGCAGGTCTCATCGATGATAATATACATATCTTCAATATATCAATGAGACATCAGACAGGTCATACCGATAAAGTTATACACTAGGAGAACGTGGGTTTGTATTACTTATCGGTAAGACAAAATATATTGGTGTGATAGTGTAAGGTCATATTGAGCTGAGTTACCTTGGGCCGATTGGAGAAAAGTGAAGCCTACTAGGGAGACTTTGGTCATCGGAGAGAAATTTCAAAATACTGCCCAAAGTGCTATTGGTCTTGTCGATAAAGCAAAGGGAGAACTCACTCGGTGAGACAAATGATGCCAGGGAGAGTTCATAAATTCTTACTGACCCCTCGGGTTACAACGAAAAAAACTAAACATATGAAGATAAAATATGTCAGAAAGACGATGCACTGTCTTGTTGAAAGGGAGGTGTATTAGAGAGACATGTCATCGTGGGGAGATCTATGAGACATCAGAGAAAATATTATTTTGTTGGTAGAACAAATTGCTTGGTCTTGACGACATAAATAAGTAAAGAAAACATCTGAGTGAGATGAAATAATCTCAGAGTAAGGTAAAGAACTGTTGGCCCAATTCATTAAGTTTGAGTGATAGTTATTTCGGTGAAAATTGTGGCGATATAAAGAGAAAAAGGAAAGAAACTATTGGGGAGACTTGTGAAGTCAAGGAAACTGCAAGACGTCTTAGCGGATGGGTGAACGTTGAACAAGTGGATCGGCTAGAGATTTGAAATGTCTTGCCGATATGAGCCCTGATGTGACAGCAAGAATTTTGAAAAAACTTGCAGCATTCATGTCTCAGTAAGACATTAATGGCGCCATGAAGCGTAGGAGATTTTGCATATTAGGGTATGATCAATTGAAATCATTGCCTCGCGGAATTCAAAGTGAAAATGAGAAAAGGAACCAGCAGAGCAATTAATGTATTCACCTGGATTGAGTCTGCAAGAAAGTTACAACAAGTTTCTCTTCCTTTCAGAATTCATAAAAATTTGAATTATAGAAGGCACTGGTTCAGGAAAACTAAAGGGAAGAAAACTTGGGGAGGGTAGCCAATCAAAAGAAAAAAAGAAAAAGATTGAATTGCAACCAGAGGGTACTAAAAGGAAGATGAATCAAAACATCACACACCAGTTACCTAGTTCTGGACCTAGAGCTAGGCGTTCTACATAGCTCAAAGTGGAAGTTGACAAATTGGATGCCAAATGCAAATTTATAGCGGATGTTTGGACTCCGATTAGGGGCTATGAGTTATTCAGTTTCCACTATCATAGGAGAAATCACTTTGAGTTGGTATGCGATCCATGGAGGCTTAATTTAGGGAAATTGGTGTGCCCTAACGTTTTTATTGATGTTGAACTGGTAAAGATGCTAGTTGGACACTATGACCTGAAAAGCAAAGCTATATGTGATTTTTTAGGGAACCCGTTGATACATGTATTTGAGAACACAATTGCTGAGGTTTTTAGGATGGAGGGAATATGCAGCGAGAAAGTAGTAAGTGAGAAGATTGACAGTGACTTCAGAAGGATGGACACCATTTATAAAGGGTGGAGGTTACCTCTGCACAAAATTAGACGTCGTGGCAAGCCTACTCCAATGGAAGAAAATGAGGGGCCACCCTTTCATGTAGATCTCTTCGAACCTTACCTGAAATATACTTACTACTCGATGGGATAGGTATTAGGGATGGAGGTACCTAAGCATATGGCGGTTTTTACCATGGTAATTGTTGCAGACATTCAGTATCACAATTCCAGGTCATTTGACTATGTTGCACATGGTTTTAAGGAGCTGGATGCAGGTTTGATGGTGATAAAGAGTGATGCTTTTGTTCTCCATCTCAGAAATTACTCACTGCTCATGCACTTAGTGCTATACTTTGGACAAGAGTTGGGTTTATGGCCCCAAGAGCTGAGGCTTTCACAAGCCGACAAGGAAGGTAGGCTATTGCCTATTCAATTATGGACTGTTGTTTGGGACAGCAGGTTTGCCAATTCAAATTTCCTGCATTTTGAAGAATTCTTTGTGAAACCCCTGTAGAGATTTTTCTTTATCTGAAGAAGTGAAAATGTTTCTTAGGCCTTGAGATTACAATGGACCAATTACCCACAACTGGGGGGATTGGTATTGCTTAGAGAATTCTACAATGATTAGGGTTTATGGCTTTGAGGACGTACCTTTCATTCTGCTCAGAACTTTCCCGAATAGGATTGCATACCTAGAAATTGTTAGGAAAATGGATTACTCCAGTGTTATGAACCTAAGTTAATATGGGAAACAAACCTTTATGCCCAATACATTGTATTTTAGTAATTTCACTATATTAGCCAAGGAAGGTTGTGATTTGATTCTAGATAAATTTTTGCACTATAACATGAGAAGAGCACCAGTGAGAAAAAACTTTGATCCGAAAGGGTATATCCACTCTGCTACACAAAAGATAAAATTCGAAGGGTACCATCATGTAACCTATAAATCTGATGACATAATCAAAAATCTGGAGGTAGAGGAAGCTGAAATTGTGATTGAAAAACATAATCAGGAGTTGGTGGATGCTGAGTTGTTATCCTCCATTAAACGGATATCAGAATCAGACAGGCCACAAAGCTCATCTGGGAAAGTTTTAAGAATGAAGACTCAAGACTATACCTATGTTGCCAGAAAAACCGATGTTGAGGAAACCATGGATGTAGATATAAGGCATGAAGACTATAGGTATTTCATATCAGATGATGAATTTATAAAGACCTCGAAGTTTAAGACATTTTTATATAAGCAAAAAGGAAAAGAGATAAGGGGATAAGTTGACAATGTTACTCTAGGAAATGAGGATCATCTGTTGAAAATCTTAAAGGATGAAGTAGACAAAGAGATGATGAACATGACCCTTGAAAAGGGAATTAAGATGCTAGAAAAGGGAGGTGTTATGATTTTTCCAGGTTTGGATATGAACTCTGCATTAGTTTTTGATAGTTTCTTAAAAGATAACAATGCCACCCAAAAGCTAAGTATAGAAAAGGTGACAGAGGTATACATAGGATCAAGATACAACCCTGATGATGAGACATTGATGATTTGGGCCTTGTATCCTCCTCACAAAAACTGATTTTTTATTGATAATGAAAAGGCATTTGGACATGTCATGACCATAAAGGCTAGGGAGGTTGATCTTGTAGCAACTACTGATATTGGGATAAATATAGCCAAGTTAAATCAAGCTCAAATCCTAGCATTGATAAGGGAAAGGGAGATGTATAAAACTAGTAATGAGAGGATGTTGAGAGAAAATGAATGCTTGAAAGACTTGGTGGGTGCTGTAACAGAACCAACAAGGATGCTCGCCCAAGGTGAGAGTTCATAGAAAAGGGACCATTAGGAAGGATCAACTACATATTCTCAAGGAAAAACAGATGCACTTGCTGCAATAATCAAAAGAAGGCAGGTCATTCTAACCACTTGGTTAAATAGGCTTTGGGGAAAACATTCACAATTTGTCGATGCAATTAAGGAACACATGAGAGTGGATAGCAGAATTCAGGAAAATATTGAGGAATTGGAGCAAAAGGACACTCCTAGTAATGAAGAGATTGAAAATGCCAATTGTATCATGGACAGGCACATGGATTTCTTTGAGGAGTTGCAAGGAGATATGCAGGGATTGATAGAGGCTACTAAAGATAGATTGACCAAGTTATGTGATGATGAAGGGAAAATGAAAGAAGCGACTACGTGGAAAAATGAGTGCGAAACAATACTCCAAGAGATGTTGAAAGCAACCACTATGGAGGATGTAACATTGGATGAAGCATGTGAGCAGAATGAGCGAATGATAATGATGGAGATTGTGATCCGTGATGCATTGGGAGATGCTGACACTCATGAGTGCCAGGATTATATGGAGCATATGTCTATAGTCCATCTGTGGCTTAACAAAAATTAGTTAAATGGATAATTTGTTAAAACTTTTATGCTTTAAACTTTTTGAAAAGGCACATCCTTTTGCTAACTAATGTATAAATATCCATTATTGGATAAATTAAAAGGGGGAGAATAGAATTAGAATAGGACATATTGCTATAAGCATTATATTTTCAGAATGATATTCAAGGAGACTATGTTGCATGTATTAATTTCGAAGAAGATAATGAAAGACAACTAATTTGGTGATTTCATCCTAGCATCAATTGTTAGTTGATTTCTTGTGATTATTTGATTGTCTCCAATCTGATTTTTCTTGATTGTTTAAATTGAAGTATCAAGTATATATTCGATTTATCAGTACACATTTGTTGTTTTTGTGTGATTTGGTTTAATGGATTCTTTAGAAAAGAATTAAAATTCCTTTCAATCAATTGTAGTCATCTGGGAAAGTCATTTGGGTCAGAAAGAAGAATCAGATAGTCAGATTTGATATTTTGCCCCAAGTAGGGTTTATCAATTACATTCTTGCATGTTTATACCAATTATAAACTCATAGTTATATGCCAAACAATTAGAGGACCTACTAGATAGAAACCATTCATTAAAGGCTTTCATTTGACTCTGTTACCCAATAAGGCACTGGTCTCCCTTATTTTCATTACTTTAGTTTTATCCATTTCATTTGACATCTCTTAATTGAGCATATTAATTCATACCTTGATATTGCATATACAATTTATACCAAAGTAGGATCATATATTTTCCACTATCAAATTGCCATTTGTGGATAGTTAGATCAAGTAGGAAATGTAATTCAAAATATATGTTACTCATATAGGTGCACCCGCCTAGGTTTGACAAAGCTTTAAGAGTAGAGGGTTCAACCATATTGGTTGGCATTGTCAATTGACCAAAAATGTAGTGAGAGTGTGGCAACCTCACGTGGTACATTCAACCGCAATTTTTGAGACCCAAAAAATTGGCGACTCCACTGGGGAAAAACTAGAGAATCATTTGGTAGTAGACAACCTTTCCATATAAAGTCACTAAAGAAAACCATAATTGAAATTTAAAAGAAATTGACTCTACTGGGTAAGATAACCACAAAACCTTTTCTCACTTTTAGAAAAAGTGGGTGGTGACTCTGAATGAATAAAAACATTGAAACCAATACAATAAGATACAAATCAAAAAGGAATCGGCCTAGAGTTTAGACCATCACAGTTTCTCACAACATGCAAGGAAGGAGATATTTGTACAAGGAGGTGGAGGGTCCTGATAATAAAGGAAAGTCAAATTACAAAAACAATCAAAGCAAGAAAGTGTTTAACGAATTGGTCACAACAACAAAAAACAAAGCATCAATGTTGTTGCTAGAAACACAAAATTTATATGATACACTTGCAAACGAAGAGAGCCCATCTAAAGAGCTCCATACTCCCGAAGGGAGGAGAAATCCTTCCCATCTAGTGGACCTTGGGAAAGCTGATGAGCACATGGCTGAATTTGAGGCTAGAAAAAGGAGAGAATATGAAGATGAACAAAGAGCAACACTCTATGAGGGAGGTCTTGAGTATGAGACATTCGAAGAAAACCATGAATTTACGACACGAGATGAAGAAGATACACAGTGGGAACAAATGAGGCAAAATGCAAAAAGATTAAGGGTAGAGTATGAGAAACAACTTCAAGCAATGGAAGAATTGAGAAAGATGAAGTTACACAAGGCTCAAAACAAAACATTAGTAACTGAATCACCCAAATATACACCCCCCCATAAAAGCAATAATATGAAGCCACCAAGTTCCCCTCAAGCCCATCGAAATCAGCCCAGGAATCAATATAGAAACATTAATGCTCCACCACAACACCGAAATATCCAACCACCCCCTCATCAACAGTATGCACCCCCACAAGGCCCACAATATATGGAAAACAATAACCCACTCTACCAACACCAGCATTTTCAAAATCCCCCTCCACAATGCATAACTATGACTAGACAATTTGATCTTCCTTGGTTTCAAATCTACCCTTACCCCCCTGACAACAATTGGAGGAACTTAGTTCCTAAATTTACAGGAAGTAATGCAATTACAACTGAAGAACATCTGAGAAATTTTAAGGTAGTCATTCAGGACTTCGACATGCAATATGAGGATGTACAAATGAGACTATTCATGATGTCATTAATTGAGGATGCCAAAGATTGGTTTAATAGTCTACCAACAACATCCATTTATTCCATTCAAGTATTTCATGACCAATTTCTTCAACAATATAGAAATCAATGTGCATCCGATTTTGCATTACATGAGTTAGTGACAATTCAAAAACATCAGAATGAGTCAGCCTTTGATTTTAACCAAATGTTTGTTAAATTACATAATAAAATACCTCAGGCATCCAAGCTAGCTGACCCTGCTGCCTTGAGTATCTATTTGAAGGATTTTGACCCCAAGACAGGGTCTGAATTAAGAAATAGAGGTCCTAGGAATCTGGCTGAGGCCCAAAAGATAGCCTTACCTATTGAGAATAACATAAAAGCTGCAGGAATGTTTTCTAAGAGGGAAAACCCTAGAGTTCCCCAATATGTTCCCCCAAACAGACAAGAGAATACATATAGGAATGAGAGACCAAGGCTGCATGACATGCCTTACAATACCAATTGGAAGGATGGGAAGCCGGTAGGTGATAGGCCAAGGAATAAGGAAACACCAGACCCACTAAAAAGAAAGGGAGAATACATGGTAGATAAGAGTCCATGGTGTTCAGTTTGTTATGCACCACACTCCCCTGAACATTGTGTAACAACTCAGTCAATACCGGAGGAAGATACACATGAAGATGATGGTGGTGAAGACCAGAATGTTTACCTAACCTCCCACACTCTTAACCCTTTGGAGCAAGAGTATGCATCTTCAGAGGAGGAGGGATATGAATACAATGTTGATCAACAAAAATACAACATTCACATGGTAGAGCAGCATGTTTTCTTTGACCATGATGAAAATGAAAGTGAGCAAGACCCCCCTGTTGCATAAAATTAGACTAAAAGATGCAATATAAGAAGACCAAGTGAAGAGGAGATTAAAATATTGATGATTGTAGCAGTGGAGGATGCCAAAAACAAATATCGTTTGAGAAACAAAATAGTGAATAGAGATGAGGGTGTCCCAAGGGGGATATTTATAAAAAATAAAAAGGCATCAGATGAGACATCAAAAGGAACTGATGATAAACAATCAGACAAAAGAGAACAGAGAGGACCCCCTAAGGAGGAAAGCAAGAAACCTCCCATTGAAAAGAAAAAGCCAAATCAAACATGAAAATTGGAAAAGGAAGAAAACAAAGGAGAATGCACTGAACCTAAAAGGGCAATCAAAACTGAAGGTACATCCTTTGATTTTATACAAGCTCTATCTCAATTGAAAATGTCTGTGCCATTAATTGAAATGATGAGAATCAAAGAATATAGGGAAAGTACCATACAACTAATTTCTAATGGAAATCAAAATATAAGCCCTAGGAACAAAGAGGTCTCAAAGATAAATAATAAAAGGAAAGAGGTAAAAATCCCAGAAGCCTGCCTAATGAACACACCACAAATTGACCCATTTTTTACCACTTCACTCATAAGCGGAAAACTAGTAAGAAATTGCATGATAGACTCGAGTGCTTCTATGAATATCATGCCAGTAGGGGTAATGAAGCAACTTGGTTTATGGATAGATGTGGAGGGAGGTAAATGCTACGCCATGGATAGCAGGCCTCTCCCGGTTGTGGGAATCATGAAAAATGTGGAAGTCAGGTTGGCAACTTACCCACAAGCCTCTTACACTATTGACATAATTGTAATTGACACACCACCCTAGTTTGGGATGCTTCTATCGAGACAGTGGATTGTTGCAGTAGGAGGCAATGTACAGTTTGACTTGTCATATGCCACCATACTAGTGAATGGAGAAAAGGTCAAATTGTATAGAGAACCTAGAGTGAATAAAATTGTTGAATATGCTCCTCAAGAGCCACTAAATTGTTTCTATGATGTTGATCTAGGAAGCTTTAGAGTGGAACTATCTCAACCTAAGGTGGAAAGCAAAGATCCAATTGATCAAAATATTTTTGAAAATCAACAAGGAATATGGAAAATGTATTTCGATGGAGCCTGCAGCCAAGAGGGTAATGGAGCTAGTATAGTTTTTATATCTCCTGATGGTTCAACTTATAAATATTCATTTTTGTTAGCATTTGAATGTACAAACAATGTAGTGGAATATGAAGCTTTGCTGACTGGTTTGAATTTAGTTGTTAAGCACAAGATCAAAATCTTAACAGTTTTTGGAGATTCAGAACTAGTTGTATCTTAGATCAGGTCGAAATATGTGGCAAAAAATAAAAGACTGAAACAATATAAAAATGAAATATGGGATACAATTGAACTATTTGATTCTTTTTCCATTGATTGGGTGGACAAATCAAAGAACATAATGGCATATTTCTTGGCAAATGTAGCATTAAAACAAGATGATATCAGATTAGCAGGAGTTTCCCAAGTGGAATTCAAAACAA
The DNA here is from genome assembly GCA_007115665.2 of Sequoiadendron giganteum. NCBI lineage: Eukaryota > Viridiplantae > Streptophyta > Pinopsida > Cupressales > Cupressaceae > Sequoiadendron > Sequoiadendron giganteum. Next base: position 699,402,537 of record CM021103.1, on the reverse strand, counting down.
GACCTATAGTACCTGACGATGTATATAGTTGGTAGGTTTTCAATGATGACACTGACCTTTTGAAATTCCTTTAGTGTATAGACCAGTATGAGGCTCAAGAAATTGATTTCAACGCCTTTGTGGAAGAAATAAATGGAGAAGAGACAATGTTTGGAAAGAAGGTGTTGCAACTCAAAACTAATAAACTTCCCAAGGGGTTGGTAGCTTTGGAAAGAGTATACACTGGAAGTGATCGATCCCTTATGAAAGAAACACCAGTCAAAAGGGAAGATTTTGAAGAAGTAAACTTGGGGACCGAACTATCACCAAGGAAGGTATATATTGGCAAAAAGATAAGCCCTATTGTCCCAAGAATGCTGATTTCATTGTTAAGAAAATATAAACATGTGTTTGCATGGTCTTATGAAGACCTCAAGGCATATAGGGAGGATTTATTTTGGCATGAGATTCCATTGAAAGTAGATGCAAAGCCATTTAGATAGAAACAAAGACCCATTAACCCCACTCTAAAACCAAAAATGCAAGAAGAATTGACCAAGCTCGGAGATGGAGGTATTATCAAACCTGTGAGGCACTCAACATGGGTATCAAACCTTGTTCCTGTTAGAAATAAAAATGGAGATATAAGATTGTGTGTAGATTTCAAAAATTTGAATGTAGCATCTCTTAAAGATAACTACCCACTGCCTAACATGGAAACCATACTGCACAAAGTAATTGGGTGTGAGTTGTTGTCTATGATGGATGATTTTTCTGGTTATAACCAGGTTAAGGTCAAGGAATGTGAGTATTATAAAAAAACTTTCACAACCCCATGGGGAACATATGTATATGTGAGAATGCCTTTTGGTCTCACTAATGCAAGAGCAACCTTTCAAAGGGCTATGGACTTAGCATTTTCTGATTTAATCAATGCTATAATGGTGGTGTATCAAGATGACCTCATGGCTTACTCAAAAAGGGCTGAAGATCATATAGGACACCTTGAAAAAATATTCATTAAAGCTTTAGAATATGGCATTAGTTTGAACCCTAAGAAATGTCATTTTGTTGTTACAGAGGGGAAGCTCTTAGGACACATTGTATCAAAAGAGGGAGTTAGGATAGATCCTGAGAGAGTTGAGGCTATAGATAAAGTTCCTATCCCTAAAAATTTGAAATCCGTCCAGTCATTCTTTGGATAGATTAATTTTGTTAGGAGGTTTGTATCTAACTTTGTTGAGATTGTCAAATCCATATCAAAAATGTTAAAGAAAGGGAAAAAGATTGAATGGACCCCAAAAGCATTAGAAGCCTTTTTATCCATTAAAAGGGCCATTAAGGAAGCCCCTGTCCTCAAATCTCTTGATTTCACAAAACCTTTGCAGATATTTTCATTTGCCTCCCTGCATACAATAGTTGTTGTCATGTTACAGAAAAATGAGGACGGTCATGAGCAACTTGTATCTTTTTTTAGTAAATATTTATAGGGATCAAAATTGAAGTATGACATAATGGAAAAACAAGCCTTTGCACTGGTAAAGGCCACAAAAGCTTTCAGGTCATATCTTGTTGGAGCCAAAGTAATTGCATATGTCCCTCACATAACAGTCAAAGATATCTTGACACAATCAGAAGTAACAGGGAAAAGGTGCAAATGGATTAACAAAATTCAGGAATTTGATATGGAAATATAGATTACTAAATTAGTAAGAGGCCAAGGATTGGCCAAATTGATGGCAGAAACAAACATTGAGGCCAATCAAATCTACAATGTACAAGGAGAAGGAAATGCAATTGCAAGTATTGAACATACACCCTGGTACACATACATTATGCATTACCTTAGGAACATAAAATGCCTAGAAGGACTCAGTGATAACCAGAAAAGAACTTTAAAACTTCAAGCTTTGAAATATTTATTTATAGAAGGAGATCTATTCTGGAAAAACAAAGATGGAATGCTGCTATTATGTTTGGATGAATCACAGGCTAATCATGTTCTAAAAGAAATGCATGAAGGATTCTATGGAGGACATTATTCAGCAAAGACAACTGCACATAAAATCCTCAGGGCGGGTTATTACTGGCCAAAATTTTTCAATGATTCATTTTCATATGTAAGGAAATGCGAGGCATGCCAAAATTTCTTAGGGAAAATGAAGTATGAGGGAGCTCTACCACTCAGACCTGTGCAAGTTGAAGCCCATTTTCACCAATGGGGGATTGATTTCATTGGGGAAATACAAGAGAAATTGAGTGGAGGACATAGGTCGATACTAGTGGCCACTGATTACTTCACCAAATGGGTGGAGGCGATCCCAACCAAGCAAGCAACAAGTAAAGTTGTGATCAACTTTCTAATGGATAAAATTATTACTAGATTCGATACACCATTGAGGGTGATTACAGATAATGGCATGTGTTTCAAGTCTAATGAATTCAAGGAGTTTTGTAAGACATATGGTATCAATGTTTCTTATTCTGCCCCATATCATCCACAAGCTAATGGACAGGCATAATCTAGCAACAAGAGTCTTTTAAAAATCATAAAAAAGGATGCTCGGTAAGAACAAAAACTCTTGGGATTCAAAGTTAAGACTAGCTATATGGGCAAATAGAATTACTATTTAAAAGGCAATTGGGAAATCCCCATATGAATTAGTCTATGGAACACAAGCTAGGATGCCTTTGCAAAATTTGTTGCTAGTTTACAAATTTATCCTTCAAGAAGATATAGATGTTCCTGAACCGATGGAGGAGAGAATGGAGCAGCTTGCAGAACTTGATGAAATAAGGAGAATAGCTCAAAACCAAAACATGAAATTACAGGCACAAATGAAATATTTGTTTGACAAAAAAGCAAGAAGTAGAAAATTTTAAAAGGATGATCTAGTGTTGATGTGGAACGCTAAATTCCAAGAGAAGGGAAAACATGGAAAATTTGAGGCACTGTGGTTATGACCTTTTGTTATTATTGGCAAGCAAGGAGAGGATTCATATTATTTACAAAATATGAGTGGTGAAGAGAAAGAGTTGCCTGTACATGGGAAATTAAGAACTTTTTTTCTTAAAAGTCATAGAGGATCAAAGGTTTCCATTGCATGGACAACTTTTGAAGAAAAACTTCTCATAAAACTTTCCATGCACAGTAGTATAGGAAGTAAAGGATACAAGAAATTGCTAGTGCATGGACAATCCTGGAAATCCTTGTTTGATATTTTTCCATGTACAGTAGTTTAGGATCATTTTTTCCATCTCCACTTGCTCTCATCCATAATGTTTGGTCTACTCTCCTAGAGATCTGGATCCTTGCAATGATCTCACAATCATTCATCCCCAGATGAAGCCACTATTGGAACTATGAAATTTTGGCCATTTTATTCACCCTTCATGATTATTAGCCTCCAAAAAAGGTTCATAATACAGACACAAAAATCCTCACATACCAATTTTTTTTACAAAATCCGATTTAAATTTTGTCATAAAACCCCATAAATTTCATTTGGCATTGAAACATTGACATATGAAAATATCGGCATAAGTTGATGCAGGTCTCATCGATGATAATATACATATCTTCAATATATTGGCGAGACATCAGATGGGTCATACAGATAAAGTTATACACTAGGAGAATGCGGGTTTGTATTACTTATTGACAAGACAAAAGGTATCAGTGTGACGATGTAAGGTCATATCGAGCTAAGTTACCTTGGGCCAATTGGAGAAAAGTAAAGCCTATTGGGGAGACTTTGGTCATCAGAGAGAAATTTCAAAACACTGCCCGAAGTGCTATTGGTCTTGCCGATAAAGCAAAGGGAGAACTCACTCGGTGAGACAAATGATGTTGGGGAGAGTTCAAAAAGTCTTACCGACCCCTCGGGTTACACCGAAAAAAACTAAGAATACGAAGATAAAATATGTCAGGAAGACGATGTGCATTATATTGCCAAAAGAGAGGCATATCAGAGAGACATGTCATCGTGGAGAGATCTAAGAGACATCACAACAAATATTATTATGTCGACATAACAAATTGCTTGGTCTCAGTGACATAAATAAGTAAAGCAAACATATTGGTGAGACGAAATACTCTTGGAGTAAGGTAAAGAACTATTGGCCCGATTCATTAAGTCTGAGCGATAGTTGTTTCGGTGAAAATCGTGGCGATATAAAGAGAAAAAGGAAAGAAACTATCGGGGAGACTTATGAAGTTGGGGAAACTGCAAGACGTCTTAGCAGATGGGTGAACGCTGAATAGGCGGATCAGCTAGAGATTTGAAATGTCTTAGTGATATGAGCCTTGATGTGGCAATGAGAATTTTGAAAAAACTTGTAGCATTCATGTCTCATTAAAGACATTAATGGTGCCACGAACCATAGGAGATTTTGCATATCAGGGTATGACCAATTGAAATCATTGCCTCGCAGAATTCAAAGTGAAAAAGAGCGAAGGAACCAGAAGAGAAATTAAGGCATTCACTTGGCTTGAGTCTGCAAGAAAGTTATAATAAGCTTCTTTTCCTTTCAGAATTCATTAAAAATTGAATTATGGAAGGCACTGGTTCAGGAAAACTAAAGGGAAGAAAACTCGGGGAGGGTAACCAATCAAAAGAAAAAAAGCAAAAGACTGAATTGCAACCAGAGGGTACTGAAAGGAAGTTGAATCAGAACCTGATAGACTAGTTACCTGGTTTTGGACCTAGAGCTAGGCATTCTACACAACTCAAAGTGGAAGTTGACAAATTGGACGACAAATGTAAATTTATAGGTGATGTTTGGACTCTGCTTAGGGGCTATGAGTTATTCATTTTCCACTATCATAGGAGAAATTTCTTTGAGCCGGTATACAATCCATGGAGGCTTAATTTAGGGAAATTGGTGTGCCCTAACGTTTTTATTGATGTTGAACTAGTAAAGATGCTAGCTGGACACTATGACCCAAAAAGCAAACCTATATGTGATTTGTCAGGGAACCCGTTGATACATGTATCTGAGAATGCAATTGCTAAGGTTTTCAAGATGGAGGGAATACGCAGCAAGAAATTAGTAAGTGAGGAGCTCGATAGTGATTTCAGAAGGATGGACTCCATTTATAAAGGGTGGAGGTTACCTATACACAGAATTAGGTGTCGTAGCAAGCCTACTCTAATGGAAGATAGTGAGGGGCCACCCTTTCAAGTAGATCTCTTTGAACCTTACCTCAAATATACTTACTATTCAGTGGGATAGGTATTAGGGATGGAGGTACCTAAGCATATGGCGGTTGTGCCAATGGTAATTTCTACAGATATTTAGTATCACAATTCTAGGTCATTTGACTATGCTGCACATGTTTTTAAGGAGCTGGATGCATGTTTGATGGCGATAAAGAGTGGTGCTTCTATTCTCCATCTCAGAAATTACTCACTGCTGATGCACTTAGTGTTGTACTTTGGACAAGAGTTGGGTTTATGGCCCCAGGAGCTGAGGATTTCACAATCTGACAAGGAAGGTTGGCCATTGCCTGTTCAATTATGGACTACTATTCGAGATAGCAGGTTTGCCAATTCAAATTTTTTGCATTTTGAAGAATTCTTTGTGAAACCCTTGTATAGATTTTTCAACCATCCTTGTGATTTTTCTTTATCTGAAGAAGTGAAAAGGTTTCTTAGGCCTAGAGATTACAATTGACCAATTAACCATAACTGGGGGGATTGGTATTGCTTAGAAAATGTAACAATGATTAGGGTTTATGCCTTTGAGGACACACATTTTACTCTGCCCAGAACTGTCCCGGATAGGATTGCATACCTAGAAATTGTTAGGAAAAATGGATTACTCCAGTGTTATGAACCTATGTTAATATGGGAAACAGGCCTTTATGCCCAGTACATTGTGTTTTAGTGATTTCACTGTATTAGCCAAGGAAGGTTATGACTTGATTCTGGATAAATTATTGCACTATAACATGAGAAGAGCACCAGTGAGAAAAAAAATTGATCTAGAAGGGTATATCCACTCTGCTAGAAAAAATATAAAATTCGGAGGGTACCATCATGTACCCTATAAATCTGATGAAATAATCAGAAATCTAGAGGCAGAGGAAGCTAAAATTGTGATTGAAAAACATAATCAGGAGTTGGTGGATGCTGAGTTGTTATCCTCCATTAAAGGGATATCAGAAGTAGACAGGCCACAAAGCTCATCTGGGAAAGTTTTAAGAATGAAGACTCAGGACTATACCTATGTTCCCAGAGAAATCGATGTTGAGGAAACCATGGATGTAGATACAAGGCATGAAGACTATAGGTCTTTCATATCAGATGATGAATTTATAAAGACCTTGGAGTTTAAGAAATTTTTATATAAGCAAAAAGGAAAAGAGATAAGGGGATAGGTTGACAATGTTACTCTAGGAAATGAGGATCAACTGTTGAAAAGCTTAAAGGATGAAGTAGACAAAGAGATGATTAACATGACCCCTGAAAAGGGAAGGGAGCTGCTAGAAAAGGGAGGTGTTATGATTTTTCCAGGTTTGGATATGAACTCTACATTAGTTTTTGATATTTTCTTAAAAGATAACAATGCCACCCACAAGCTAAGTATAGAAAAGGTGACGAAGGTGTACACAGGATCAAGATACAACCCTGATGATGAGACATTGATGATTTGGGCCTTGTATCCTCCTCACAAAAAATCAATTGTTATTGATACTGAAAATGAATTTGGACATGTCATGACACTGAAGGCTAGGGAGGTTATCCTGTAGCAACCACTGATATTGGGATAAATATAGTCAAGTTAAATAAAGCTCAAATTCTAGCATTGATAAGGGAAAGGGAGATGTATAAAAATGGTAATGAGAGGATGTTGAGAGAAAATGAATGCTTGAAAGACTTGGTGGGTGTTGTAACAGAACCAACAAGGATGCTCACCCAAGGTGAGAGTTCACAGAAAAGGGACCATTGGGAAGGATCAACTACGTATTCTCAAGGAAAAACAGATGCACTTTCTGCAATAATCAAAAGAGGGCAGGTCGTTCTAACCACTTGGTTAAATAGGCTTTGGGGAAAACTTTCACAATTTGTGGATGCAATAAAGGAACATAGGAGAGTGGATAGCATAATTCTGGAAAATATTGAGGAATTGGAGGAAAAGGACACTCCTAGTAATGAAGAGATTGAAAATGCCAATTTTATCATGGATAGGCACAGGGATTTCTTTGAGGATTTGCAAGGAGATATGTAGGGATTGACAGAGGCTGTTGAAGATAGATTGACCAAGTTATGTGTTTATGAAGGGAAAATGAAAGAAGTGACTACGTGGAAAAATGAGTGCGAAACAATACTCCAAAAGATGTTGAAAGCAACCACTATGGAGGATGTAACATTGGATGAAGCATGTGAGTAGAATGAGCAAACGATAATGATGGAGATTGTGATCTGCGATGCGTTGGGAGATGCTAACACTCATGAGCGCTAGGATTATATGGAGCATATGTCTGCAGTCCATCTATGGCTTAACAAAAATTAGTTAAATGGAGAATTTTCTAAAACTTTTATGCTTTAAATTTTTTGAAAAGGCATGTCCTTTTGCTAACTGATGTATAAATATCCGTTATTGGATAAATTAAAAGGGGGAGAGTAGAATTAGAATAGGATAGATTGCTATAAGCATTATATTTTCAGAATGATATTCAAGGAGACTATGTTGCATGTATTAATTTCGAAGAAGATAATGAAAGATAGTTAATTTGGTGATTTCATCCTGGCATCAATTGTTTGTTGGTTTCTTGCGATTATTTGATTGTCTCCAATCTGATGTTTCTTGATTGTTTAAATTGAAGTATCAAGTATATATTTAATTTATTAGTACACATTTGTTGTTTCTATGTAATTTGGTTTATTGGATTCTTTAGAAAAGAATTAAAATTCCTTTCAATCAATTGCAGTAATCTGGGAAAGTCATTTGGGTCAGTAAGAAGAATCAGATAGTCAGATTTGATATTCTGCCTCAAGTAGGGTTTATCAATTACATTCTTGCATGTTTATACCAGTTATAAACTCATAGTTATATGCCAAACAATTAGAGGACTTGCTAGATAGAAACCACTCATTAAAGGCTTTCGTTTGACTCCGTTACCTAATAAGGCACGGGTCTCCCTTATTTTCATTACATTAGTTTTATTCATTTCATTTGACATCTCTTAATTGAACATATTAATTCATACCTTAATATTGCATATACAATTTATACTGAAGTAGGATCATATCTTTTCCACTATCAAATTGCCATTTGTGGATATTTAGGTCAAGTAGGAAACGTAATTCAAAATATATGTTACTCATATAGGTGCACCCGCCTAGGTTTGATAGAGCCTTAAGAGTAGAGGGTTCAACCATATTGGTTGGCCTTGTCAGTTGACCAAAAACATAGTGAGAGTGTGGCAACCTCTCATGGTACATTCAACCAGCTTTTTTGTGATCCAACAGAACCCTCAAGTAAGGGGATGATTCCCACAAACCCCTAGCAGGGGTACCCCATTGCAAACCCCTACACTTACCTATCAACAAAAAAACTTTCTAATTACAAGGCTGATACACATTTTCACAACATAGGGGGTATATTATATAGGGTTAAGGATTGAGGGTTTAGCTTATAGGTTTTAATGCCTAAGATTGAGAGATATGGTTTAGGGTTGAGGGTATTGGGTATAAGGTTTAGGGTGGAGGGTATAGGGTACATGTTTTAAGGTTGAGGGTATAAGGTTTATGGTTGAGTATATGGTAAAGGGTTTAACATATTGGCTTTAGTTCCTAGGGTTGAGGGATAAAGTTTATAAAACTGATGAAGTATAGGGTTATGGGTTATGGGTTATGGTTATAGAGTTTAGGGTTGAAGGTATAAGGTCTAGGTTAGAGTGTATAGGCTTTATAACTTATGGCTAAGTATAGGATTTAGGGTTGAGGGATAGGGTTTAGGGTTGATGGTATATGGTATCTAGGTTGACATTATATGGTATCAAGGGAAAAGGGGATTCTAGTGAAAGATTTAAATAACACATGTATAGATCATATTATAAAGAAGGAGGTGGTCACTAGTTTTGATGAGTATTAGCCTGTATCTCTTTACAAAATATTCTATAAAAAATTCTCAAGGTAGTGGTCAATTGATTGAAAGTTATCATGCCAAAAATTATTGTAGAAAATCAAAGAATTATTTTTCTATGTGGATACATCTTAAATGGAGGAATAATAGACTAGTGATGTAGAGTGGTAGGGAAGCTAAACACACTCCTATGATGGCAAAGACGTTCCAACTCAATGCTTCTCTCAAATACTCTTATAAGGAGTCATAAACTCCATTATTCCTTTAAGAGAACAACCCCACACACCTAGGGTTCACAACTCAGACCACTCAAAAATCTTGGAAACATTTGGAACATGTCTCATTAGGTCAAAACAAGGTTTAAAAACCCTCTAGCACTTAGGTTTCAACCAACACCCATCTCTATGGTGACTTAGACTTCACTCCCTCTCAAGGCTTGTAGCCCTTGCCCGATAGGACAATCAGAATAAAAACCACATGGAGGACTGTTAATACATCAAACCCATGGATTTAGATACCCAAAAATGGACTCCCACAAAGTTCCAAAACCTTTCCTCTTGACTGTTAAGGCATCACTCACAATGGCCTTTTCTACTACTGCTCCAAGAGGCCTAATTCACAGACCTACACCTGGGTCTTGACTATCTAGGATCTCCCTTTCACCCCAAAGAAAAAAATTTAGACTCCTCTAGGTTTTCCACACCTATTACCATCATTCCTAAGTGCCCTTCAAATAAATTCTTCAAAATCAAGCAAAAACACACTTTTTTGCTTGTCAATTAGGCTTGCCACATAGAGTTGTCAAGCCAAAAACCTTGCACCACTTCCTCCAATGAGCCTTCCATTCTCCAAAAAAATGAGGAAATAGTAGTATAGGCCTAAATATTCCATCCCACCAAGAATGAGAAACTTTACACTGTGGGATGGAAAAAATCCACATTTTCCCCTCAAAACCTCGATTTCAAGGGTTTTCAGACCACTCGATGATAAAATTGGGATACATCCTTTATTTCTCAATGAAATATCACCAGGCCACAAAAAAAATGAATCTTATTCAATTACCTATCCAACCATCATAGTCTTGGAGCATAACACAACACGTACAAATCGTACCAATTACGAGATCAACAATTTCTTGAGGAAAAACACATAAAAAAACAAACTTCTTATTGAAAACTCCTTCCAAAATTTAACAACAACCTTGCCTCAACCAAGAGATGAATATTTGAAGCCTTCCAATGTCCTCCAATTTCAACCAACTTAAATTTGAATCAGTTGGCCATTGGAAACACAAAAATACTCTATTTTGTCACTTAAATGCCTAATTAAGGCAATTTAGGCAACTTACCTCAATCCGACTACAAAGATGCCTCCAAAATATGTGAAAGGAATCCAAGATTACTCAAATGAGCAGGGTGAATCCCCTCAGGTGTCTAGTTACATCAAGGTATCCTTATTTCTTAATTTGCCAAGATGCATTAGACTTACAAAAGGAGGATGGAGATCTTGTTGTACAAAGAAGTTGGTCACCAAGACCAAAATTCAACCATAAACCTATAAGACCTATTAAAAATAATTTGAAATGGTCCTTGGGACCTTATTACATCACAAAACCAAAATTAAAACATAACAAATTATTCTAGGTCCGTTAGACCCATGGGTGCTCCTGCATCATACTCTTAAGCAAGAAAAAAGATCTCAAGTCCTCTTTGAGATCAGGTCTTCTACAGTAGTCCCATGCTATTTAATGTTAGTTTCAAACATCTAGGTGGCATCATCTTTAGGTAGACCTTTCCACTTAACCAAATACTCCTTGTAGACCTTCCTTCTAGTTCTCTTTGTCTCCTTGGTGTCTAGGATGCATTCAAGAGTCATATGTTGGCTTGGGGGTAGTGCCTTAACCCAAACATCATCTTCCATTTGTGTTGGACCTGTTGCATCCCCTGCATTAACAAAATCTTTGAAAGGATATAAATCAGAAACATTAAAGATAGGAGAGATTTCCACCCTAGGAGGTAGCTCTATTTCATAAGCATTTTGGCCAAAATTTTGGACTACCCTGCAAGGTCCTATCTTCTTCATCATGAGTTTAGTATAATTTCCCTTTGGAAGTCTCTCCTTCTTCAAATGAGCCATCACCAAATCTCCAATCTTGAATTGAACATCCCTCTTCTTCAAATATGCTCTTTCCTTGTACTTCTCAACATTATTTTGTAGAGTTTCCTTCACTTGTTGATGGATATCCTTGATTGTAATAGAAAAGTCCTCTCCTTGAGAAATTCTCCTATAAAATCCTTGTAGATCTCTTAATTCATAGACCCCTCTAGGGTGCATGCCATAGACTACTTCAAAAGGGCTCCTACCAATGCTCCTATTCATGGAGTCATTTTATGCAAATTTTGCCTGAGGTAAAATCAGATCCCAGGCTTGTCCATGCTCCTTGGTAAGACATCTCAAGAGATTTCCCAATGATCTATTCACCACTTCAGCCTATCCGTCCATTTGTGGATGGTATGTAGAGCTAAAGGAAAAATTTGTGCCAAGTTTCTTCGACAAGGTCCTCCAAAAGTGACCTATAAACTTAAAATCCCTGTCAGAAACAATACTTAAGGGAAATCCATGTATTCTAACAACCTCCTTAAAGAAGACACGTGATATATTAGATGCATCATTGGTGCACTTACAAGGAAGAAAAAGAGCCATCTTACTAAACTATCAACCACCACAAAAACACTATTGAAACCTCTTTGGGTCCTAGGCAGCCCCAATACAAAATCCATACTTTCACTCTCCCAAGGCCTATTGGGAATGGGAAGTGGTTGATAAAGCCCTATATTTGATGAAGTTCCCTTTGCCCTTTGGAAGATTGTACATCCTTCCACAAAATTTATCACATCCACCTGCAACCTTGGCCAATAGTAGTACCTCCTCACTTGTTCTAAGGTCTTATCAAGGCCAAAGTGACCTCCAAGACTCCCATTATGTTTCTCCTTTATAATATTCTCCCTCATTGAGAATTTAGGCACACACAATTGGGTTCCTTTGAAGAGAAAACCATTATGCAACATAAAATCAGAGTATTCACCATGAAAAGTATTGAAATGCTGACCAAAAATATTATATACCTCCTTAAAATTTGCATCTTCATGATACATGTCTTTCAATGCATCAACCCCCATGCTTTGGAGTTGGATCTCTTGCACTACAAGTGCCCTTCTACTGACAACATCTGGAACCTTATTTTCTTGGCCCTTCTTATGCTTTATTGTGAATTTATAGGCTTGTAAAGACTCCACCCACTTCATGTGCCTATGATTGAGTTTATCCTATGCATTCAAGAAACTCAAAGCATGATTATCAGTAGAAACAAAAAAATATTTAGGTAACAATTAGTGTCTCCACTTTTTGAGGGCTTGGACCATAGCATACAATTCCAAATCATAGGAAGAATACTTCCTCTTTGCTTCATTTTTCCTCTCACTAAAAAATGCAACTGGTATGCCTTCTTGGCTCCAGACAACCCCTATTGCTTAGTTACTAGCATCACATTCAATTATAAAACCCTTATCAAAATTAGGGAGCACAAGTATAGGTTGTTGTGCTACTCTCTTTTTCAAATATTCAAACCCTTTATCAGCCCCATTGGTGCAAGAAAACTTACCCTTCTTACCTCCTTTGATGGTGTCCAAGATAGGTGCACAAATTTGACTAAAGCTCTTGATGAACTTTCTATAAAATCTTGGAAGTCCATGAAATCTTCTCACATCTCCCATGGATTTTAGTGTTGGCCAAGTAAGAATAACATCCACCTTTGAAGGATCCATCTTCAAAAATCCCTTGGAGATGAAAAATCAAAGGTACACTAGTTCCCCTTTCATAAATTCATACTTTTCCATGTTGATCAGAAACTTCTCATCTTGTAACCTCTTCAATACCTTTCCAAGGTGCTTTAAATGTTCTTATTTAGACCTGCTAAACATAAGAATATCATCTAGATAAACCACAATAAACTTTCCAATGAAAGGTCTCAATACCCCATTCATTAGACGCAGAAAGGTGCTAGGGGCATTTGACAACCCAAAGGGCATCACCAAACATTCATAGATTCCCTCATTACTCTTAAAATCTATCTTCCATTCATCACCCTCTCTAATCCTTATTTGATGATAACCGCTTTTCAAATCAATCTTGGAAAAGTAGGATCCCCCTGCCAGGCAATCCATAAGGTCCTCCATTCTTGGCATTGGGAACCTATATCTGATTGTGATCCTAGTAATGGCTCTTGAATCAATGAAAATCCTCCAATTCCCATCCTTCCTTGGTGCTAGGACACTAGGAAATACACATGGGCTCAAAATATTTCTCACTAGTCCCTTATCCAACAATTCTTGCACTTGTCTTGCAATCTCCTCATTTTGAGCAGGTGTCATCTTATATGCAGCCTTATTGGGTAGTGTATCCTCTAGAATCAGACCAATATGGTGGCTTATATCCCTAATGGGAGGTAGAGAACTAGGTACTTCATTCACCATTATGTCCTTGTAGTTACCCAACAACTCTTGGACCTATCTAGGTGCATCTTCCTTCTTCTTTGTGGGTAGATCTACTTCACTCTTTGGCTTCATAATCAGGAAGAAACCTCTTCCTCCTCCTTGCTAGAAGGTATTCATGAACTCCTTCTCACCCACCATCAAAAAACTAGGCCCTTCATGCTTTGTCTTTTCTTCTTTTATGAGAGGTGTGAGATTGTAAGTCACCCCATCCTTCACAATGGAGTATGTATTCTTCTCCCCATCATGCTTGGCCTTCCTATCAAACTGCCAAGGCCTACCAAGTAACAAGTGGCACACATCCATAGGGATCATGTCACATAGGATATTTTCCTTGTATGACCCAATATTGAATTCTTCCCATACTTGCTCATTCACCAAGACTTGTCCTTTACTAAGCCATTTTTTTTTTAATGGGTGAGGGTTAGAAATTATTTTCAAATTCAATTTTTCTACCATATAAATTGAAGCAAGATTATTATCAAATCCTGAATCCACTACTATATTACACACCTTACCTTGTACCTTGCAATTGATTCTGAAGAGTGCTTTCCTTTGTGGGGGTTTTTCAGGGATTGGTACTTTGAGCAATGTTATCCTAATCATCAAGTCCTCTCCAACTTTTGATGTGAGGTTTACTACAAGTGAGGTTACACTCTCTTCATCTTCTTGCACCAATTGATTCCTCTTCTCTCCACCATGAGAGCTTGATCCTTTATTTTTAGGGCATTTGAATGATGGATGCCCAGGCTGGTTGCAAGTGTAACACCTCCCTAAAAACTGATTAGAACTTCTCCCTCCATTCAATTTGCCTCTACCATTGGGTCTCCTTCCCCTGAATGCCACTCTATTACTTGAGTCTCCACTTGATTCATTAGGATTAGGATCCTCTTGATGTTTTTGGGACTGATTTTTGCCCCCAAATCTGCCTCTACCTCTGAAATTCTTGCCTCTTCCTCTACTTTGCTGCTCTTATTTCCTTCTTATCTTCTCTTCAGCCTTATGTGCAATTTGTATGAAATCCTCCATGCTCTTGGGAGTAACCAAATTGATCTAATCTTGTATGTTGAGCCTTAGGAAATTGATATACCTGGCCACCTTTTCCTTCTCACTCTCTACATGATCACACGTCATGCTCAACTTGTAGAATTTATCAGTGTAGGATGAAACATCCATATCCTTTTGTTTCAGATTCTTCCTCTTTCTGAACTCTTGCACCTCATGATCAACAGGAAGGAATTGTTCCTTCAATCTATGCACCATCCTATCCCATAAATTTATCATGGACTTAATCATTTTCACCCTTTCTCCTTGGATGAAATTCCACCATGTCAAGGTGGATCCCTTCAATTTATTTTGGAAAACTTTAAATTCTTATTCTCTACCATTTCTTTATATTCAAAATAATTATTCAATGCCTATACCCACTGTAACACTTCTTCCACCACCATCTTTCCACTATACACTGGTAGATCAATCTTCACTTCAAAGGACTCTCCTCTAGATGCTTGCAAGGCTTTACAAATTCTTCTCTCATGAGGGGGTATCTCTTCCCCCTGAGGGTTCTCTTCACCTTCTTCACCCTTTGGATATTCTTCAGAGGAACTCTCTTCCTCAATGGCCACTAGTCTCCTTCTATTCCTTGATTTTAAGGCTTCTATCTCTTCTCTCAAGCCTTCAACTCCTTTGCAACCACCAGTCCAACTTTTGGAGGCATGATGACTTTCCTTCAACAACTACCTACAATCAGGCTCTGATACCACTATGATGTAGAGTGGCAGGGAAGGTAAACACAATCCTATGATGGAAAAGACACTCCAATTTAATTATTCTCTCAAATACTCTTGTAAGGAGTCATAAACTCCATTATTCCTTTTAGAGAACAACCCCACACACCTAGGTTTCACAACTTAGACCCCTAAAAAATCTTGGAAAAATTCAGTACATGTCTCATTAGGTCAAAACAAAGTTTAACAACCCTCTAACACTTATGTTTCAACAAACACCCATCACTATGGTGACTTAGACCTCACTCCCTCTCAAGGCTTGTAGCCCTTGCTCGATAGGACAATCAAAATAAAAACCACATGGAGGACTATTAAGACATAAAACCCATGGATTCAGATACCCAAAATGGACTCCCACAAATTTCCCAAACCTTTCCTCTTGACTGTCAAGGCATCACTCACAATGGCCTTTTCTACCACTGCTCTGAGAGGCCTAATTCACAGACCTACACCTAGGTCTTGACTATATAGGCTGTCCCATTCACCCAAAAGAAAAAATTCAGACTCCTATAGGTTTTCCACACTTGTTACCATCATTCCTAAGTGCCATTCAAGCAGATTCTTCAAAATCAAGCAAAAACTCACTTTTTTGCTTGTCAATTAGGCTTGCCACACAGACATGTCAATCCAAAAACTTTGCACCACTTCCTCCAATGAGCCTTCCATTATCCAAAAAAATGAGGACATAGTAGTATAGGCCTTATTGTATCCCACTGAGAATGAGCGACTTTACATTGTGGGAATGGAAGAAATCCACATTTTCCCTTCAAAACCCTGATTTCAAGGGCTTTCAGACCACCCGATGATAAAATTGGGATAATCCTTTATTTCTCAATGAAATATTGCCACTCCACAACCAAAATGAATCTTATTAAATTAAATATCCAACCATTATAGTATTGGAGCATAAGACAACACGTATAGACCGTACCAAGTATGAGATCAACAATTTCTTTAGGAAAAACACAAAAAATAACAAACTTCTTATTGCAAAATCCTTCCAAACTTTAACAATAGCCTTGTCTCAACCAAGAGAGGCATATTTGAAGCCTTCCAGATTCCTCCAACTTCCTCCAATTGAAATTTGAATTATTTGGCCGTTGGAAACATAAAAAGACTCTATTTTTTAACTTAAATGCCTAATTAAGGCAATTTAGTCAACTTACCTCAATCCACCTACAAAGATGCCTCCAAAATATGTGAAAGGAATCCAAGCTTACTCAAATGAGAAAGGTTATTTCCCTCAGGTTTCTAGTTACATCAAGACATTCTTATTTCTTAATTTTCCAAGATCCATTAGACTTACAAAAGGAGGATGGAGACCTTGTTGTACAAAGAAGCTAGTCACCAAGACCAAAATTAAACCATAAACCTAGAAGACCTATTACAAAGCATTTGAAATGGTCCTTGGTACCTTATTCCATCAAAAAACCAAAATCCAAACATAACATATTATTCTAGGTCCCTTAGACCCATGGGTGCTCTTGCACCAATTAGGAATAAATTCATTAAATTAGTAGCACAAAAAGGAGTAACATGTTAGTGAAACTTGATATAAAGAAAGCATATGATATAGGGTGGACTAGAGGTTTTTTATTAATGCAATTGAAAAATTTGACTTCTACAAGAATTTGTTGGCCCAAATTTTTAGTTACATAGCTAGCTTGAAATACTTTATTTTAGTGAATGGGAGTGCTCAAAGTTTCTTTGGGAGCTTTTAGAGGATTATGTATGGGAGACTCAATATCTCCAATTTCTTATAAATAATAGTGGTAAATGCACTAGGGAGATCAATTCAAGTAGCTCATGGAAATGGAGATTGGGGAGGTGTTACAATGACCATGGGTGCTAATCCCATCTTCCATTAGAAATTTGTAGATGATATATTATTATGTAGAGTTTAAAAAAAAACTTAACAAGAATAATAACTAGCACAACTTTCACCTAAATGAGGTTCAAGGATTATGCCGGCAAAAAATTATATGTATGTGAATATGTTAGAGAGTATGTGTTTGTTCATGTGAGTGTATGCATGCAATGTGCTGCAAGTTGCATGTGGCTGGATTAAATAATAACAATAAGTAATAAATAATAGAATGAAATAAACTTAGATAATTCTAGATGTTTTCCACTTAGACAAATCTAAATTTTTTCCTTAAAGAAATTAAGTATTATCTGATTTTGAAATATTTGCATGCAAATTTAAAATATAAAACAATGCAAATTAGAAGGAAAAGTTACCATAAAATTGGAAAAAAACACCCCAAATGAAATTATAATATTCTCATCCAATTGAAAAATCAATATTTATCTGGCTTTTACATGATAAGCGAGATTTGGGAGGCTTTCACCTGACATTTTGGAAGTGTTTACCATTAAATGGTAGCTGATTTATCATTTAGCAACAACTAGAACTTGTTTGATGACTCAAAAGTTGTTTGCATATGTGAGACTTTTTGCAGACTCAAATCTCACACTATATAGTCCATTGACTAATAAAAACCGTGAATAATTATTAGAACTTTTTGTTAGTTTTTCTCTACAAATAATATATATATCTAAAACCTATTGAAACTACAAATACCTAATATAAATAAACTGTATAATTTTAATTAATATAAATATTCCAATCCCATAATCATAATTTAGCCATAGAAAAAAGGGGGTGTTTAAAAAGTTATATTTTTGGGTCAAACGTACCTCATGTGAGATGTAGGCGACCACTTGTCTTATGTCAAAAGATAGCTTGTCTTTGTTAAAACAATAATTCTATGGAGACATACACCCATATACAAATAGAAATGGTTTTAGAGGTACATAGTGACACAAGCATTCAATTATTGTCCGAAAATTGAATGCTTCCTAGAAAATACAAATTTATGTTTGTTTTCCCTAAATAACTTATAGATATCTGAAATCTTTTGAAGCTGTAAATACCTATTATAAAGAAGCTATATAATTTTAATTAATATAAAGAGTCCAATCCCATAATCATAATTTAACCATAAAAAAAGGGGGTGTTTAAAAGTTATATTTTTGGGTCAAATGCACATCATGTGAGATGCAGATGACTGCTTGTCTTGTGTCAAAAGACAACTTGTCTTCAATGTTAAAACAATAATTCTACGGAGACATGCACCCATATAAAAAATAGAAAGGGTTTTAGAGTTGTGTGTATGTACGCAATGACTCAAGCATTCAATTATTTTTCAAAAATTTAACATCTACACTATTTCATTGCCTTTGCATGTAGGTTTTTAAAGGTATATGTTTGTGGGTTGCTCTTCTCAGTAATCTTATTTTCAAGATAATAAGTATTTTTTTTTTTAAAAGGTAAGCACTACCAGAGGGTGTAGCTCCCATGTTTTTATAACAAAAGAAAACATTGGAGTTACAAATAGCCTAAGCCATTTGCCACCACAATTAGCCAAACCAATACATTTTCACCTATTAAGCCCGAATTGGCCACCATGCTTTTTATGAAGGCACTTGTGTTGTTGACAAGCTCCACCACATTCTAGTACAACCTCAATGCCTTGTGAAAATATTATTTATTTTTTCCTGATACCAACACTTTCCAGCACTCAAGACTCCACTCATCCAATCTAGAGCAAAGCCAAAGCATACCACTGCAAATATCGAGCACTTTCCAGAATGTAACCAACGCATAGACCATGATTTTGGGAAGGTGACCACCAAGCCGCACAAAGGGATGCTTCAAACCAATAAATTCGCTAGTCCTAATGAGGAAGCTACGTCCAATGACATCCATGGCCAGAGGAATGTTGTTCCCAGCTGATTATGTTTAGCCTCAAGTAGCCATTGCACTAAAGATAGGAGCCAACAACAAAGCCAACGCCGATCCAAAGCACCACAATCAAGCATTTGAATGAGTCATTTCATCTTCCATAATTTTTTTTAACTCCCCAAGGAGGGATGAGTAGTCGAAGATGGACTCCAGACAACTTTTTGTAACACCCAAATTGGCCAGCTTGTCAGCCAATTCATTTGCCTCGCGAAACACATGCCTTATTGTGAAATGCTCCAATTGGTTGAGGGCACATAGGATTTGATCTAACAGATGCTCAAGCTTCCAATTACCCATGCCACGCTTCATCATAGCAATGATACATATCATTGAATCACCTTCCACCTTGACTCTCAATATCCCTTTTGAAATACATAAATTTAAACCACTCGCCAAGGCTTCGAACTCGACCTCATTGTTAGTTGCTAAACCAATCCTTCGAGACAATGCAAAGAGACATTTCCCTATTGTGTCCCTAATTACACTTCCTTCCCCCGATCGTCTAGGGTTTCCTTTGGATGAGCCGTCAAAGTTCAACTTGTACATTCCTTCCCCCAGAGGATACCATTTGACTAGTTTCCTTGTCGAAGCTTTGCTTGGAGCTAGTTATCTTGGAGGTTTCAATGATCCCCAACACTTTTGAAGACTAACATCCCACACATAAAATATTGAGGCCTTGTTAGTTCAGCCCTTACTATTTAACACCTCAACAATCCCACATTCGATTCGCTTCAACACCTCTTCTATTGGAAAACAGGTATTTTGGAAGACTCGACGGTTCCTTTCTTTCCATAACTGCCATACCAACATAGAGGGAGCAACCAGCCAAGCAGCGGCCCAAACGTTATTCCTCTTGTAAACTGGCCAAATCTGAAGAAATTGCATAAGTTCTTGTTGGCGAGGGGTGGCCCGGTTTAAAGACTTTAAGAGCCAGTCCCAACACGTTGTAGCGAAAGGGAAATTCAAGAGAAGGTGGTTGATTGTTTCCTCATTCATGCAATACATACTACACATATTCGGCCCAATAAATCCATACTTTGATAGCCGGTCCTTGGTCAGGATACGCCCATGCAAAGCAGTCCAAAGAAAAGCCCTAGCCTTAGGAAGCACTTCACCCTTCCAACACAGTTTGGTGTGCCAAACAACACCAGCTTTGTTGCCATGTTGTAGCTCATAACCTAGTTTTACAGAGTATCTTTTGGACTTTAATCCACACCAAATCACCTCATCTACCTTTTTAGAGAGAGAAATCTTTCGTGATTCAAGGAGATCAGCCAGAATTGACTTCTCGACTTTAGGTAACTCAAGGAAAACAACTTCCTTCCAACAAAATAGATGACCACCCACTCCATCCATCATGCACACATAATCGGTCACACACGACCCGTGTATACTGATAAATCCCTCTAGCCAATCTATGTTTTCGAAGGAACTCACAATAGGTGGGTGCCTGTTCCAGGAGTCCCTCTAGAAGTCTGCTCAACGCCCATCACCAATTTTCCAAGTTATATGATTAACGATAATGGGTCGGCTATCCCAAATGAATTTCCAAACGGGTGAGCCATTCTTCGAGCTAGCCATGGTGAGAATGCATTGTGGGTCAAGACAATCCAGGTACTTCCTTTGTAGGATTTTTCACCACAACCTGTTTGGCTTGCTGTACATTTTCCATCCAAGTTTGGTGCCCAATGCCCGATTTTGAAGGGCCAACCATCTCAGCCCAGCACCACCGACCTCTTTACTTTTACATACTATTTCCCAGCTGAGTAGTGGGATTCGCTTTCCAAGATAATAAGTATTTAACTTAGATTTAAATTTTAAATATCTTCTAGGTTGACTTTAAAAATTAATTAGTAATTGAATCTATATTTATTGGACATGTTGATAATATTTTATTGTAATAAGATTTTTAGAGAGGACTTTTCTATCATCAAATATTTAATTATAGGAGAAAGGATATAAATTGCATGCGGTTTATTAAATATATTATTTATAGGATAAAAATTATTGAATTAAATTTCATTTGTTTTATTAAATATTTTATTTATTATATTATTTATAATTTTATATTAAGCATCCATTAGATAAAGATGGTTGGGAGCAACGCCACATGTGTCAATTCTAAAGAGGAGATATAAAGAGCATATGCATTGGCAACATCTATCAATTCCAAAGTAATAATTACATTTAATTAGTATATTTATTCAAGTAAACACTAAATAAAGTTCTTATATTCATTTAAAGAAATTAATATCAAATAGAGAAATAAATGTAAACTTAAGATCTTATTAATTTTCCCATGATTAATGACCATTTGCATAATCTTCTTTTCAAAAATATAATAAATGTAAGGTCAAGTTCATTCTCATATATCATAAATATTAATTTATTACAAAATGAATGATTCCATGTCACAATCATGTATTTATTTAAAACTATGTGCTTAAATTGTGTTTGAACTTTTTATTATCTACCATTATTTATATATTTCATCTAGTTCTCCATGTTAAAAGAACACTTCTCATCATAAATATGTAAAACAAAATATTGAAATAATGTGTATAACTTTCAATGCACTGTGAATATTTTTCCCTAGACATCCATGATGTTACACCTTAATTTTTAATAATTAAATTATGTTATATTTTATTTACTTATTTTTAGATATTTGATGACCTATTTAGAGATATGAATTTTTAATTTGATATGTTGGATTAGTTATGCTTTCTATGAAATGAAATTATTTTAAAATGTATCTAGGTGAATGAGGAATAATGCTGTCGAAATTAGTGTAATTTTATTATGTCACTAATTATTATGAATGGATTATCAATTTGAATTATGTTTATTTAAATACTTTTGTGATTATAAAGTTGATGGACTAAATACTTTATTTATGAATGAAAATATCAAAATATCACCCTACTATCATTGAATGTATACTATAGGATTGGAATAAAGTTGTGTGAAACCATATAATGAAGAGTCCTCAATAAAGCCATTGTTAGAGCTATCATACATTAGCTAATAATTAATTAATCTTTAATTGCTTATTAGTATAATTTATTCTCATGCAATTAAGCTAAAATTAGGAGTGCTTTTATGAGATTGAGTTAATATTAGATCATTAAATCTCATCTCATGTGATGTTCACACTTGTCATGATCTAATCCATTTCTCATTTAGGGATTTTCTCTTATAAGCATTGAACCCTCATTGTAAATATCTCTCGGATATTATCTGGAGCTTTCATATCTTTTTGAAAGTCTATTCTATAACTTTTTCTTGTTGAAGAATATTGCACATATTGTTTGCAGATCTCTTGCATGGAAGGTGTCTTTGTTTATTGTTTGATCTCGTGTCTTGTGGTTTTGTCCTTGTTTCAAAATTCTAATAGCCATGTGGTTGCTCCATATAAATATCCTCTTGAAGATTATCGTAAAGGAAAGCACTCTTCACATCCATCTAGTATATTTTCCATCCCTATGAGGTTGTAATTAAAAATACGAGGTGAATAGAATTCATCTTGGTAATAGGGAAAAGGTATTAGAATAGTAAATTCCTTTAACTTAAGAAAACCATTTTGCAACAAGACAAGTCTTGAACTTATCAATGGAACCATCTGCAAAATATTTGGTATGGTACACCCACTTCACCAAACCAAATTTCTTCCCTTAGGAAGAGGAAAAATTATCCCAAGTATTATTCTTCACCAGTGATGAATACTCATCTACCATAGCACTATCCCACTCAATAATACCAAAAACCTTTGAAAATCTTTGAGGAACATCCAAATTGGTATGACTCAAAATACTAACAACTATTGTTTGTTCATGAATATGATGAGAGTCTAAAGGATCACCTACCAAAGATCCATTTGACTTGGGTAAGTCCTAAATATGATAGGTGGAGGGATAGTTGGAGCATCATCCTCACCCTCAAGAGATAATTTGAATCCTTAAGAGATGAAGAGAGAGTAGTAGGTAATGAGGGAGAAGTTGGTAATGAAGAATCCATCTAAGGAAAGTGATCATCAAATTGGACATCCTACTAAAATAAGAAATTTTTGGAATTAGGATAAAAAAACTTGTATACCATAACATCCTCACAATAGACAACAAATATGAGTGGTTGAATTTTCCTCTCCATGGATTTCCATTGAGCTTCGTGAATAAATTCCCAAGCCTCACTACCAAAGACTTTGAATGAAGATGCATTGGGCTCGACATGGGACCAAGCCTCATTGAGAGTCATATGTCATAATGCCTTGTGAAGCATAAGTTTTTGAATATAATTAGTATAATTAACTACCTTAGCCCAAAAATAAGAATGAATATCTTGTGATTAAATCATATAGTTGGCTATCTATCATAAATTTCTATTCTTTCAAATAAAAAACCAATATTTTTGAGAGGTGGATGGAGTTGTAAGTTGATGCTACAAACCATGTTTACTACAAAAATCCCTGAAATGCTGATTGAAACACTCCCCCATTGTACGTATCCACTTGATAGAAAGGAAAAATTGTTTCTCCATGAATTCCTTAATGATCCTGAAAGAATCAAATACATCAGTCTTGTACTTGAGAAAGTACTCCCATGTATGCCTAGAGAAGTCACCAATAAATGTGAGCATATATTTTTCCCTTGAAAATGAAGTGGTTGGAAATGACATGAGGTCACTATATACCAAATCTAAGTTTTCTTTATCATGTGTGGCTCTACCCATAAAATAATAATCCTTGTGATATTTTCCAAGAGCACATCCTCAACAAAAAACATCAATACATGAAAAATTTGGGATCCATAACACTAATGCCTATGTACTCATCTATTGGAGATATCGATAATTGACTTGACCAAATAAATCATGCCAAAACTTACTCACAATGTTCTCAATGTGATATAAAAGATGAACCTAAACTAAATGAAGTCTCAAAGCTATCAAATCAATATAAATGAGAAGAATCAACACTCCTAGTGGCTACAATAATACCAAGATCATGAAGGTCACAAATAACTACATCATGTGGGTTAAGATTAGGGTATGTGCAGGATCATCATGGAAAAATCAGGCCCTTAAGTGGCAATAAAAAGACAAAAAATCAGAGTCAGACAACTTGGCATAAAAATTTGAATAAGTTATCTATATTATTTCAAAAAAATGTAAAAATAGAATTTGTAAAAAATTGAATGTAGTTTATAAAATACTAGACCTTTATTTTTATTTTTTAAATCTATTTGCTGAAAAATTGGAATTTCAATGCAGTGGTATTTAAATTTCAAGGTAAAAATAAGAAGTAAGCGTGTGTCTAACCACCCTAACCACAATAAAATGATAATATTTTTTTATAAGATTTTAGATATAAGTAGAGGACTCATGTCCCTATGTGATGCATATTTTTTTATAATTTTTTTCCTCGTAAATAATTAATTATTATTTTTTTATTACAACTTTTAAAAAATATAAAAGCTCGCCTGTTTAACCACCTTAACTTGGTCAAAAATTCATGAAATTCATTTTTTAATTTTTTAATCCTATATTATGTGAAGCATAGAATGTGACACATGTTTTGGATTAAAAAAATGTGATACCATTTGAAAGTTATAGATGTTTTTTAATCAACCTATCAATCAGGACTTTATTCGTAATTCTAATAGAGAATGAATAATAATTATTTATTAAATTCAAAGTTAATCATAATTTATATTTGTGGAATGATGAGAATGTCCTCTAAAAACCCTTTTCGTTTCATCAATTTTGGGTAAAAAAAAAGTCATCAGCTACATGGACCATCATATGGCTTACATATCACCACTTTTTGGCCCATCATGATCTTGCACATACCCATTAATTGTCCTACTAGTTCCATATTGTAAAATTTGAAACATTGGAATATTGTTGGTAGAGATATCAGGAACAATAAGGACCTTCTAAAGAAAACCGCCCTCAAGTATGATAGTACTTAAGACCAAAGCTGAAAGTTGTGTAGAATCCCCTATTATAATTTGAGTATTGCTACAATTTGAAAGGGATGGGGCCAAATATTGAGAGTGAGTCAAGTGCTGTTTCACATTAGAACCAAGTATCCATGTATTTGTTGAAGGTAAGGCCTATATAAAATGACCATGACCTTGACCTATAAACAAGGAAGACGACTTAGGGGCTATGATGCTACATTGTTGCATGGATTTCACTAAAGCTTTCAATCTCTTCTAACATCATATGAATAGATGTATCTCCTTACCAAAAAAACTATGTAAGGTTCACTTGATTTCTTCTTTGTCTTGGAGGAAGACTCACTAGACTTAGAAGATTTATCATACTAAGGAGTGGCTTGTTGTTTATGTTCAAAAATTTTATATGGTTTGGATGAATTCTCACTACCTAATGAAGTATGTGTCTTTGGTTTTGTTTCTTCTTTTCTTTCACTTCGATGTTTGTGCTACCAATGCTTGGATTTTGTAATTGGAAATAGAACCAAACATAGTCATTTTTTCCTATTCACAAGTCAAACACTCATAGAAAACCCCAAGAGTTAGTATGTTAAATGTAGTGCCTAATGCATCCATAGAAGAGTAGAAAGTAGAAGAGAATATATGAAATGACCTTCTAAACTTAGACAGGATTAGGAAAACATATTCTTTATCAGTTTTATTCTTCCCATAAACTTACAAAAGAGATTTGAGTGACTTAAAATTCTACAAGAAGTCCTAAATGGAGGGGAACGGATTAGGTACAAGTGATCATGTCAATTCTAACTCAAAATAGAGATCTGAGAACTAATGGATGGTGACAAAAAATATCTTTGAACTTCTCCCACATATTCCTAGGGGAGGTACAAGACTCAATATGAAACAAGATCCTATCTAAAATATGCAGTGAAACTAGTCCCATAGCATCACCCATCTTGCTCCTATGTTGTAGTGTCTCAATTTGACAAGTCAATGCTAGTTGTAATTCATTTAAATTGGAACATAAAAACTTTAACATGAGAAATCTGGTCATATGAGCTTTCTAGATATGATATAATTTGTGTGGCATAAGATGTTCAACTCAAGATGTATCCACCATGATGGTTGAGGTTTTCAAAATAATGTGAGAAAGATTTATTATTCTTTGATGTATATAGATATTGAAAGGGAGAGATATGATGAAGAGGGCATCCAACTCTCAATCGCAAACTCCCAACAACATAATATGCAACTCAAAACTTGTTTGAAATAAAACAAAAATGTGCAAGAAGTATCCTTTAATATTTCATTCAAAATCTCTTTAAATTACATAACTTAAGATTTCTAAAAATACATTATTTAGAAGCCATATGTGCTGATGTAAATCACTACAAATCAGATATAAATATGATATATGACATAAAACAATCGCCAAAGAAAAACTCAAGTTCCTCTTCTTCCTATCATCTCCCTGAATTGTTAAATTGACTCTTCATTCCACATTCTTCAACAACCAACTTTGTTGATATTCAATCATGGATTTCATAATCCATTTACTATCGCAACACACCTTCAAAACCTATAGAAAAAAATCTGTTCCACCACAAACCAACCCCCTCCACTAAGTTTCAGCTATAGCATCCTCTACAAATTCTACATGCAAATATGTGTTATCCAAAGAACAATCAAAATATACTACATCCTTAGACAAAACCACAATTACCACTCCATGGAAATTAAAAATTTCCATCTACATGCTCTCTTCTACTCTCACCAAAGAAGGTATAGAATCATCACAACTAAATTCAAAATTAAAATTTACCTCATCCTTTTTTTTTGTCCAAACATCTTTTTCCTTATTCTTCACTGCAACATCCATCTTCTCACCTTCACTCCCAGCTGCAATTTATTTTTTCAGTGCCTTTGAGTTCTCAAAAGGGAACTCATCTACCATTGCAACATCATTTTTCTCTTCATTTGCTACACCTTTTTATCCTCTCAACCTTTTCTATAATTCTCTCACCATCTTCCTTCATGCTATCTTCAAAGCATACTTCTATAATTTTTTTCCATCCTGTTAACTTGCATACACAACTATGAAGAAATTTTCTCCTTTCTTCTTCGATATTTCGTCAATCACTTTCCACATGTACTCTCAGTATGCAACCTCTCAGGTATAGACTGCCTCACATTTGGTGATTTTTCTACACACCAAACACACTCCACCCCTAGGTCCTGGTGTGAATTGCCTCCAATTGGCACTTCTTCCTGCACACTTAGGTACACTAGTTATGATACTGGACTAATGAAGAGGGCATGCAAACCTCAATCAAAAACTCCCAACAACAGAATATGTAACTCACAAATTGTTTGAAACAAAAGAAAAATCTGAAAGAAGTATTCTTTCATATTTCATTCAAAAACTCTTGAAATTACATAACTTAACATTTTTGAAAATAAATTATTTAGAACCCATATGGGATGATGTAAATCATTACAATTCAGATATAAATTTGATATATGACAACAAATAATTGAATCAAAGAAAAACTCAAATTCCTCTTCTTCCTATCATCTCCTTGAACTATGAAATTGACTCTTCAATCCACATTCTTCAACAACCAACTTTGTTGATCTTCAATCATGGATTTCATAATACATTTACTACTGCAAAAAACCTTCAAAACCTTCAAAAAAAAAAAATTCCACCATATCCTCTCGAATAAGTTGCTACACTTGGGTATGTGCAGGATCATGATGGGCCAAAAAGTGGCAATATGATGGGTCTGTGGCTGATGACTTTATTTTTACCCACAATTGATGAAACAAAAAGGGTTTTTAAAGGAGATTCTCACCTTTCCACCAATATAAATTATTATTTACTTTGAATTTAATAAATTATTATTATTTATTTTCTATTGAATTACGACTAAAGTCCTGATTAATAGGCTAATTGAAAAACATCTATATCTTTCAAACGGTATCACATTTTTTGAATTTGAAACATGCGTCACATTCTATGCTTCACATAATAATAGATTAAAAAATTAAAAAAATGAATTTCATGAAGTTTTGACCAAGTTAAGGTGGTCAGACATGCGAGTCTTTATATTTTATAAAAGTTGTAATAAAAAAATTATGATTAATTATATACTTGGAAACAAATTACAAAAAAAAATGCATCACATCGGGACATGAGTCCTCTACTTATATCTAAAGTATTATAAAAAAATATTATTATTTTAATGTGAGTAGGGTGGTCAGACAGACACCTACTTCTTATTTTTTCCCTAAAATTTAAGTACCACTGTATTGAAATTTCAAATTTTCACCAAATAGATTTTATTTTTTTTGTAAATAAACCTAGTAGTTGAGAAACTACATTCATTTTTCTACAAATTCTATTCTTAAATATTTTTGAAATAATATAGACAACTTATTCAAATTTTTATGTCAAGTTTCCTAACTCTAATTTTTCTGAATTTTTTGCCACTTAAGGGCCTATTTTTTCCATGATGATCCTGCACATACCCACTTGCAACAAAAACCTTCTAATTCTAGCTAAATTGGCTACAAAAACATAGTCTAAATTTCTTGTAATCTTCTCAAACAAGCTCCAAAAACTTCACCAAAAAAAATCACAACCAAGTTGAGAAGAAAACTCTAAAAATCCATCCCAAAAACCTACCATAATATAAAAAATTATTTCCTAAACCCACTCCCACCAAAATTGCGAAACTTTCCATTCCTAGATTTTAGGATGGTTTCCAATGTAACTTCGGCCAACTCACCTTGGGTGCCCACTTTTTTTATGCATGATTTTTAAAACTCATATTCCCTCCAAGACCCACACCCAAGAATATTTATTGCCAATTTTTAATGTTAAATAATTTTTAAAATTTTCCTCCTAATTTATCTCCACACCAATATCTTGCCACAAAATGATAAAGGAATTTATTTAATAAATATTTTACTCTAACCTTGAAAATTACCCTATCAAATAAATCACCTACCAAGCTTAGGAAAATAAATTAAAATATATTTTTTTGTTGATGCAAGATTGTTGGTCAACCACGGATGCTCCTGCATCAAACACTCACGATAGGAATTTTTTTGTCAATAGAGATTCACAAAATGGAGTTGAGTGGTAGTACCACCATTTTGGATTGCAATCAATCCTTAGAAAACTCCATCACTAAATTTTTCACCTACAATTGATTCTTTTTTCTCCTCTTCCAACACTTAGCTGGAACAAGCAACCTCTTTGTCTGACAACTTTGCACTCCATTCTTCTCCCCTCTCAAGGACTTGTATCCATGATGTATCATCCTCCTCCTCCTAATACCATAAATTCTCTTCTCTTCTCTTGTGGTATTCAACCCACCACAAACCAACCACCTCCACCAAGTTTCACCTACAACATCCTCTACAACTTATACATGCAAATATGTGTTATCCAAACAACAATCAAAATCTACTACATCCTTAGAAAAATCTGCAACTACCACTCCATAGAAATTAAATCTACATGCTCTCTTCTTTCTCGAAACCATCTTCTACTCTCACCAAAGAAGGTATAGAATCATCAGAACTAAAATCAAAATTAAAATTTACCTCATCCTTTTTTGCCATCCCAACATCTTTTTCCTCATTCTTCACTGCAACATCCATCTTCTAATCTTCACTCCCAGTTGCAAGTTCTTTTTACAATGCCTTTAAGTCTTCAAAAGAAACTCATCTAATGCTGCAACATCACTCTTCTCTTCAATTGCAGCTTCATATTTTTTCCTCTCAGCCTCTACTATACTTTTCTCACCATCTTCCTTCCTCAAAGCATACTTTTGTAATATTTTCTCCATCCTGTTCACCTGCATAGACAGCTATGATGAATTTTTTTCCTTTCTTCTTCAGTATTTCATCAATCACTTTCCACACACTCTCAATATGCAACCTCTCAAGTATAGAATACCTCACATTTGGTGATCTATCTACACACCACACACACTCCACCCCCAGGACCTTGTGCAAACTACCTCCAATAGGTGCATCTACCTACACACTCAAGTACACTAGCTCTGATACCATTGATGAAGGGGGAATCCATCCCTCAATCACAAACTCCCAACAACATAATATGTAGCTCAATTTTTTTTGAAACAAATAAAAAATCTGCAATAATTATTCTTTCATATTTCATTAAGATTCTCTTGAAATTACATAAAAAACATAATATTTCTAAAAATAAATTATTTAGTTCAGCCATATGGGAAGATGTAAATCATTACAAATCATATATAAATTTGCTATATGACAACACAAATTCATCAAATAAAATCTCAAATTCCTCTTCTTCCTATCATCTCCTTGAACTGTGAAATTGACTCTTCAATCCACATTCTTCAACAACCAACTTTGTTGATCTTTAATAATGGATATCATAATCCATTTACTGCTGCAATACACCTTTAAAATCTGCAGCAAAAAATATTTTTTACCATCTCCTCCGCAAGAAGACTCTACACCTGCAACAATAACCTTCCAATTCTAGCCAAAAAGGCTACCAAAACATAGTCTAAATTGCTTGTAATCTTCTAAAACAAGCTCCAAAAACTTCACTAGAAAAAATCATGACCAATTTTGGAAGAATCCTCCAAAAATCCATTCCCAAAACCTTCCATATAATATTAAAAATCATTTCCTAAACCCACTAACACCAAAATTGTAAAAATTGGAGTCCATTCCTACATTTTAGGGTAGTTTCCAATGAAACTCCCGCCCACTCACCTTGGGTGCCCACTTTTTTCTATGCATAATTTTTGAAAGTTCTAAATGTATTTTCAAACTCATATTCACTCCAAGACCCACACCCAAGAATAGTTATTGCCAATTTTTAAATGTGAAATAATTTCAAAAATTTGCCCTCTAATTTATCTCCACACCAATATCTTGCCACAAAATGATAGAAATTTATTTAATAAATATTTTTCTCTAACCTTGCAAATTAACCTATCAAATAAATCACCTACCAACCTTAGGAAAATTAATTAAAATGCTAATTTTGGTTGATCCAAGATTATTGGTCAACCACAAATGCTCTTGCATCAGACACCCAAGATAGGAAAAACTATGTGAATAGGGATTCACAAAATGGATTTGAGTGGTAGTACCACCCTTTTGGATTTCAAGTGATCCTCAGAAAACTCCATCACTAAATTTTACACTTGCAGTTAATTCTTCATTCTCCTCTTCTAACACTTAGTTGGATCAAGCAACCTCCTCGTCTAACAACTCTACACTCCATTCTTCTCTCCTCTCATGGAATTGTATCCACCATGTACCCTCCTCCTCCTCCTAATACCATAAATTCTCCTCTCTTCTCTTGTGGTATCAACCCACCACAAACCAACCACCTCCACCAAGTTTCACTTGTAGCATCCTCTAGAGTTTCTATACGAAAATATGTGTTATCCAAACAACAATCAAAATCTATTACATCCTTAGAAAATCTTCAATTACCACTCCATGGAAATTAAAAATTTACATCTACATGCTCTCTTCTTTCTTGACATCCTCTTCTACTCTCACCAAAGAAGGTATAGAATCATCACAACTAAATTCAAAATTAAAATTTACCTCATCCTTGTTTGTTGTCCTAACATCTTTTTCCTCATTCTTCACTGCAACATCCATCTTCTCACCTTCACTTACAACTGCAATTTATTTTTCCAATGCCTTTAAGTCCTCCAAAGGACACTCATCTACCACTGCAACATCATTTTTCTCTTCAATTTCAGCACCTTCTATTTGCCTTTCAGCCTTTGCTATACTTTTCTCACCATCTTCCTTTATCCTATCCTTAAAGCATACTTTTGTAATATTTTATCCATCCTATTCACCCGCATACACAATTATAGTGAATTTTTTCCCTTTCTTCTTCAATTTTTTGTCAAATCACTTTCTACACACTCTTAATATGTAACCTCTTAGGTATAGACTACCTCATAATCAATGATTTGTCTACACACCACACACACTCCACCCCAGGTCTTGGTGCAAATTGTCTCCAATCGACGCTTCTAATTGGATACTTAGGAACACTAGATCTTATACCACCAATGAATAGGGCACCCAACCCTCAATCGCAAACTCCCAATAACATAATATGCAACTCAAAAATTATTTAAAACAAAACAAAAATCTGCAAGAAGTATTCTTTCATATTTCATTCAAAATCTCTTGAAATTACATAACAACTTATCATTTCTGAAAATACATTGTTGATGGTGAAAATGATACAAACAAAATTAAACATAATATTTCTACTCTATTTCTCCTGAAAAAGAAAGACAACATATTGTAGCCTAACTCCTAAGGTCTTGGTAGTTGGTTCTCAACTGTCTGGTGTCACTCAATTTTTCCATACAACTATAATATTCAAGGGGCCTTTGCTAGTGATAAGGAATGCAAGAAACAATAGGTTCATCAATCACAATTAATTTAAAAAGGGGGGAGTTAAATAAACAAAAAAAGGATAGGTCAAGGCATAGATCACTAAAACATGAATAAAATTATCCAATATCCAGACATATGCTTCCAACAATGAATACTCCTTTAATAGATCAAACGAACCATAAAATGATGCAATTTACAAAACAATCCATACTATTGCATACATCTGCAGTGCTTAGTTTAACCATCACAATCACTTATCACAATAATTTTTAATATTTAAAAGAACAAACTCTTCATTTGTTGCTAAAATCATAGATCAACAAACATGTAACAATTCCATCCATAGATGATTTAATGAAATAATCCAAAAATCTGGTTCCTTCTATTGATTCTCATCAAATTAAAAAAAATTATGCTTCAAAAACTCACAGGCATACAAACAGATTATGATTCATTAACCTCATCTAGTAAACTCACCTCCAACATATCACTGTATAAAAAAAACTGTATCTAAATCCAATATTAACTAAAACAAGTATCCCTACTCAAAGTTGTAAAAGCAAACTCCTATCTCCTATCATTGGTGGCCAAAGAACAGAAAAATGACCAACCTCTACAAAAGAGGCAAGATACCCATTTTATAGAACACCCGCCCTCATGAACCAGAACTAGGGTTTCAAAAACGGTCGGCCACCAACCAAAACGCCCCGACAACGTGCAATAACTCGCCGCCCAACAATGAATGCAAGAAGAGACCCCCATCATATCAATCTAGGATTGATCAAAGCCCATGTACAACACCTCAAGCCACACCTGCCATCAACACTCCACCCACATGAACAGTAACGCACACAAAACCAACAAGAATGTGAGTTGTCGATCAGATCCAAGATGGGAAACAAACGACCCAGATCGATCCAAACCAGGATGAGCCCATCACGTCCTGCTTTCCCACCATCAATGCTCCATCAGCCTAGAGTAGAAGAATGGAACCACACATGCGAGCCCAACTTGCCCTTAGCCACAATAGTGTACCCGAATCCCACAAATCTCGCCATATCCTTGAAACACGCACACTCCATCCCTCCATTTATGACAAGACCAACCTCCTTGATTCAACCTACAGACAAAGAGCCATCGTTAATGAATAATACATCATCAAAAACCAAGTTGGTCCATTAGAATACCCAAGGCAAGAAATTCAAGAAGAAACGCAGGTGGAAGCGGAACCAAAGATAGGTAGAGGCAAATCGACGAGAAAAACAAGAACATAGACACAAGACAGGCGAAGGCGGAGGCGAAATAGGAACGGAAATGAAAAGAAGACAGGCAGAGGCAGAATCAAAACCAACCATGGCGGAAGCAGAGCCAGAACGAGAATGGGAACCGAACCGTGAACTCTCAGAAAGTTCAAAGTTAAGTCCCATCCTGGTTCTGGTTTCGGCGAAATAAGGGAAGAACGAAGCAGACCAAAGGGAGAGGAACTAACCCGAAGGTCGAACATCGCAAAATGATAAAAACACGGGAAGTGGAGCCAAAAAATTGAAAAAAAAATAAATTGTGAACTTTCACAAAGTTCAAAGTTAAGTTCCATCCTGGTTCTGCCTCCGACAAACAAAAGAAAAGGCAAACCAAAAAAAACCAAAGGGAGGAAACCAACCCTTAGGATAAAAACAAACAAAACGATGAAGAAAACAAGAGAGCGGGAAGTGGAGCCAGAGCTAGAACGAGAATGGGAACCAAATTGTGAACTTTGTGAAATTTCAAAGTTCAGTCCCATCCCGGCTTCGCCTCCGACGGAACAAAAGAAATAAGGTAAACAAGGAAAACCCAAGGGAGGAAACCAACCCTTAGGTCCCAAACGAAAACATCAAAGGAAAGCAATGGGCAAAAGGAAACGACCGGAAACCCAACACAAAGGCCAAACTGAAAACCCACTCTAGGCCCAAACGAGCAAACCAAAAGGCGGAGGCAAAGGCGGAATGGGAACGAAAACTGAATCGTGAACTTCGTGAAAGTTCAGAGTTTAGTCCCATCCCAACTTCGACTCCGGGAAAAAAAAAACCAAAGAGACAAGCAAAAGACAAGCAGGACTGGGATCAGAATGGAATCCCAAAAACAAGTTTCAAACCTGATTCCATTCCAGTTTCGGTTTCGCCAGAACAAAAGAAAAAAAACAAAGGAAAGCAAAGTGTTGGAAGAAAGAAAACCTCATATGACAACAAATAATCATCAAAGAAAAACTCACATTCCTCTTCTTCCTATCATCTGGCCCCACCTACTATTTGCAAACCCCACTGACCATGGCGGGAGTGGGAGCCCTTAGAATTGTAGGGGGCGGGTCCTTGAACTGTGAAATTGACTCTTCAATGCACATTCTTCAACAACCAAATTAGTTGATCTTTAATCATGGATTTCATAATCCATTTACTACTACAACACAACTTCAAAACCTAGAGAAAAAAATATTTTCCACCATCTCCTCTCCAAGAAAATGCTACACCTGCAACAACAAGCATCCAATTCTAGCCAAAAAATGGCTACCAAAACATAGACTAAATTGCTTGCAATCTTCTAAAATAAGCTTCAAAAAATTTACGAGAAAAAATGATAACAAGTTTGGAAGAAACCTCCAAAAATATATCCCCAAAACCTTCCATAATATTAAAAATTCTTTCCTAAACCCACTCCCACCAAAATTGCCAAAATTGGAGTCCATTCTTAGATTTTAGGGTAGTTTCCAATGTAACTCCAGCCAACTCACCTTGGGTGCCCACTTTTTTTATGCATGATTTTTGAAAGTTCTAAATGAATTTTCAAACTCATATTCCCTCCAAGACCCACATCCAACAATATTTATTACCAATTTTTAATTATTAAATATATTTTCCCCCTAATTTATCTCCACACCAATAACTTGCCACAAAATGACAAAGGTGTTTATTTAAAAAATATTTTACTCTAACCTTGCAAATTAACCTATCAAATAAATCACCTACCAACCTTTGGAAAATAAATTAAAATATCATTTTTGGTTGATGGAAGATTGTTGGTCAACCATAGATGCTCGTGCATCAAATATAGCCCCAAAACTAAGAAAAAACAAGCCCTAATATAATTTTGAGAGAAAAAATGATTTTAAAAGAAAAAATCCCATCAAATAAGTATCTTTGTACCTAGTGAATATTTTGAAAAAATAGATTGCATTAATGTGTAGAGCACTAAAGAACCTTTTCAATGACTATTCATTCATAAAAAACAAAGTCTATTTGCCCAATTTATGGACCTAAAAGTGCAAAAAAGAAGATATAACTTCAATAGCCTGCAATTTTCTTTTGGAGAAAAATCTAGAAAAATGGATTGCACCATAGGAATGAGCTAGGAGGCATCTTTCCATTGGTATCTCATTTACAAAAAAATAGATAAATGAGCCAAAAGTTATATTAGATTTCATAAAAGTTGCTCAATTTTCCCTAAAAGACACACTTGGGGGCTAAAAACTAGGGCCCCTCATCATATGGGGACCTATCACTAGGCATTAGGGGATTTATAGTATGGGGAACTAAGTGCTACATAGTTAAAATTATGGGGGCTTAGGTCTTCACGATGGTCACTCAAAGGATCAATCACATGCTTGGAGGGGCATTTGGGGGATTGAAGTATAGTTGGAGGTCACTAATGTGACTTGGGCAGTTGTTAGGCAGTCATAGGGGCTACCAATTTCTAGCAACACTAAAGGAGACACCACCTGGATTCACTAGAGTGTGCCACTTAAGAGTAGTTGGTGTTGAGTGGGTCACTCATTGAGTTGAGTGTTGGGTGCAATGCTCTATTTTATTTGTTTTCTTTTCAAAAAAATGATGCCACACAAAGTTGTATAGGGGATGTACAGGCCATGCAAAGAATTTTTTTTACCTCCTATACTCTTGAAAAATAAGATGCACATTTTATATCAAAATATGTATGTTCAACCTCCTAAGTGCAATGGCGAGGTCCTTTTAGCTCCAAAATGCACAAAAAAAATCGTCCGACTCCAAAAATTGTAAAAAAAGAAAGAATATTCTAGATTTTCTCTTGTAATCTTAGTTGAAAAAAAACTCAAAAATGAAGAAGGGGTTAATTGAATCCACACTTTGATAATATGTTATAATTGTGAATAGCTTGAGATGCAGGATCAAATAATGAGCAAAAACACTTTCCACACAAGAGAGTTATAAACAACAATCAACTATATCATCAACTAGAAAAACTTAGAGAATGAAATAATACAATGAGGGAGATTGTTTTATAAGAGAAACCCTATATGATAAAGGTATTAGATCATGGAAAGTTTCACCATCCTATGCGATGAGACATAACATTTTCTCTAATAATAACTCACTCTAGTTAACAAAAAAATACTCCTAATTTTAGCTTAAGTGCATGAAATAAAATTAGATTACTAAGTAATTAAAGATTAATTAATCATTAGCTAATGCATGATTATTATAACTTATATTGTTCAACTTGAAAAAGCCTAGATATTTGTTGTATTAGCTCTATTAGACTAGTATATGATCTCTACTATAAATAATTTATTATCATTACCCATAAAGATAATAATGGTCACTCAATAATTGACCCACAATCGTAACAATATAGACACCTTCAATCAACACCCTCTTGACTAATCAATCTTAGCTAACTAGTTAGCTATAATGACTTCAAGTGATTATTAACCAATCTAATTCACACTCATGATAACATGGATCTAGGTCAATCTATGCTTTTTTATTTCCCTTTAAACTATGAATTATCTCACCATATAACATGAGAGATTATATTCCCAGTAAATTTGCATATTTTGTATTTGTGTCTCTTTATACACATCCTACCTAGGAATGAAAAAGGATTATGCGATTTTTTTCTACCAACAAAGATGTAGTTGAGGCCAAAAGGTGGTAACTCACACCAATCAAAATGGAGAAAATGGATGAAACTAGAATACTGACAAATGGCCCTACTAGCTATAAAAATGACTACTTACCTAAGGTGAAATGTATAAATTTTATTTAAGTACAAAAACACACATGAGGAAAATATAAACAAATGAATTTTCAAGTGAAAATGAAACACTCACAATTGAAACCCAACAACTATTCCACTAAATTAGAAAATGATCATAAATATGGAAAAAAAACAACCACACATCCAAAGAGAACACACCATGCTTCCTATAAATAAATAGAATATATAGAATATGGGAAAATAACCACTAGCAAAGGAAATAAAAGGAAAATGAAGAATAATGTTAATAATTGAAAACACATTGCTAAGACAAGGAAAATAGTTGTCATCAATTCTAGAAAATAATTGCTACCCTTAATCTCTACTTCCACTACTAACATATTTGTGCATGACACTCTTTGTCCTTTTTGTAATTGCTAGACACTATCATGTCTACTTGATTACATGGTGTTTTCATTTGACCACACTTGTAGTATTTTTTCAAGCCATGATAATGATTTTGGCTACCTATAACATTGTTGCAAACAATATTATTACCCCCAATGAAAATGGTTCAATATCTTGTGTGTGGTTTGTTGGATAAAGGAGAAAAGATAACAAGGAGTCAAAGTGAATACTAAAGTGACACCTATCACTCTCAGTGATGCTACAAGTGAACTTATAGCAAACCTAAACAACTATAGGTTATATTGTAGGTGAACTTGTAGCACCACCAAGCCTTTGCAAGCTATTGCAAGTGACATCTAACCTTATTGTGACTGTCATTTAACTTGGTACAAGTGTCCTTTCACCTTGCTATAGATGTCTTGCAATTATTGTGGGTGTCATATAGCTTGACTTCACTTGTTCACCTAAAATCAACCCACTTATGAATTAGGTGATTTCATTTATACTTTTTCTAAGCATACATTTTGAAAGTTTTGTTTAGGAATTGACACATAAGAACTAGGTGAAACAAAGTCATCTTGGGCTTTGAGTAAAATTTGAATTTATGAACATGAGGATCAAATTGAGATTGCAAAATTGACCTGGGTGTGCCATTTCCATACTTGTAGGTTTAACATATGGAGAAAAGTTGATAATCTAAGAGAGAAAAATTGTCCTAAGTAGAAGTTATCTTCTGTTTTATATTGTCAATTTGAATTTAGGATCAATGGAAGAATCAAATTAATTGGTATTATATGTGATGTCCAAATACATACAACACCTACATAAAGTAATATAAAACAAAAAATAAAAATACAAGATACCCATTTTTCCCTTACAAATATATAACTGCTTTTTTTATAGCTCTGAATCTTAAATTTAATGTTTAAATATTAATATTTATTTAAAGTCTTCTTAAATATTATATGATTTATAATTAATAAAATAACTATACTTAAATATTATATTATTCAATAATCAAACAGCCAATAAAGTTCTACCGACTTTTTATCTTCTTATCAAAGCGGAAAAATGGGAGAGAGTCGCTCTACTTTTTCTTTATAAGTTACATTTCACCGTTGAACTCCACGTGTTTAAGGATAGCTCACCGGAACTGCTGGTCGAAGATTAGATGTAAAACGACTTAATGTGTTTGAAGTACTCCTTAACTGAATATCCAAAACGGAACTAACTTCAGATTATAATTCAATTTTACATCATTTTGTCGATAATATTTCGTAACAAACGAATCGTCCTTGAAGGATGAAAATGTCTTTGGACCTACCTAATATTGTCAGACCCATCTTTTCTCTGGTTCTGATTTCACCAAGAATCTTGAACAAGCAATGCATACAAATTACATGTAACTTGATCTGTATCGAGCGAATAGTCTAATGGCGTTGCGTAAAAATAGCCCATTAACTTGTTCCAGGGTTCCCTCAATCACGAAACTTTCTCCATTTCTGTCCGGCAACTAACAGCAGTCGCTACACTTTCCTTCTTCG
The DNA here is from genome assembly GCA_007115665.2 of Sequoiadendron giganteum. Lineage (NCBI taxonomy): Eukaryota > Viridiplantae > Streptophyta > Pinopsida > Cupressales > Cupressaceae > Sequoiadendron > Sequoiadendron giganteum. The sequence continues at coordinate 699,362,976 of CM021103.1, read as the reverse complement.
GACATAGGAAGAAATTACGACAACCCAATTCCTTTATTTTGAGTTCGGGAGTTAAACCTGCCAACAGGTATCAAATTAGCGTCGAGGAAAAAACACTTACTGTCTATGGTAAATTGGGAGTAATGTAAGCCAAAAGAAAGTGGATCAGAGCTCAGAATGGGTCTGCGGCCTTCTTTCACGTACATAGCAAGTGCTGATTTTATCACCTCCACAACCGTTGCATCTTGGTAGACTAAGACACGAAGGGCCCCAATGCTCTGTGCAATGGTTACGTTGACCACTATCTTGGCGCTGCTTTTTTTGTTTCCTGACTCAACAGGGGCCGCTATTCTGCGATAAAATGGCGGGGCCTCCAAATTCGGGCGTGGAGTCCACTCCAAAGCAGGTTTATCGCGATTAAGGAGCTCAGATTGTGACGTTGGCCTTCTCATGGGGATGGGCTTCTTAGATTTTCGATCAGAAAGCTTATCTAGTGGTTCCCCAGAGAAATGACCACTAAAACTGGAGAATTGGGAGAAATTTGGGTGCCCCCCTCTATTCCTACCATTGGACATGGCTTTCTTCTCTATCTGGTTGAGGAAAGCCTGTCACCTCAATGTGTGTTGGCAAAAGACAGAGGAAGGTGGATGGCCATAAGACTCTAGCGCTTGGTCCGGATTTAAAGCACCAACGGGTGCAGAGGACAAAAGCAAATTGCAATAGATGAAGTGATTCGGAGCATCCACTCTCTTAATTCCCAGTTCAATGACAACGAGCTTCTCGTTGTGCCGTGAACTTTCACGTTTCTTACTCTATATTTTGTTCTGTCTTGTTTTCTTTCTTTTCGGTGAACAAGTGAGCATCTGACAACTAGGGTTCCTCTTTAGGATCCAATTGATTTGGAGAGATACATCAAAGAAAACAACCATACAATTGAACCATCCACCCAAACACTCTAGTGCATCCCAAGAGGTAATGACCTAGGTAAAATCTAATACAGAGCCCAAGAGGTAATGACCTAGGTAAAATCTAATACAGAGCCACTAGCATTTGTCATCGGGGTCAATAGGATCCCATCGGGAGGGAAAAAGACAACGAAGATCAATCAAAATAAGTAAGTAAGAGTTGGAGAAAGTGAAATTGTATAAAAGAATATGATACTCTTTTTAAAATGGGAAAATTTATGGTCTATGAGGGATCAAATTTGAAAATGGTGCAAAGAAAATTGGTGTAGATGGTGAATGTCTTATTGTCGAGAGGTTTTTTCCAAATCAATGCAAATCATAGTTCTAACAAAAGGAAGAAATTTTAGAAGGGAGTTCCTAGCTCTTGAATGGAATGGGCTTCTGGATTAGAGTCAAAATTTGATCCCCTCATTTCTAGAAGAATGTCTCTGAAATGTCAATATGGACTAAACTGTACAATCTCTCAAAATAATAATATAATGTCTTGATCTTAGTAGACATTACAATTTTTCTTTTATAAATTTCTCTTTGATTTATGACATGAGCTGATTTTTGAATGACAAATCATTTCGATCTTTGGAAGCACATAAGTGTTGAGAAAAATTAACAAAATTGTGAAACATCTATCCAATAATTTTATTTTTCTTCAATGAACATAACATAAATTTATGTTCATCTCTCACAATGGTGTACATGTTTTTCTTCCATCATATATAGAATTTTGGATTTGATTACTCAACCCTATAAATCTTGAGGATCACCTACAATCCAACATGCATTCTCATATTATAACCTCTTCCTATTGTGTTTTGGCTTAAATCATTATTCTTTGAAGTGCTTATTTCATCTTCACATTATTGTGTTCCTCTACTATTATTTGCTTGCTCTTTTCCAATGTTGGACCTTCCTCTTCCTCTTGAATCATTATTTGTCCCTTTTGGATAATTTTCTTTTCCTTTAAAAAATTGATATACCTTTTCTACCATATTGTTTTTTAACATAGTCATTCCATCTTGAATATTGAATATTAACCAAATTACATACCAAGAGACTTTTTTCTTTTGTGTCCTCAACATGACAAACCCAAATATTTAATTTATTAAATTCCTCTATACAATTTTGGACAAGTTTTGCATCTTTCTAAATAAATCTATTTTACAATAGATCTTGGTAGAGATTTCTTCTTCATCTTTGCAAACCATTTGATCCCAAGCCTTGTTTTTCTCTTTTCCTCTTCTTTGTCTATCTAATTACTCATGATTCCACAATAAGGATGGATGCACTTTTAATTTTGTAGCAAAACATACTCTCTTTGAGCCTTCATTAGATTCATAATCAACATATTTATCCATCTCAAATATCCAATCTATAAGTTCTTCTTGTTTGAAATTACCATTGTAGCAAGAAGGATCAAATACTGATCTATTATTAATTTTTTACATTGCTCTAAAAAATGCTTCCTCTAGCTTATCCATTTCTTCTTCAATCATTAATTCATGTGATTTTGGGTCATTTTCATCATCAATGATATCTTGGTGTTTTCTCTCTTCACATCTCTACCATCTCTAATACCAATTGGTGTAGAAAATATTTGGGATTTTTATTAAACAACCAAACCTAGCAACTTCAAACAATTTAACAATTCAACTCAAACCCATAAATACAATTTAGAAACCTAATTGCCAATTCATAAATTCAAAAAATTATTCAAATTTTAAAAATAACACTATATAAACAAGAACTTTTTTTATTATTGGCTTTATATATACACAAGAAAAAAATAGTTTGATTTCAATTAAAAAAAATATTCCCTCCTTTGTTCTCCATTGAAAAATTGTTGCACTTAATTTCAATATTCACTTATTTATTTTTATATTTTCTTTTTATGTATCTTCCTACATCTTAGTTTTCCTCTATTTTCTCCTCTTTATTTTTCTTCAAACTTCTAATTCCATTTTTTTTTTATTAGATAAGCAAGGAAATGCCCTGATCCCATGGTTACAAAGACATAACAACAAACAAAGAAAAATGTTGGGAAGAACAACACCAACCCCCACCAAAAAACAACATCAAAATGGCACGTAGGCCAAAGAGCCAAAAATGTAACCACATAACCATCATCAGCATAATTTAAAAAAGCCCAAATTAAGCCCCAAAATAGTGCGTAGACCATTTATGAGGTTAACCAAAGTCTAGCAAGTACGAAACCATAACATCACTATCATGAAATAATAGTCTGAGATAGTAAAACTAAGCACCTGTAGATTCAAAACAACCATATAATCATAGCAGAAAGATAAGTCCTAAGGCTGCACCTAGCATGACACAATGCATGAGTCCATTGGTTACCCTCATATTCTTCCACCACATGATTCCACCTCATAGCTAATAGAACAGGAAAACCAACCATCCACAACACAAAAACACAACACCCAATCACCATAGCCTCCCCAAGGGTGGACAAAACAACCCAAAATTCCAACCAATTAATTGTAAATTTTTAAATTTTTTTGAAACCAATAGATCATGAGACAACCATCTCACAGAATTCTTAACTCTTAGAGAACCAAATTCAAATCTAAACATTGTGGAAAACCTATCACTTTGAGAGCCATAATTAGGGGTAGTACTAGAGGTACCAAGAGCCCCCTCTTCCAACTCTAAATGCTTGCAAAACCAATAACTAAGCCATAAACACACAAAATATTGATGGGGTAGAGAAACCCATTCATTCCACTAGCCTCTCCACCTCTATAGGAGAAGTTTCCAAGAAAACCCTAACCATAACAAGGAATCACCATTAGATCCAAAATCCACCTCAAACGGAGTGGCCTCCACCTCAATAGGAGATTCAATGGAGAAAACCTACTAAGAAAGTATGAGCCACCACCTGCACCCGCAAAACCCCTCTCCACCTCTATAGAAGAGGTCTCCACCTCAAAAGGAGTGGCATCCACCTCAATAGGAAGCCTGAATTGTAGAGACGGGAAGAAAGAAAATACTCTAATAGAAAGAGTAAACTTAGAAAAGAAGGCCAAGAGAACAAGTGACAAAATTAGCTTATCCTTAAGAGGAAAAAACATAGACCCAACAAGAGCCAATAATGCCACTACCATAGATAGAGTAGCCCACAAAAACCTTGAACCCCAAACCATAAGGGTCAGAGAAGAAAAAAAGATAAAGGGAAAGGGAAAAGGAAAACTTGAAACTTGAGAGTCCTCATCACCTTTGAAAACCATCAACAAACAAGTCACTAAATGAGGTCCAACCATAAGAATAGTGTAGTCTTCCTTATAGAGCATATTTAGTTTTCCCAAAATAACATCAACAACAGCTCCACCAAGAGCCATAATGATCATTTTCTCAGGAAACATAGTCCATACATTCACCAAGCTCCAACCCACCAGAGTCAGAATAGTAGAAAACCAACAAGAACATAGCAAAACAAAAAAACTATCAAGCACACCATGCTTGATGGCCTCAGAAAAAGAAGTACTAATTTTTGAAATAGGGCAGAGACCCCTCCACCCCAAGAAGATCTTGCAAAGAGGACCCTCTAACTTCACACAAATAGAGACAAAAAATAGTCCCAAACCTTAAGCCATCTCCAGGCACATCCAACAGTGCCCACACACCAAAGGGACGGTGGGGGTCATGACAGTAACTAAGCGATAATAGATGCTTTTGAAAAGGCCAAACATACCAAGGGCCAAAGAAGACTCGTGAAGAGACACCTTGATCACAAAAACTATCAAACGATGAAACAACAGAGGTCCCACACCATCCACAAAACCAACAGACGAAATCATAATAGACAGAGAGAGGGCTAGCGCTGAAACCACAACAAAGACTCCCCCAACACCCACAAGAGTCTGGGGATCAGGGCCATGCCAGGGACCAGAAAGAAGACCAAACCCGAAGGTGAAACGGGAAAGAAAAGAGGTCTGCAGCAACACAAACACTCCATCCAAAAGAACAAGAAACTCCCCCACGAGGGACAAGCAGCAAACCCCGATAGGGCCAAGAAGGACCAGCTTAGACAAATATGGTAGAGCTTCAACAGAAACGACACTCGAAAAGCTGAGGACATGACAAGAGAGCCTCCCCCAAACACCTAGCCTAAAGAGACCCAGATGAAGGCCTCTAAAAAACCAGAAGGAATCGTCATCCTCATTGGAATCTGCATCGCCATCACCCTTCTCCTCACAGGAATTCAAAAAGCTCGACCAACTCCCTTTCCCGCCCATGGATTCTTCGTCACGTAATTTGATGATTGTTGCGATCGATCTAATTCCATATTCTTCTTTCTTTTTCATTTTACATTCGCTTCATTAACCAATTATTTCTTCTTCTTTATTTCTTTTACAATTCCCAAATGTTGCACCCCTTTGCATTTTCCTATTTTTCTTTTAAATATGCTCATTTATCTGTCGCGTTCCTTTTCTAATTATGTTCTTCTCCCAAAATGAAGCACCCCATCTTCCATTTCACATTGTTATGATTTATTTTAAATTGCATGCCAATTTCTTCCTTCTAGTTGCACCTTTTTTCATGTGTATTTTTAATATAAAATGTCTTTTTATAAAAATTTCCTTCAACCTTCATTCTTCACACTTTCTCCATACCTCTTTCTCTTTTATTTAATATTTTCTTATGCTTCTTTCTTTCTTTCTTTTGAATTTCAATAGGTCAATAGTATCTCATTATTATTGAAGGGAAACAATATTAATTTGACTACAAACTAAATACATGGTGTTCCATATTCCACATAGAGGTTTTACATGATATCAAATATATTGATAAATACTTTCAAGGAATCTTTCAATAAATTAGTGTGTTTCATCTATAAATTTCTCATTGATTCATTGGCATGAGATAATGTTTGAATGACAAATAATTTGGATCTCTAGGAGCACATAAAGCAATGACAAGTCACCTATTAAATTCTTGAATCTGTAAATCACCAAGAAATGATAAAGATCAAAAGCACAACTAACAAAAATAAAACTAAAAAGGAATGCACAAAATCGAGTTTTGAGAAAACTTAACAAAATTGTGAAACATTTGATTTTGTGTATGCAACATTCTTGTGAACCAAGTGCTCTTGCATCAAGCTTCCTCAAGAATTGGAACAAGGAGCACTTCAAAAATAACTTTGAGGAAAATAATAGTCTAGAAGAAAATTTGGAGAACCTAAGGAAGTGATAAAATTTATAGACCAACAAAACAGAGAAGGAATTAATAGGTCGATATGATAAGATTTAGACAAAGAAGAGATATATTGGAGATAAAAGTGAGAGCACAAGGATGGTGACTAAAATACTAATTTCTTCCACAACTCAACAAAATCTTGAAGTTATCATAATATAATTATCAAAATAAAATCAAACTTAAGGGAGCCCTTAGATGAGACCAAGAAGATAAATGAGAAAGCAATTTACTTTAAAAGAATCCTGTAAAACCTAGAAGGATTAGATTTGATTAAAAAAATAGGAACATATTACCAAACTGGTAAATGAGGACGGAAATAATTTTTTAATGTGTCTCTTCACAAAGGAAAAGATAAAACTTGTTGCTACACAATTGTATCCAAATGATGCTCTTGGTCTAGATGGCTTACATCCCAACTTTTTTAGAAATTCTAGAACATTGTTGAAAAAGATGCCTAGTTAGTTTTGGAACAAGATTAATAACCAAACCACCCAAATTAAGGCATTAGGGGATAAATGGGTTGAAACAATATATGCAAAGAATGCATTGAAATGGGTCATAAAAATTTAAAATAAATATATGGGATCTTCATACACTTCTATAATTTTGATAGTCTATAATCCTTCTAAAGGTTTGAGCATCTGAAACTTCCTCTTGTCTTGTAAACACTTCATGTTATGAATCACTTCACTTGAGAATCTAGAAATGATATAATTATATTTTTTTGGGAAGAATCATAGAATGGTTTCTCTTTGATATATGAAATTATAATTTTTGTGTCATTAAACCTTTCCTTATAATTGTCTAAGGTAAAATGGTGGTAGACTATGCAACCCCAATGATTAGACATGGGATATAAGAGTTTGATTAGAAAACAATGGAAGGAATGAAACTATTAGAGGTCCAAGTTTTAGTGTTGTAGAAAATCTTGACTAAAAGAGAAATTTATCTCATAAAAGTTGAGTATTTTGCATCTTATAGTTAAATTTTTCATATGGATATCCCTACAAAAGAAAATCTTAGCAACTGATAGGTTTCACAAACTTGGTTTTGGTAGAGCTTCAAGGTGTGCATTGTGTATGCAAAGTGAGGAATCAATAGATTGCCTATTGTTTATGTGTAATTTATCACAAAATGCTAGGAATGGTTATGTACTAGAATCAGATTGGTTAGTTCCTTACTAAATAACATACTTAAGCTCATTCTTGATCATGGCCCATTTTTAAGTAGTCTACTTTTACAAGTATATGGGTGTAACGAAGATTTTGGCTCCTTAATGCTTTCTTACTCTTTTAGGGTTTTTCACCTAAAAGGAGAAATATGGGCCAAAATGCTTATGTTACATTCAAAGATTATGTGTTATGTGTTATTGGGAGTGTGAATGTACCTAAATGCAATGATATGAATGTAAAGAACTGATAAAAGAGACTAAGTATTAATACAAAACCTATAAAATAAACTATGTTTGAATACACATTGTGATATGCAAACATTAAATTAAACAACCTATGAAAGCTTATGAAACAAGATAAAAAACTATAAAAAAGGAAGTATGGAACTAGAAAATGGCAGAGGTTGGAGTGAAGACTGTAGATGTCCCAGAAATTCTGCAAAATCTGATTTTTATGTCTGACGAGACACTTGTGTCAAGCTGGACAACCTAGTCCTTTTTTGAGGTGATTTCAAAAAACTGCTTTGGGGCCTGTTTCAGGCAAATGGGTATCTGGATCTGTAGAAATCTCTGAAAAATAGGCACATTGGGACTAGGTTGCCACAACTTGTGGGAATGTCCCTTTTTCTTTTTTGAGAGTTTTGAAGGGGGAATCTATAGACCTCAACCTACACTTCTTCTCCTTGTAATTTCTTGGATTTGGAATTGCAGAACTCGGTTTGTAGGTGTCTTTTTGTGAATTATTTTCCCTAGTTGACAAGGAGATTCCCTAACAAATCTTCAATCCATCCTTGAATGATCTCCAAACCTGCAAAATACCTAAATCTGTAAACACATAGAAATAAGGAAGAAGACAATATTGGATGTTAGGATATAGGGGTTTGCCTTGGTCAAACCCCTTTGTAGATAATCAAATCAAATGATGTTCAAATAAGACAAGAAAGCATGAAATATGGAATAGTAGATTTAGTACCTTGCCATGGAGATAGATCTTGAGTTGCTGCATCAATCCAACCCTTGAATGTTTTAGTAAAATATGATTTGATGACCTAGGATGCAAAACCCTAGCTTGCTTGAGAAGGACTGGATGAGTTGTGAATAATGAGTGTATCTAATGAGAAAATGGGGTTTTTAGGCTTATTTATAGGCAATCCACCTAAAAACATCCATTATTTGATCCTCAAGGTTGACATGAAGGAGAAATAGACCAAAACCCTAACTTTTTCTGCTCAAAACCCCAAAAAATAGGTCCAATGGGACTAGGTCGCCACCTTGGGTGACCTAGTCCACCTGGACAGGACTAATTTGCCCAGATGGGTGACCTAGTCCTACATGGGTCCTTTTGTTAGTTGGATTGTTTAGGAGTGAAGAAATAAAGTTTATATGATGATTTTATCAGATACTTGATCAATTTAAGCCTTGGGATACACAATAAGGGGTCATAGGGGCCTATAAATGATGATGTAAAGGGGTGATTTAGGTCCAAAATCCATAGGTAAGGGTCCAAATGAGTGAAAATTATCAAAGGATATGATTTTTGGCAACACAATGGGCCATAAGTCCATTGATAATGATATGGGAAATTAGGAAAGAAAGAAACCAAATAATATTCTAAGAAAAAAATGACTAAGGAATCTGTTTTTTGATAAATTTGAGATAGAAATGGTCAACATGGTTAAGAATAGGATAATGAACCAATTGATAGAAGAGAGAACATTCACCTCATGGGGGCAATGATATGGTTAGGAATTGGCATGGGCTCAAGATCCCCCTATTAATGGGGATGGAATAATTAATTCTATAAATATCAAAGTGGGATTATAATCGAATGCCCCCCACTCACATGGCTAGTCAAAGTAGAACTTTGGCATAGCCTCAAAAGGAAACCTTGGAATGTTAGGAGTAGGATGTATAAGAAGAGATGAGAGATATTATTAGAGAAACTTCAAAGAAACTCAAAGATTGGATAAATAATGAAGTTAAAGCTCAATCTTTAATCCTATGCTTGCAATTATGCATTCTAAATGAGAACACCAAAAGTTGAAATCAAGAACAATTCCATGGTGATAGTCAATATAATAAAAAAGAGAAAATATGTAAACTAGAAAATAAAAAACATTCTTCAAAATGAATGACCCCTCCTAGAGAATTATGATGTCAAACACATATATAAGGAGATAAATGAAGAGGTTAGTATCCTAGAAATAAATGAAGAATGCATTATTATTACCATGACCAGTAGATGTACAAATCTCGAGAATGTAATGAATAGCTCATTGAGATATTTGAAAGCCAATGTCTAAGATAAAATCATTGATTGACACAAAAAGTGACAAATAATAATTACTAGAAGTGTCACATAGATTTTGAAGATGACATTTTAACATTCCATAAATGAAGATATTGAGTCTTGTGTCAAGTCAAGGAAAATCAATAGGTTTAGATTATGCTTGAATCAATAGTACAAAATAAATTATTACCATGGTGAGTTTTTATTGAAATTAAGAGGCTTCTTTATTGAAGCACACAAACCCTTAGTTATCTCAAATAGTGCTATGGAGACACTTATAAGTTTAATTTCCAATCAACGATAGATGGCTTTCTTGGGTAAAATAACTGAGAAGAGGCTACAATGGGTACTTTTATATGTTGCTCAATGAATTTTAGGTGAAGAATTGATGGTCTTTGATTATTGCTACCAGGTTAATATTGATATCTCACCAATGTTTATTATTGTTCTAATAGACCTCAGAAAGGCAAAAGAGATGACCAAGAAGTTGACAAGGACTTTGAGAAAGAGACAATTTTTAGGAGGATTGGACAATGCAAGTCTGGTCACAATTTTTGATTTTAGAATGCCACCATGGAATGTGACTTTATTGGTAAATAATATTGTGGTGAGTAGACAACAAAGGTCATTCATCATTATTAGACTTCCATAGAACAAGGCTTGCAATTGGCAAAGGCATCTCAGAGCTCAAACTTTCTTAAATAGACAATGGGGTTGGTTGCCATAGAAAACATTTCACGACTCAACACCCTCATTTCGAACAACTTTGACAACAAGATGAAAATATATGATATCACAGTTTATTTAACAAGAATTTTTTATTGTCTGCATTGTAAATGCTACCTAAATAGATAAAAAGAAAATACAGATTTATGTTTGTTTTCCCTAAATTGTATAGATATCTGAAATCTTTTGAAGCTTTAAATACCTAATATAAAGAAACTGTATAATTTTAATTAATATAATGAGTGCAATCCAATAATCATTATTTAACCATAAAAAAATAAGTGGGTGTTTAAAAGTTGTATTTTTGGGTCAAACGCACCTTATGTGATATGCAGTCGACCGCTTGTCTTGTGTCAAAAGACAGTTTGTCTTTGTTAAAACAATAATTCTACGGAGACATGCATCAACATGTATATACAAATAGAAATAGAAGAGCTACACTATTTTATTGGTTTCTGTCGACCTCTTACTAAAATATCCTTCACCCAACTGCGGTTATTGCAGGACTCTTCTGCGGTCAAAATTTTGAACAATAAAATCTTTTGAGATAAAAAATTAAATCCTTTGATTGATAAATATTAAATCCATATCCTTTCGTGGATATTATTCTCCGCACACCACTTGCATTTGGTTTGAATTGACCCAACACTATTAATATTCAAAATTTCCAACCATCTCGTAGAGTAGTCAAACAAATCAATGGATATTATGTTACAATATTTTCTTCTCATTTAGATATTACTCAACTTGGAGTTTCCAAGGTATTGCTCTATGTTTGTGGGTGGCTCTTCTCACTAATCTTATTTTCAAGATAATAAGTACATTGATAACGTATTTAGCTTAGATTTAAACTTTTAATTTTTAGGTTACTTTAATAAAGTTATTTGATTTGTGTTAAAAATTAATTAGTTATTGAATTTATATATTTATTGGATATGTTGACAATTTGTATTGTAATAAGATTTTGTTAGAGAAGATTTTTTTATAATCAAATATTTAAATACATGAGAAAGGATATAAATTGTATGTGGTTTATTAAATATATTATGTATAGGATACAAATTATTGAATTAAATTTTACGTGATTTAATAAATATTTTATTTATTAAATTATTTATAGACTTTTATTCTAGACATCCATTAGAATAAGATTTGGAAGCAAGGACATATGTGTTCGCTCTAAAGAGGAGATCTTAAGGGCATATGTATCAACATCATCTATTAACTCAAAAGTAACAATTACATTTAATTAATATATTTATTTAGGCAAAGACTAAATAAAGTTCTTATATTCATTCAAAGAATAAAATTGAATAGAGAAATAAATGTAAGCTAACTTGATTTTATTAGTTTTCCCATGATTGACCGTTTGCATAAACTTATTTTCAAAAATATAATAAATGTAAGGTCAAATCTATTCTCATATATCATAAATATGGGTCTATTACAAAATTAAAGATTCCATGTCACAATCATGTATTTATTACAAACTAGTACTTGCACCAAGGGGGTGCAAAGGTTACACTAATAGAAGAATATATAAAAGTAAGCATGGAAAGGAAGTGTAGTGTAAAACATATAAAATATTGTTTATATTTTTAACAAAATGTCTGTAGTACATATTTGGAGATTGGAAACTGAATGAAATATTTACAGCAACTTTAAATATGATTTGCAAAATATACAAGATGTTTGTATTACATATTTGGACATTCAAAATAAAATAAAATATTTGCAACCATTTCAACTGTGATGATTATGTATTTGGTGATTCTATGTGCTTGTGTGGAATGATCTGGGACATATTTTTTTGTTCTTCTTTTTCCTACACATTAAAAGAGTAGGTTAGTGGATACACATCATATATGCAAAGTTGGCTTTATGTAAATAGTAAAAGTTGCATTAAAACTGAAAGTAGTTTTTGGATGGAAAATAATATATTGGTAGCTTGATCGAAGCAATTGATGTAGAAGTATACGAATTTAGAACATACACCTGCATGTGATTGCAATTGTGTGTAAATATACAAATAGTAATATATATTATATGAAGATGGCAAGGAAAAAAACAAATACAGTTTATGTAGAGAATGGTGAATTTATGTATGTGTACCTATACTCATCATAATGAGAGAAAATGTAGTTGAAACTCTTCCTTTGCCCTGATAATTGTGTATGGATTATTCTTCATTCTTGAATATCAATCGAAGGAAAATGGTGGGTCTATCCTAAGGCCATGTATTGATTCAACTCTAGATATAGCTGTAAAAGTTAAGCCTTGTCTTTCTTTTTAACCTATATCAAGTGTTTCTTTTTCGATTGCTAAGCCTCAGGATTTATGTATTGTAATTGCCCATGCCATGCATAGTGGTATCTTTCTACAAGAACCTAGAGATATAAGTTCTATCGTTATAGTTATTTGGCCATTTACGTTCCAAGGTGGTCCATTGTAAGTATAAAATTTGACTACTACATATAATGGTAAATTTGGTAGTTTAGAGCTTACTATGTAGACAATATCTACTAACCTTTCCAAGAGACCCATTGACAATGCATGTTTGAATCCATAGGTTTGTAGTTAGCATGATGTGTTGGCCTCTGCAAAGCAGGAGTTCCTAGTGAATTTGGGCAACATCATTATCAATGTTTGATTTTGTGTTTTTTTTTATTGTAGTTGACACTAAGTGCAATAGGAAGATTTAACAGTTGTAGAATTTTTTTGTTGTGTGTTCCAACTAAATCATTGGTATGAAATAGGTGCATTGATTGGTCATTTTTTTTATCATTATTTGGTAGCAATGTGTTTACGTCCATTTCATGAGTAGTTCCTAATCTTGTTCAGTTGGTTCTACATTACGAATATTTTATAGAGTTCTTCAAATGTCAATTTGAGCTTGAGTGTTCCCTGTTGATGATTTTTATTTCTAGTGTAACAATTATAGTAAATTGGTCCCACAGGTCTTTCACATTTGAGTGGGATGTGTAGATAGGTTTGTCCATAACAGGGGGTAGTCGTGCCAAGTCACCTACATGAATGATAGATTTCCCACGAAAGAACAAGTGTTGTTGGTAGGGGAAAGCTTCACGTAGCCTAGTATTTATTTTCAAGAGTAATTTTGGGCCTATGAAGCTCATCTCATCAATAATGAGGTATTTTATGTGTCTCATGTTCTATTGAAAATTTGCAAGTAAATGACCCTTCAATGGTTGCATTTCCTTTACTAGGATCTTAAGCGCTAAATGTATAGTCGATGTATGTATGTTGAATGTTGTGAAACTTATAGGAGCAACAACAAGGAGTGGGCTATACTTTTTTGATACTAAACTAGAAAGGGAATTTTTAATGCAATCAATAAGATAAGATTTTCTAGTACCCATTGTTCCTTGTATGATCATTTGCAAGGGTTTATTGAATGAATTATTAGTGCAATATTTTAGAAAAATTGTAAGAGCGAGTTATTGTTTGGGAGAGAGTGGATATGGGAGATCTTTAAACTCAAATGTTGTTTGACATCTTTTTGGGGCATCGTGTTTGTGCTTACGAAATGATGTGCAGTGTCATGTAAATTTTAAGGTATTGTACAATCATTCCACTTGTTACAATTATCAAAGTCACATCTTCCAAGAATTTCAAGGGAATTAAGATTTCCACCACTAGCAAGGCCCATTTGTGATAAAAAATCACATTCATTCATGTGTACTATATTCCCTATATCTATTTCTTTATCTATTTACTCTTCCTCTTCACCATTAACTTCTTTATCAATTACATGGTCAATATACCACACACAATATTTTTAAGTATATTCATTTCCTTCCAATTTGCAACAATTTTTTCTTTGTTGACACCTATGTTTGTTACAATGTTACGGAAATGCTTGTAAAGAATTAGTTGGATCCAAAAAAATATCTCAAAATGTTCTGAATCCTCCTTTGGAATAGCACTAAATTGAGGAAAGACACCCATAATTACCTTTTTTTTCCTTTCTTTCGACTTGCAGCCTTTGTGATTGGATGAAAATGAGAATGATCATGCAGATTCAAGTAGTGTTAATATCTCTATTTTAAGAGGATGTTGTATGTACAATTGGAGATAAATCAACTATAATGTATTTAATTTTAGGCTTGTTCTAATTCTATGGAACATTTTTTGACCATCATTAAGTGTCATAAATTCATGATTACATACAAGTGGCAACATTTTTAGCATATATTATGTTTCTTGTGCACCTATATCATAGTCTACAATAATCTCATACATTTTTATTTTGTATGCCATGAGAGCTTTTTCTTTTGATGCTTGATTTCTACACCTATGTGTCAACATATCAATAAAACTTTCAGAATTTTTTTCTGCCTTCGATGTATATTTTGCAATGTATTTTAAAACAAGCATTTTTTGAAATGACAAGTTGATAATCCATATTGGCTCTCCATATGGAAATCATTTTTGGACTATGTATATTCAACCTATCATCACTGTGTGTAGGAAATTTTTTTTTTTTTACCATTTTTATCATAGGACAAGGAAGAGGTAGCACATTCAGGCTAAGGATCCCTATAATTACACTCCAGGTTTTTTCCTTTCTTGTGAAGGCACGCTAATTTTGAACATTTGGTGTGTCTCTAGACATGATTTATTAACTCCTCATAGTCAACATGTGTATTTGTAGAGAATATTTCAAGTGTTTTTAGGAATAATGGATCATCTTGCAAAGACCAATGACATATGTTATTTTATCTGCTAGAATATGATGGTTCCAAGCACTGACATATTTCTCAAAGAACGGTTTTTCTATTTCTACATTTTCATGATTTCTCCAATCAAGTTTGTCCATGTTTGGTGCACCTTCAAACCAAAGGAATCCATGTACATGTGCAAACCCTCGATGTTGCCACTCATATCTATAATAATAGTTTGTTGCACAAAAAAGATTCTCTAAGACTTGTTCATGAAATATTGTGAATTGTTGATGCAAGTATAAGGATGTGGGTTATTAATAATGTTATCTATGCATTTTTTATTTATTTTTGCTCTTATGTTGCTTTCTTAGAAAATAGTTGGTGTAAATCAAGCCATTTAGTATCTACAAAAATTAATGTGAAGAAGAGAGTGGGGGAACCTATTTGGTTTATCATGTTTGAAATTTTTCCATGACACTTATTTTGCACGAATGGAAAGATTGAAGGTGTTGTCAGTGATGTCAAATATTCAATTGGTTATCAACTATTTTTTGTTGGTTGTATATGTCAAGGATATTGAGAAAATTGTAATAAAGATATGTTGCAAATGTTCAGTGGTTGCTCTGGGTTTTTCTCTAGATTCGCTCCTATGTTTGTGCAGTTCAGATATGTTGATCATGGTTTTTAGAAAATGCTATATCCATATTTTTGGCTATTTGTTCATTGTTTAGTGTGAGTTGTGTTCACTAGTTGTGAACTGTGGTGTTATGTGTTTTTGGTTGAGGTTCAGGAGAAATGTTGCTAGTCTGGATTTCTCTTTGGTGAAGTCTTATGACTTGTGGTTCTAGAGATGAGTTTTTTTAATTGTATTGAAGATAATTTTGATATCTAGAATGTTTGTGCTTAATTTTTCTATGTGTTTTACACTGGTATGGCTAACCTTGTGTGGAATACTACTTTCAAATTTAGTGAAGGGTGTTGGATCTATTTGGGTCACTTCAAGCATGTGTTTGGGTCACCCTCATTCTAATTCCACCCTAGGATTTTTTCACGTTGACCTAATTTAAATTTGAATTTAGATAGCTGACTTTGGATATGTTTTTGTAGTGTAATAAATGCATACCCTTTCATTTTCACACTTTTTTGGGCCCGCCTTGCTTTATTTATCCTTCTTTATGGTTTAATTGGTCCTATTTTGTGTCCACAAGCCCTATGAATTGCATCTTTTTTTGGCTAATCTAGACATTCTCTAATGCATAAATTATAATCTAATGATTCTCATTTGCGTGTCCCTAATTTTTGAGTCGGGACTAAAATGCCAACTAGGGCATCTTTGTCCCCCAAAGGTCTCAGGACCCTAATTTTGAGGCATCTTAATTGGGCCCCTTTTTGGTGTTTGTGCCCTAAGTTTCATGAATTGGGACTAAGACACCACCTAGGGCGTCTTAGTCCTCCTTTAGCCATTTTTGAGATTTAATTTTAAATTATGGTGGGATTTATCCTCCTTTATGTAATGAATTCATATGTCGGCTTGGTGTGTTTAAGCATAAATAAGTATAAATACAAGGTTCATTTATTCATTTCAATCAAATTATTTTGTGAGAGCATTCATAATATCAAATTGAGTTCACAAGAGCATTCAAGAGAAATTCTATCAAGCATTTGGAGCCATCATCATGATTTAAGCATCATATCAAAGAGCTTCTTGCTTCATGTGTGTTTTTCTGCTAGCATTTGTGATGTAGGGTCTTTGATTCAAGCTATCAATTCAAGTCCATATCTTTGGTTCAAGATCCATATCCATTGCAACCATTCCACACAAGTTTGCAGACTTTACAAGGGTTTGGTGAGTTGTAGAATTTTAGATGTCATTCATTCATCATTTCCTTTCATTAATTTATTTCATTTCAAGGTTTAATTACTAACAAGGGGTTTGACCAAGGAAAAACCCCATTCACTAACAGCTAACAAGTATTTCCCATCTTGCATGTTTGTGTTTGTAGGTTTAGGTTGAATTCTTGAAGATCATTTGGAGTGCAAAGTTGAAAAATTTGCAAAGTTGCATTACAAAGTTGTCATCTTCACAAAAATTCACCTACAGGCCAAATCCGAAAGTTTCAGAACCTCAGATCTGAGAAGAAGCAAGTGTAGACTTTGGAGCTCAGGATCACATTCAAAGCTTTCATAAATTTAGAATGGGACTAATACACCACCTTGGGAATCTTAGTCCTCCCAAGCATATTTTTCAAAGATTCCTTTAGATCTAGTTCTGATATCTGAAGATTTTGTATTTCCCCCAAAAAATAGTAGTGGAACTAATACACCACCTTGGGCGTCTTAGTCCTCCATAACACATTTTGGTAGCTTCTTTGCATTTCTAGAATCTTCACAACATCTCCAGACTTCTCAGGAACACATACCATATCTCCTTGTTGCAAAAAATCATTATTTGAATATCTCATTTAGCTTGCATAACTTGGTTTTAAAGGTTGAAAGTTCATTTGTCTTTTCCAAGCATTTTCTTGGTGGTGAACCCCTTTAAATCTGAAAGAACTTCCTCCTAGGTCCTCCTCATTGTGAATTGACTCACCTTGTGAGGTTGTTAGTCAATCCAATTAGGAATCCTAGGATATATTCGAATGATTAGCTCGTGAAAGAGTGACATTTTTATTCCCCTTCTCTCTCTTTTCCAACATTAATTAGTTTCAGAGATGAAGATAGTATAAATACAAAATGAGTTAGTGATGAAAAATATACAAGAGCAAAGAAGAGAAGTAAATGAAAGAAAAAGGGTAGATAGATACATAATTGGTGCTATCTAGTGAGTGTGGCAAATTAGTGTGAAGCCTAAATTTTGAGTTTCTGAATGCAGTGAGCAGAAGGTGAACTCTATCATTCATGCATGTGTGTGAGTGATTGTGGTGGAATCATTTGTTGAATTGAGATTTTCTTCTATCTATAACAATTATTCTTTGTATCTCTATGGTAGTGAGCCTTCTGGGTTGTTAGCCCTATTGGAAAGTGAGTCCTATTTTGGACGGTGAGTCCTTGTTTTGGCAATGAGCCTTGTTTCTCAAGAAGTGAGTCTCTTGTAATCAGTTTTGATATTCTCTATCTAGTGTGAGTTAATCCTCACCATGGATTTTACCTCATTGGGTTTTCCACATAAATCTAGTGTTATTGTGTTTATGTGTTGGATTTAAGTTTTTGCATTGGCATTTGATGATTAATCATTTTAGTATTAAGGATTAGTTTCGGTGATTGAATTAAAAGGCTGAATTCTATGAAAATTGATTCATTCCCCCCTCTCAGTTGTCCTATTCAAAAAATTATTCCAATGTGCTCAGGTACTTCATAGGGAGGATCCAAAATGCATCAACTATTCAACTAGTTTAGTGTCAAACAATTATTGTATATGGAGACAAAGACTATCAATGGTGGTTGGTATGCATTCCTTTGCATTTTTATTGATAAAATTAGAGGTAACACCTTAGCTTCTATGGCACATCAAAAGGTTCAAAAAAATATATCTAAACCCTAGATGGCTTCCAAATTTATTATCATGAAACCTAATTAAGTGCAACACATATTCATGCATTTCAACTTAAATCTATAACAAGGTTGCAATTGTAGTGAAATACCCTTTGGAAAGAGTGAAGGAAAAGACATGCCTGAAAGGCCCTCAATATTATATTCATTTACTAGTGAGGATTCAAGTTGTGGTCAAACAATAATGGTGTCATCTTCATCTCTAACTTGCAATGATTCTTTTGATGATTTCTAGCTCATGGTGTTTATTTGGTAATTTAGCCATAAATGATGAGGAGTAAGTTATTTCATTGTCAGGTTGATCTACAAAAAATGTAGATGCAATGTTTGGTGCCACCATATTTTCATTTTCAACATTAATGGTATGAAGCATATTAGAAACATTTGTACTTGTATCAAGGATCTCTTCAAGTGATGTAAAATCCACCTCAATGTCTTTCTAGTATGGGTTGAATATGTGATTTTATATTTTAATACAACCCTTGAACACAACTTTTATTTACGCAACAATCAGAATGGTTACCTTTTGTATTGAATCTTAGAACCACCAACTGATCCGGTGGACATTTTTCAGTGAAAATTGAAGTGTTCCATTTCTCTCCAAAATCAGCACCATCAGAAAGAGGTCGACGTCCTGGTTCCAACGCAACTCGAACGGAGCGAAAAGGAGTCCGTTTGCACGAGTTATAGCCAGTCAAACCTTTGGTCAAACTGGAATCAGAGGGCGTCCAGGAAGCGAACAAAATGTTGTCATCAAAATTTTTCGAAGTTGGCATCATCGCGAAGAGCTCATCGCAAGCTTTCCAATGCAACTCGTTTCGTCGAAATCCGACATCGGAGGCTCAAGATACAGCTAGTCAAAGTTCGGTTGACTTGAAGGTACTGATGATGATGTCATCATGCTGACATACCAGTCCGTACAATACGGAAGCCAAGTGGACGAATTCGGATGAAACACGTGGCAGGTGGCTCAGATTGTACAGACCAATCATATCATGACACGTGTCCAGCCGTACAGTACAGGCATCCCAGGTGGCAGTCTAGTCATCGGACACGTGGCTGCATCGTCAGCAGCTCGGTCAGCACTTTCGGCGAATAGGAGTCTGACACGTGTCTCCCAGTCAACAGTACGGATATCCCATGAGCGGCTTCGTCAGCGGACGTCATCCGGAGTGGGCGAATAAGGGGGTTACACGTGTCGGTTGTTGAACGTTGGACCAAAAGTTTGTTGCAACGGGCCGGGCTCGAGCCTGCGATCTCCTCCCAAACCGTCGATCCGTTTTGCCGTTGCACCAGAAGTCCGCGTCAAATATAAATATAGCCCGGGTTGTTTTTGTTGTTTGAAAATGACGGGCTATGTGATAAAAGCGAGGCTGGCGGGGTTGGAACCGCCGACGCCGTGGCCACTAAAAATTTTAAAAGCCGTTGAGCCAACGAATCACCCACAATCATATATGGAGGTCGGTTGGTATTGACATGTTTCTGTGCCTGAATATATAACAAAATGTCTTAATAAGCCATAAACAAGCATAACAACCTAACCATAAATCAAAACCAGAAGCTAATAGAAGACAAATGGGATATTGTACGAGTTGGTAAGGGGGTTATGCCTTTAATTTGGTGGTTAAGCCGTATTTGGATTTTTTTTTATGTATAAAAAGGGGTGTGAGGTGAGAGTGGAGATGAAGTTTTTTTTCAGGTGATACGAAGAGAGGTGCTGGAGATTTTTCAAGCCCTTGTTGTACGTCGGAGTCTTGTCATGCTACCGAAATACTTGAAGCTTATGGGCTTGGGGCATTGTAATTGATTTTTGGAGTTAATTGGATCAGTCTCTCTATTGGAGTGGACCTGGAGACATAGTCACGTTTGTGGCGAACTCCGTAATCAAACGCTGTTTGCATCTCTTT
The DNA here is from genome assembly GCA_007115665.2 of Sequoiadendron giganteum. Taxonomy (NCBI): domain Eukaryota; kingdom Viridiplantae; phylum Streptophyta; class Pinopsida; order Cupressales; family Cupressaceae; genus Sequoiadendron; species Sequoiadendron giganteum. The sequence goes on along the minus strand of CM021103.1, from coordinate 699,342,496 downwards.
CTCCATTCTTTTCTCTCATTCTGTTGTTATCACCTTGTCATTTTAATTATTTCCATAAGATAATTTTGATACTATTAACTTGGAATAATCATTGTAAAAGTTAAGCATTCAATCTGCAATTTAGTCTAGATCCTATACAGATCAAGTGGTATCAGAGCTCAGTTGACTATTATTGCAGTTATTTGTTTTCTTGAATGCTAACAAGATCCAGGATTCAGAAGGGTGAAGGCAAGCTTGAAGAATTTGATCCTGAGATCGGGAAGCGTAGAACATTTCTGAAGATGTCTGTTTCTGGAATGGAGGTTCCTGATGAGATCAGTGAGCAGGAATTTCGAAGAGCATTCCTTGAGATGAAGGCTAAGGTGGACATTCTTTTTCAAGAGAGACAAGAGCGGAAAGGACATGAAGGAGGTTCGTCAAAGCAAGAAGATCGCAAAGACAAGAAAGGGAAACATCATGGAGATGGTGACAAGCAACCAGATCCACCCTCTTCTTCTTCTCCTCCCTCTTCTCCTTCTTCTCCATCTTCTCCTCATTCTATTTCTTCTAATCCTTTCAAGAGTGGGTATAAGCCTAAAATTAAATTGGATGTAAAATTTTATTTACCAAAGTATTGTGGTGAACTTAATGCTGAAAAATTGGATGATTGGATTCAGCAAGTAGAAGTCTACTGTAGAGTCTAGAACCTATTAGATGATGTTGATAGGATCCAATTAGCTACTCTTCGGTTAGGAGGTACAACCTTAACCTGGTGGGAGAGTAAGACTAAGGCAGAAATTTCACAACATGGTAGAGTCAGTTTAACTTGGGCAGAGTTTGTTAATGCTCTTAAGAAGCAATTTTATCCCCTAGGCCATATGCAACAGTTAATGATGGACTGGCAAATGTTTAGGCAAGGGAAGGGTCAAACTGTCCAGGAGTACACCCATGAATTTAGGAAAAGGGCTATTGCTTTGAATGTTCCTTTGTACACCCAGGATACCTTGTTAAAGTACATAGGAGGTCTTCATTCATATCTTAGACATTCCATTTTGGTATTGAACCCTTGTAATTTGGATGAAGTGTCTGTTCAAGCTACACACTTAGAGATAAGGGGTAAAGGTTCCTTTATTGATAATGATGTAAAGAAATCTTCTAAGGTTGCAGAGATAGGGAAAGGAAAGAAGGCAGCTACAATTAAGAAGGATGACAAGCTTTCTTGCTCTCATTGTGATAGGAAGGGTCATGATGAAGATCATTGTTGGAAGTTGCATCCCGAATTGAAGCCTAAGTGGGCTCAAAGACGTAATCAAAAACAAAAAGGTAAGGAGAAAGCCATGAATGTTGTTATGGATCTTGGTTCAGATTCAGATGATGAGACTAAGATAACAGTGATGGGTCTAAAAGGTAAAGCTCATATTTCTGGTGTTTCTGTTGCTAGTTGTGCTTCTACTTCTACAGTTAATCATTTCTCTGAAGATAAGAAAAGGAATGAGCTTTTTCATTTAAGGGTTGTTGCTAAGAATAGTAAAATCGATGCACTCATAGATAGTGGTTCTCAAGTTAATCTGATTTCAGAAAGTGTTGTAAAGAACTTGGGATTGAAAACTACATTGCATAAGAAACCTTATCCACTAGGTTGGATTTGTGAAAATGATAAGTTGCAAGTAACAAGGCAATGCACTTTAAGATTCACAATCACTAGTAAATTTGTGGATGAAGTACAGTTTGATGTGGTTCCACTGGATATTTGTGGGATAGTGCTTGGTAGCCCTTACTTATATGACAGGAAAGCTATATTCTATAGGGAACAAAATCATTATCACTTGTTAAAAGATGGCATTCAGTATATTGTACATTCTCACAGGATTAAGACTGATCATTCTTTTGCAAACACAGGGCAATTAAAGAGGGTAATTAATGCAAGTAAAGAGTTAACTCTTATGTCTGTCAGTACAGGTGGTTCTAAACTTGAACTTGGAGTAGCTAACCAGGGTCAGATGTTGCAGGATGCACTTGCAGTACAGCATGAGAAAAAGATGATTGAAAGCATTGATTGATCCTTGGGTAAAAATGTTCCTATTGTAAAGGATTGAATTGTTGTTAACTTATTCTCTTTCATTTTTGCATTGTTGTTCAGCTTGATGCTAGTCAATTTTTGTTGGTTAGTGGCTACGGCAATTGATGTAGATGCTTATGGAAGTGATAAAGTTATGTTTATGTTCAACAATATTGTTGCAGTCTTGATTATGCTTGTGAGTCAGGTATTCAGATGTACAGAGGATATAGGACAAGTGGGGAGGCCAAGTCCTCACTTAATGTCAGATTAAATGCCACTTTTGGAGGTCCAAAAGGTCTTTAGTGGGGAGGCCTGATCCGGTGGACATTTTTTAGTGAAAATTGAAGTGTTCCATTTCTCTCCAAAATCAGAACCATCAGAAAGTGGTCGACGTCCTAGTTCCAACACAACTCGAACGGAGCGAAAAGGAGTCCGTTTGCACGAGTTATAGCCAGTCAAACCTTTGGTCAAACTGGAATCAGAGGGCGTCCAGGAAGCGAAAAAAATGTTGTCATCAAAATTTGTCGAAGTTGGCATCATCGCGAAGAGCTCATCGCAAGCTTTCCAATGCAACTCGTTTCCTCGAAATCCGACATCGGAGGCTCAAGATACAGCTAGTCAAAGTTCGGTTGACTTGAAGGTACTGATGATGACGTCATCATGCTGACATACCAGTCCGTACAGTACGGAAGCCAAGTGGACGAATTCGGATGAAACACGTGGTAGGTGGCTCAGATTGTACAGATCAATCATATCATGACACGTGTCCAGCCGTACAGTACAGGCATCCCAGGTGGCAGTCCAGTCATCGAACACGTGGCTGCATCGTCAGCAGCTCGGTCAGCACTTTCGGCGAATAGGAGTCTGACACATGTCTCCCAGTCAACAGTACGGATATCCCATGAGCGGCTTCGTCAGCGGACGTCATCCAGAGTGGGCGAATAAGGGGGTTACACGTGTCGGTTGTTGAACGTTGGACCAAAAGTTTGTTGCAACGGGCCGGGCTCGAGCCTGCGATCTCCTCCCAAACCGCCGATCCGTTTTTCCGTTGCACTAGAAGTCCGCGTCAAATATAAATATAGCCCGGGTTGTTTTTTTTGTTTGAAAATGACGGGCTATGTGATAAAAGCGAGGCCGGCGGGGTTGGAACCGCCGACCCCGTGGCCACCAAAAATTTTAAAAGCCGTTGAGCCACCGAATCACCCACAATCATATATGGAGGTCGGTTGGTATTGACATGTTTCTGTGCCTGAATATATAACAAAATGTCTTAATAAGCCATAAACAAGCATAACAACCTAACCATAAATCAAAACCAGAAGCTAATAGAAGACAAATGGGATATTGTACGAGTTGGTAAGGGGGTTATGCCTTTAATTTGGTGGTTAAGCCGTATTTGGCTTATTTTTTTATGTATAAAAAGGGGTGTGAGGTGAGAGTGGAGATGAAGTTTTTTTTCAGGTGATACGAAGAGAGGTGCTGGAGATTTTTCAAGCCCTTGTTGTACGTCGGAGTCTTGTCATGCTGCCTAAATACTTGAATCTTATGGGCTTGGGGCATTGTAATTGATTTTTGGAGTTAATCGGATCGGTCTCTCTATTGGAGTGGACCCGGAGACGTAGTCACGTTTGTGGCGAACTCCGTAATCAAACGCTGTTTGCATCTCTTTCTCCATTCTTTTCTCTCATTCTGTTGTTATCACCTTGTCATTTTAATTATTTCCATAAGATAATTTTGATACTATTAACTTGGAATAATCATTGTAAAAGTTAAGCATTCAATCTGCAATTTAGTCTAGATCCTATACAGATCACCAACACATCCAAATTTTTAATTTTATGTGGTAGGTATTTTTCTATGGTTTTGATATCTTGTGGGAAAAAAATTGTGTGCCCATAATATTTGTATTGGCCTCCATGAGCATGGGTTACTTGTATTATTGGATTAACTTGTGCTATAAGCATTTCTTCCACTTATGTTAGTTTTCTAACTTGTATGGTTGAACTCATAGGTCCATAAAGCTAGATGATGAGAAATGATGCCTATCTTTCTCACAAAAGCATCTAAAACAAACTAGAACACTATGTGTTGATTTGGTGTGCATTTGGAGGTAGCATTCATTGAAAACCATGCAAGTTGAAAAGTTTGATAGTTCATCTATTCTCGAGTGAAATATTCTAAAAGATGCTATAAACTCATTATGGATTGTGGTGAGCTTGTGGATTGATTTTGAAGAAATTATATATAGTGTTTGGTGTGAACAACTTAATGAACATTGGGTAGAAGGGTGTTAAATTTGGGATGTTCTAGATTTATATGCTACACTGTTGTGTTGGATTGACTGAATATAGGTTTGTGTGCTAGATTACATTATCTATTTTTTTGTGTTGTATATGATGGTGAAAACTTATTTCTTCTTTATGTTGAATATAGTAGTCATGACTTCTTTTATGAGATTTTATGCTTTTACTATTAGAACTCATCATCTGTAAAGGAAATGGGAACTACCATCATCACATGTACAATTAAAAATAACATAGAATTAAAGAAGATAAACATGAGTGGGGAAAAATTTCAATTGTATTGAACAAGTTCTTCAAGCATTCTAATTTGATAATTATTTGAGATATGATTAGTATGCTATATATAGAAATAATTTGATGGAAGAGATCAAACACATTTTTTTCATAATAACAATATATTCAAGTAAGCATGTACACTTGTGACTTTGACATGACATACATTCAAGAAAAATCATACAAAGTATGCTATATAACATGTTATAAAATTATATATCCATTGCATAAGAGATCGACCTAGATTTAACCACTAGTAGTATTACACATATCAATGAGTCCACCAAATATGAAGGAATTTTCTCCAAAAAAATATAGCTTTTCAACCATTGTGATTGTTGATTTTAGCCATCCTTGAACAAAATTTGAATCATATGAATTTGTGATGTGAAGAGAAATTGGTTGAATAACACTCCTTTGATTATGGTCTCAGATTCAATTTCTTTTTCATGATTGAATTGAAACATGTAAAATCATCTACAAAAGTTCCAAGAAGTTTGGCGGTTGGTTCTTCAAAAGAAACAACCCATAATATTTTTGTATGATCTACTAGCTTTAGTTGAATTATGTATCTATAGGCACAATTGGAAAATGTAGCTTTCCACTTTGAACAATACCATGTTTGATCATCATTTTGCACAACTATTTTTAACTTTATTTCCCATTTAATTCAAGGGAACAAGATGGATAGCAAAATGAATTTGTTTTTATGAATTGCTCTATTGCGTTAAGAGTGTGTTGGACACTTTATTTCGAATTGTTAGTTTTCTCTTCAATATAAGCAATTATGTTTCTTGTTATCAGAAGAGGTACATCCAAAAGCTACCTATTTTATGGTGTATCATCATTTCCATTTTGTTCAAACCATGATTTTAGTTTTTTTGCATACTCTATGTTTGGTTTTATAAATCGTTGGGTACTTTCCAATTTTTTTATGAAATTTCCATTATACTTAGTGACACAACCATTTTTATTACAAGTACAACATGTTTTAAGTGATACATATCTTATAGATGATTAAATTCCTTTTCAGTAGTTGGACCCCATAAAGTAATATTAATGGTAGATGAAGATGCATCTATCAACTTGATGCTCCTTCGAAGAACTTCAGTCCCATCCCTCCTCCTTATGGTTGATCTTGGGTCCACACATATGAATATTCCAATAACATCAAGGATATTATTGGTGATTTCCATAATGTCCTTGAATTCCATGAAAGAGGACTGATGTTTGGGAATTGCAAGGTCATCTTCAGAGAGAGACATTCTTGAATCATCCACTAAAAACATTCAAGTTGGCTATTAAGTTTGTTGTACAACCTATTAGCTAACTTAATAGTTCCACTAGATATTGTATACACTTCTCCAACTTGAACATTCATGTAATGAAGGTTTGAAACTTCATTAAATCAAGTTACATGTATTTCAGTGACCTCACTTGATCTATAAAATTAAATGAAAACATCTACCTTGGTTCCTTTTGTGTGTTGAAGTGGTGCATTTTTTTTTTATGGTAACATGAGGGTCCTTTATAAGACACCTTGTTTGTAATGGATTCAAATTTACAATAGGAGTAATATTGGAGGGAAGGTCTTTCCTTTGTAGGGATGAACATATTCCAAAAAGTGCTCTACGAGGGGATGGTTATGTTACTCTAGAATAGTCATCAAAATTTGTAGATGGATCAATTGATCTCGTAGTGTGAACTTGTTGGAATTTTTCTTCAAATAGGTAGGTGGGTTGAGGGTATGTGTAGGATCATGATGGGCCAAAAAGTGGTGATATGTAAGTGATATGATGTCCCATGTGGTTGACGACTTTTTTTTACCCAAAATTGATGAAACGAAAAGGGTTTTTAAAGGAGATTCTTAGCTTTCCACCAATATAAATTATTCTCTACTTTGAATTTAATAAATAATTATTATATTTCTATTTGAATTATGAATAAAGTCCTTATTGATAGGCTAATTGAAAAACATCTATAGCTTTCAAACAATATCACATTTTTTGAATTTGAAATATGTGTCACATTCTATGCTTCGTATACTATAGGATTAAAATAAATTTGAATTTCATGAATTTTTGACCAAGTTAAGGTGGTCAGACATACAAGTTTTTATATTTTTTTAAATTTGTAATAAAAAAATCATAATTAATTATTTACTTGGAAAAAAATTACAAAACAAAATGCATCACATCGGGACATGAGTCCTCTACTAATATCTAAAATCCTATCAAAAAAATTATGATTTTATTGTGGTTAGGGTGGTTAGACAAACACCTACTTCTTTTTTTCCAGAAATTTAACTACTACTGCATTGAAATTTTAAATTTTCACCCAATATATATATTTTTTAAATAAACCTAGTAGTTTAGAAACTACATTCAATTTGCTACAAATTCCATTCTTACTTATTTTTGAAATAATATAGATAACTTATTCAAATTTTTATGTCAATTTGACTAACTCTGATTTGCCTAACAATGATATCCTACAACAAACATGTGATTTATAATTTGAATGAGAATCCACCTATAAAGGTACAAAAAGTATTATGAATAGGAACAAATTTGACCTGTATAATGGGTTCAAGAATGCCAAGCTATAAGTTGTGAATTGACATTTTGTAGAGGAGTATTGAAATATGGTGGCTTAGGGTGATCCCACAATACTAGTTTACAATTTTTGGCCAAATTGGACACTAAAATAATTTTTTCTAACTAAATCTTCACATTTAGACACCTATAGCGGCTAAATCGTGAGGAATTTGAATTTATGTGTAGTGGAAAAATATGTGTATCAATATGATAAAACTAAAAACACATCAATGAAATGTATTACATCTAATGAGAGAGAAATAATAAACTAAACTACTATAACCCTCCATTCAAAATCATTCCATTGTCCTCTATTCTTGGTGATCTCTCAATTCATGCTCTCAGAATTATGTTTTGCACATGAATCTATGAAATGAGATGCTATATGAGAATGCATAGCTATATGCCTACATCTACATTTTTTGGTATTTTCTTGATTGAAATGCTAAATGATCTAAGATTATGATGTTGTTGTATTCAAATGATACTAAGATGATTGTGATTTAAAGATGCAATTCTAAGTAAAGTGTTCCAAGGAAATGCAACAAACTAAGATACAAAGAATAAAAGTGCCATGATAATGCAACTATGAACTAAGATGCTAAATACTAACTACAATGCTCTCAAAATGCTCTCAAATTGCACTAATATTTCTGTAGCATAAGTCTGTAATCCAATTCTCTTTGAAAAGTTGTAGAATTGCCTTCTATTTATAGATTTTTCCAAGATTGGGATGAGGTGGCAAAGATGGACAGTTGAGATCGTGATCTTGAGCCATCGATGATGGAGCACAAAGAGGTTGGAGAGAATCATAGAGGTGGTCCCCTTTAAGAGAACACCCTGCCAAGTGTTGAAGAGAATCAGAGGAAAGAAGAAGCCATGTACCAAGGTGGTTTCAAATTTGTTGCAGGTTGTTGATGAAAATTCTCATTTTACAAATTAGAAAAAATCAATTCCATGTGACACACGGTGAGGTGGCAGATGAGGTGGAAGGAAGTTAGAGAAATATTGTCACATACTAATTTTTATCTATTATTTAATTACAATTACAGATCATGAGATTTGCATGTTTATGTTAGATGATTATTAAAACTGAAATTGAAATTGGAATTGAAATTGAGAATGAAATTGAAATTGAGATTGAAATTTAAATGCAAATGAAATGATTTTGAATTCATTATTATGAAATTCAGGGATTGTCATTGCTGATGAAAAATTGAGTGCAAGTGAATGCATGAACATGTGAGCAAGAATGAAGGTGAAAACATTGTTCAGGTAGAGTCGTTTTAGCCATTAGATGTTAATAAGGATGATGGAATCTCACACACCACTCAGTCATTAAAATGTGTTTTCGTGATGATTATTATTTGAAATTTTTTAATAAGTTTATCTGAATGCTCCAATTTATGTGAAAATGATTATGGTTGTTTTGAATGGAAAGATTTTTTATTTTTGAAAGGTTAGTCAGTTGAGTATATTATGTAATTGTGTGGAAAGAAAAAATTAAAATCCTTTTGAAAACTAAAATAGTAAATCTTCTATTTTTAGTTGAAATAATAATGCTTTTATTCTAAATTAATGGAATAAACTTCTAATTGTGAAAATATATATAATGTAAAATTGGTGTTATTGAATTATTTGTTATTTTCTCATGTAAAAAAAATGAGAGAGGAAATATAAATGTTTAAATGATTAAATATATTAAATTAAGTAGAAAGATTTGTTTGAAGAAATAGATAAATAACAAAATAAGTTATTGAAAACAAATTAGAAAACAAGCAATATGTTCAAGATTTGAAATGAATTCAAACAACAGTTTACAAATTGAGAAAAAATATCTTTAAATCAATTTGAATGCAATTACAAATGGAACTTGGAGTTTTGATAAATTTTGGTTGGAGATCAAAGCTTAGAAAGTGGATCAAACTTTGTAAACAACTCCACTAGTTGCATGAGATAAAAACACAGAAGAAAAAGATGGAAAAGGAAGTTGATAGAGAAGGGAGAGAAATCCGTTTTTGGGAGGAGGCTAAAAATAGTTGATGTTTATCATTTTTATGATTATCCATTCTCTTTCTTCATGTGGATAGGATAGGAGAATATTTTGGAGTTCTCTTATTTTATCTATTACTCTACTTATGACATGCGCAGCCTGAAGGAGGCAATAAGAACATAGTCTATGATTTTAAGTTGAAGTTGCTTACCTTCCAAGTGCACAAGGAGAAGGGACATAGATTTTTTATTGTCATTGTTTTTCATTCTATTATTTTCCCATGCACGGCAAGGAAAGGAGGACAAAATAGATTCAAATTCATTTTGTTTGGTTTGGTTTACTTTATTCCCTTATCTCCCAGGTGCGACAGTAAGGAGGGGAGTTATTTTTGAGTGAAAACTATAAACTGCCACCTCTCATGCACCCGAAGAAGGAAGAAGGAGGTGCATGGATAGAGAGGGATGAGAGTGAATAGGAAATTCTCTCCACCATGTGCCAGTGAAGAGAAGAATGGAAATATTGAGATCTAGGAGTTAGGGAGAAAGTTCCAAACATAAAGAGAAGAGGTGAAGGAGGAGCGCTAGAAGTAGGCAAGAGAGGTGAGTAGAAATAAGAGAGGAGAGACCCAGATATAAATCACAAGAAGCAATAGAAGACTCACAAAGGGAATTCACATCAGGAAATTGATAGAAAATGATACAAAAACTAATCTCTAGATTCAGGAAATTACCAGGTAGAATCAAAGAAAGTATTATTTATCAAATTCATGATCATAGTATGTTTAATTTGAACAATTTTCCTTTATTGTTGTATTTAAACTATTGAAAATTATCACTATTTTTTTTTATATCAAATTTAGGAAAAAGAACAAACACCAAACTGTGTTTTTATCAGAAAACTATGGAACAACTTGGACATAAAATATAAAGAAACAATAAATTTATTTATTTTATTAAATTCTGATTTAGTAATTTGAAAAGATTCACACAGAAAACCTCCAACATAAAATTATATTCGTTATCTGTACAGACAAAAAATTGGAAATTACCAAAAAAGAATATGAAATTATTAAAATATCACAGAATAAAAATGTTGAATGTTTTATAGAATGATAAGATTAAATATTTTTGTGTATTAAATATGCTTGAAAAACTTGAGTGAAATTTGACAATTCGTTAGGATTGATATTAAATTGTTACGAAATCAAAGTGCAAATATGATGTGTTTATGTTTTGAAAGGTTATTATATTAAGGGAAATATGAAAAACAAAAAAGAAAGGAAATAGAATTAAAAATATAATTGCTCGAATTGAAAAGAATTAGAAAAGGATTATTTCAAAGCGTTGACGAATTTTATGAGTAAATGAACCAAAAGAATGTGTGCTCATTTATTCGTTTCTTGTTTTATATGTACTTAGATACATACTTGAGATACGTGCCTTCTTTTATTTTATTTTAAAATTTGAACATAATGTTATTTGTGATTTAAAACTGTGAAATTATTGTATTAAAAACCATGTTTTCTTAAAAATGAAAGTGCATTTCATGTGTTTGAGAAAGATTATTTTTGACTTTGAATGGAACCATGCATGCTTGATAATTGAATGCGCATGAAATGTATTTGGAAAGTTACCTTCCAAGATGGGTGTCAAATATGGGTTAATAGAGAGTGTAGGTTTTCTTTTCCAAAACTACTATTATTTGTCGTGCATGACATTTTACTTGGCCAAGTAACTTAAGGACCATTGAAACAGATGAAATATTTATAACTCCCTACCATATCCTAGTATCGAACTTGCTTGTTTCTTAAATGAATTAGAAAAATGAAAACGCTTGTGGAATTACTTGCTATACTAGGCACGCATTAGATTCCATCCCGCTTCTCGACTTCTTTTTGCTAAGCGATTCATGTAGGGTCGAGTATTCTTTGAATGACTAAAGAATTCTGAGGAAGCGTAAGCTTCAAGGTTGGGTGGAAAAAGCGCCTAAACCTTGTTCTCATCTTCATGTTTGAAGATTAGCAGTTGGATTGAAGATTAAATGAATATATCTTCATATATCTATTGTATTTTATTATTGTATGATTATTGTAGAACTTAAGGCGACATAATGCCTAAGTCTTGAAATTGTAAATTATCTTTTACAATGTTTTATATTATAAATTTCGTGAAAGATGACACATATTTATGAATTTAATTGGATGTATGATGAATCTCTTTGTAGACTTTAGGTCGATATTTTGGATCATTTGGATTAAATAAAGCTTAATGAATGGAGTTATGATATTTATGGAATGGAAATAAAATTATTAAAGGAATTATAAGATTATTTGAAATTAAAGACTTTCGCTCTTTAAAAATATGGAGACATGTGACAATTTGAATTAAAAATTCAAATTTAAATGGAAGAGGGAAATTAACTAAATGACAAATTATTTAATTTGTGCATTTAATTAATTTGAGAGGAAAGTGATTTTTGAAAAAGAGGAATTAAGGGAATGAACCATATAAATAAATTTATTAATTTATTTCTATTAGTAGAAGAATTAGGATTTATTAATTAAATATCAATTATTTAATTAATTGTGCTCCAGACCATTTTTACGTGCATACATTTTGCCCCTCTTTAAAGTGATGTGTTTACACATTGCTTCAAAAAAAAATTTCGATGTGCCTTAGATGCTGATTTTTTAGTGATGATTGAATGATGCCCCCTCGAGAGATAAATTGGTGAATTTTTGAATTATAGGATTTTTTTTGGAATTTTTAGAAAATTTTGATGATTTTGATGATTTCAGCATGTTTCAGCAATTTATCTCCTGAAAATATTTATGAAATCTGCCCCACTTGATGATTTTATGAATTTAGCCTCTTTTGAAAAATAAAATCAATCACTCCCATTTAATTACCCATCTTAATAGCCCTTTTAATAGGTAAAAAGTGAAAAATAAGCTCATTTGTGCATTTACCCTTTGAAAATTTGAGAGAGAGATTAAGCAATTTGTGAGCATCCAGAGAAAAATGGTGATCTCGATCTAGACCCACTGATTCAAGTGTGTGCAACAGCACAACTGCCCGACAATGTACGGACCTCTGGTACGAACTTCAAAAAACCTTTCTTTGTAAATTTTTAAATGATACTAATTTATGTGTGGTGGAAAAATATGCGTATCAATATGATAAAACTAAATACACATAAATGAAATGTATTACATCTAATGAGAGAGAAATAATAAACCAAACTATTGTAACCCTTCATTCGAAATCATTCCATTGTCCTCTATTCTTGGTGATCTCTCAATTCATGCTCTCAAAATTATGTTTTTCACATGAATCTACAAAATGACAACCTAAGAAACAAGATGCTATATGAGAATGCACAACTATATGCCTACATCTAATTTTTTTTGGTATTTTATTGATTGAAATGCTAAATGATCTAAGATTATGATGATGTTGTATTCAAATGATACTAAGATTATTGTGATTTAAAGATGCAATTCTAAGTAAAGTGATGCAAGGAAATGCAACAAAATAAGATACTAAGACTAAAAATGCCATGATAATGCAACTATGAACTAAGATGCTAAATAATCACTACAATTCTCTCAAAATGCTCTAAAATTGCACTAAGATTTATGCAACATAAGTCTGTAATCCAATTCTCTCTAAAAAGTTGTAGAATTGCATTCTATTTATAGATTTTTCAAGGCTTGGGTTGAGGTGGCAAAGATGGATGATTGAGATCGTGATCCTAAGCCATCGATGATGGAGCACAAAGAGGTTGGAGAGAATCATGGAGGTGGTTCCCTTTAAGAGAACACGCTGCCAAGTGTTGGAGAGAATCAAGGAAAGAAGAAGCCATGTGTCCAAGGTGGTTTCAAATTTTTTGTAGGTTCTTGATGAAAATTATCATTTTACAAATTAGAAAAAATAAATTTCATGTGACACACAGTGAGGTGGCAGGTGAGGTGGAAGGAAGTTAGAGAAATATGGAGACATGTGACAATTTGAATTAAAAATTCAAATATAAATGGAAGAGGGAAATTAACTAAATAAAAAATTATTTAATTTGTGCATTTAATTAATTTAAGAGGAAAGTGATCTTTGATAAAGAGGAATTAAGGGAATGAACCATATAAATAAATTGAAATTTATTTATACTAGTAGAAGAATTAGGATTTATTAATTAAATATCGAATATTTAATTAATTGTGCTCGAGACCATTTTTACATGCACATTTTGCCCCTCTTTGAAGTGATGTGTTTACACATTGCTTCAAAGAAAAATTTCGACATGCCCCAAACACTGATTTTTTAGTGATGATTGAATGATGCCCCCTCGAGAGATAAATTGGTGATTTTTTGAATTTTAGGAATTTTTTGAAATTTTTCAAAAAAATTGATGATTTTGATGATTTCAGCATGTTTCAACAATTTAGCTCTCGAAAATATTTGTGAAATCTGCCCCAGTTGATGATTTTATGAATTTAGCCTCTTTTGAAAAATAAAATCAATCACTGCCATTTAATTACCCATCTTAATAACCCTTTTAATAGGTAAAAAGTGAAAAATAAGCTCATTTATGCATTTACCCTTTGAAAATTTAAGAGAGAGATTAAGCAATTTGTGAGCATCCAGAGAAAAATGGTGATCCCAATCCAGACCCACCGATACGAGCATGTGTGGCGGCACAACCACCTGGTAGCATACAGACCTCTGGTATGAACTTCGAAAAACCTTTCTTTGAGAAAATTTAAATGATTTTTCCCACTTTTTTGAACTTTTAAAATTTATGCTAATAGTTTTAGCGTATTGATAAGGTAGAATGGTGCATAGGTGGTTTTTTTAGCACATAGACTTAGATATTTAGCGAATTCATGACCCGATGTAGCGCACTGGTTTAGGGTTTTAGCACATTGATTGATAGGTCGTAGGCTAGGTTAAGTTGCACATCCATGTGATGGAGTGGCACATTCGTAGCTATGGCACATCGGTGCCCTATTATGGTGCATTAGTGTGAAACTTTGGCACATTCATAGAAATAGTGCAATGATGGCATGTTATGGTGCATTGGTGCCAAACTTTGGTGCATTTGTCTTTTAGCGCATAGAAGTGTTGTTTTGGCACGTCCATGCTAGAAACAAGAATTTTTGATAATTCTCCTCATTGTTGATAGTTTTTGATCACATTAGCCTTGTAGTTGATATGAATATAGTTAATGTAGACATTACCTTCCACCAACATGAGCTCCCTCCCTTGGAAATTTGAAAAAGATATGATGGATTCATGATAATAGCTAGATACAACACCAAGGGAATAAAAGGGACCCTTGTTGATAATGGCTCAACTTTGAATGTGTGCAGTGTAAATATTTTAGATAAGTTTGGAGTAGATAAATCATAAATAAAACCCGATTCCCTATTGATTCGAGGATTTGAAAATATAGTAAAGCAACTACTCAATGTAATTACCTTGCCCATTACGGTCAGAAAGGCTACCTTACAAACTTCTATCCATGTTATGCCTGATGAAGTTTCATACAATCTTCTTTTAGGAATACCATGGATTCATGAGATTCGTGTGGTTCCTTCGACTCTTCATCATATCTTGAATTATGTCTATAAGAATAAGATATACCAAATTGAAATGGACCCCGAGCTTGAAAGTTCCTTGAAAATTGAAAAGGGAACTACCAATTCTCTGAAAACAATAATTCCAACATAAAAAATAGAGCCTATCATATATGAAAGACAAGAGATGGACATAGTGTCAAAACTAGCAGATGATGATTGGGGTTCCTTGGAGTTCACACCTTCATTCATGGGGGAGTATATAATCACACAAAAAGAGGATGAAAAACAAAAGCAACCAATGGTCATGTCCACACTAAATTCAAGAGACAACTCATAAACATCTACTCTTGAACAAGACACTAGCTACACAAAAAAATTTCATGAGATAGACTATCAACAATCACCAAATCTAAAATAATTAGAAAAACTTTATGGGAGAGGTTCTGAACTCCTAAAACAATTAGGATATAGTGGAAAAGGATGTGGAAATAAATAGAAATGAATTTGTGTCCTTACAGAACCTAACATAAAAAAGACAAAAACTAGTTTGGGATACTATCCTTCTAAGATAACACAAGCAAATAAAATACCTTCATTAAACATCAATACCATTATGTGCAAACCAAAAATCACTCACTTTGAAACATCTTGAATTACTTGATATGAAGTTACCACCATCATGGGAGTACTTTGAAAATGATGAAGACTTGAAACAAATGCTCAAAGTTTATGATAAACCATCCACTCCTCCTCACAAGAAAAAGGTCATATGTGTTATGATAAGCACCAAACAAAACAATGAAGGAAAAGAGAATGGTGAGACAGACATGAATAATGAAGAATACAACCCTAAATTTCCAAGATCAAATGCTCTTCCTTTAGGGGATACAATAGACATACAAATGGACATCAATGATAAAGAGAAATTCATTAAGACAGGAAAATTCCTCGATGATGATGAACAAGAAGATACTGTAACCTTGCTTCATGACTTTCCTAAACTCTTTGCTTGGACTTATTTAGATATGCCGAGAATTGACCCAAAGATTGTAACACACAACATAGTCCTCGCTGAAAATGCTAAGCCTATTAGACAAAAGATTCGAAAAATGAATCCTAAAATAGCCTTGCTAGTTAAGGACAAAATTGAAAAACTCCTTGACGTTGGTTTCATAAGACCTATAGATTATTCTCCTTGGATCTCAAACATTTTCGTCGTTGCAAAACCTGACAATCATATTAGGATGTGTACGAACTTTCATAATTTGAATAAAGCATCCTTAAGAGATGAATTTCCTCTTCCTAATGTTTTCATGATAGTAGAATAGACTAAGGGAAATTATTTGTTTTCGTTCATGGATGGATTTTTTGGATACAATCAAATTCTCATACACCCTCAAGATCAGTATAAAATAACGTTTACAACTATTTGGGGAACATTTTGTTGGGTTATGATGCCTTTTGGATTGAAAAACACAGGTGCAACATACCGATGAGCTATGACACTGATATTCCATTATTACATACACAAGATATTAGAATATTATGTTGATGATATTCTCGATAAATCTTAAACACGACAAGATAATGTGAACGTTCTTCAAAATATCTTTGAGCAAATTTGAGAATACAACATGCAATTGAATCAAAAAAAGTGTCTTTAGTGTAGATAGTGGAAAAATTTTAGGTTTTATAGTATCTCACAAAGACATTGAGGTGGATACAAATAAAATTGATGTTATAATTAACATGCCACCTCCTAGAAATATCTCTCAATTGTGCACCTTACAAGAAATAATTCAATCCATTCGATGATTTGTAGCATCCCTAGCAGATCGAATGCTACCATTTACGCATCTTCTAAAGAAAGGAATACACTTTGACTAGAGTGAGGATTATAAATAGGCTTTTGAGAGTTTGAAATATTATCTTGTCACTCCTCTTGTTTTACAACCCACTATACAAAATAAACCATTGATTCTTTACACATCAGCTTTAGCCCATGCTCTTGCAACATTGTTGGCTCAACAAGACGACAAAGGTAAAGAACATCATGTTTATTACATTAGTCAAATGTTGATTGATTATTAGAAATGATACACAAAAATATAAAAAAAATGGTTGGATCTTTTATTTGATACCAGTAAGTTGTTACATTAATTATTGAATGCCGAAATACAAGTAATGATGAAGTTCGATCCTCTAAAACACTTTTTCACTAAAAAAAATCTATCCAAATGCTTAGCTAAGTGGGTAATGTTGTTGACTGAGTTTTACCTTAAATTTATTTCACAAAAAATAATTAAGGGTCAAGCCTTGACCGACCAGTTGCTTGTTGCTCCTTCATCTTTAGTGTTACCTAGTAATGATTATTTCCCTAATGACAATGTGTTAACAATCGAATAAGACACATGGGAATTTTATTTTGATGGATCTATGTGCAAAACTGGTTTTGATGCGAGGGTTATAATAAAACCACCTGCAAAAGAGCCTATTCCCTTATCATATTGATTAAACTTCCTATGTGCAAATAACACTATTGATTATGAAACATTAATCATTGGTTTGTGTGTCGCTCTAGTTTTATGTGTTGCTCTAGTTATGGGCACTAGAGACATTAAGATATTTGATGACTCACAATTAGTTATCAAATAGATAAATGGAACATATCAATGAAACATGAAAAATTATCAAAATACAAAGATCTCACAATGAAATTGTTAGAGAAGTTTGGATCCTTCACCATTGATAACATCTCTCGAAAAGATAATCATCGCGTAGATGCAATGGAAAGTATGACTTCTCTTAGTTCCCCTCAAGATCCTTCAAACTAATTCACTTTCATTGTGCATACAATCATCAAACTATTGATTGACAATAAAGCAGATTAAGTGTTAGTAACAAAAATCAAAAACTAGAGTGAATGGTATGGTACAATATTCAATTATTTGAAAAATGGTACCTTCCTTGAGCCAACAACTAAAAAAACTCACTCTCATCTTCAAAAATTTACATCTAGATATATCATCCTAGCAGACATCTTATATAAGTGATCCTTTGATGGACTCTTGCTTAGATGTCTGAAATAAATTGAAATACCTATAGCACTTGAACAAGCTCATGTAGGTTCTTGTGGAGGGCATTTTAGAGGGAGATAATTAGTCCAAAAGTTAATCTACATAGGGTATTATTGAAAGAATATGGAACACGATTGTTTTAAATATGTTAAGAAATGTCACAAGTGTCAAGAGCATCAAAAATTAATTAACTCTCTTGTTAGTGTAATTAATATTTAATTGCACTTGCATAACTTTACTTAGGTTTTTCTTAGGTAATAATTAGTTTACTTAATTAATAAGTAAGCTTTATTTACTTGAGCTATTTTTAGGTCAACATTAGGGTTGCATACATTTCTTTTATAAAGAAATTCTCTTATTGTTATTTTAGAATTCTTGAATAATATCAATTTGCACATTTCATGCAAAGCTCTTCTTTTTCATTGTTTTTATCTTCTATGGAAGGTGTTTAGGTTTTCATGTCTGATCTTGGTTTCTAACATGGTATCAAAGCCTTGACATGCAACCCCTTCTCAAATTTTGGAGAAAATCATTGCAGAGTTCATTCGAGGTTCCTCGAGGATTTTATCCCTTGAGTTCATCTATGTGGAGTCTTGGATCAGATTGGGCTTCATCATTGGATTCAGAGCACTGGAAAAATTCAAGATTGACTTTTACTTTGCAGATTTTCGTCATCATTTTCCAGATCTGAGAGGGTTTCATGTTTGCTGATTTTTTGCAAGCTCTAGGGGAAGCCTATTTTTCGGAGCATCTTGGAGCAAAATGGACACCACCATCGTGTTTGTAGCACCCCAAAACCCTAAGATCGCCCTTCATTTTGTCGATTGTGGCAAAGTTGGTTTGGAAGGCAAAAAAAAATTCCCAGAGAGGTCGTACGACCTCCCTAGCACACTTCATGAGGCGAAAACGACACAAAAATCCAAAAAAATGTCAAAAACTGCCTTCGTTTCTATGCCACCTAGTGGCCACAAGGCGGTCACCAGTCTGCCACCACCGAGTGATGCTCAGCTGCTCTGCCACCGCTTCGCTCTCAGCCCCCACGAGCCCAGTCAGCACCAACACCGGTCACATGGGGGACCGGGCGCTATGCGCCCAACCCCCAGCCTACCCTCCACCACCTGTAGTGGTCATATGGATGACCAGGGGCTCCACCCCAGCCCCCAGCCCGCCAGCCCCTAGTCGCGTGCAAGACCAGGGGCCGAAATATTTTTAGCCCCCTGGGCTGCCTGTAGGCCTTATTGGCCAAATTGGAGCACTTTTACAAAATTGGGCGTAACTTTTGCGTATGGTGTCCTTTTTTCACAAATGACATACCGTTGGAAAGCTGATTCTGACACAAATCTATTGGTGAAGTTATTTTTTTCTGATTTTTCTCCAATTTTATTTTGCAGGTCCTTGAACTCAGAACTTGTGTTTTTCACTCTAGAGGGCATATCTTTTGACTCGGTGATCCTTTTTTCACCATTCTTGTGGTATTGGAAAGTTGGTTCAGTCCTCTACACAGATCTGAGTTCTTTTTTAATTTTATGTTTATGAATTTTTAGGAATTCTCTCCTTTTGCAATCATTGGGTATTGTAATAAATGAACTAATATAAAATTCCATCAGGGGGGATTTCTTGCATAATAATCTAATTAGAGTGTGCATGCACTTTGATCTTCATATTGTTTTGATGACAAATCGCATGGGTTGTAATTTGGATTCTTAGTTTCTTTTGTCCATATTTTTTCTTAAGCTTGACACATATCATATTCACATCGGATACATCTCAATTTGAGGGCCACTAAATTTGTGGTTAATGTTCCTGAGTCTTTATGGTACTTATTCCCATGGAAAAGTTTCAGTCTTATTTTGGCATCGGCATCAAGATTCATGGCTTCCAAATTCTGCCATCATCATATCATCTACTATTTCTTCATAGATTCAAGGGTTGTTCCCATTTGGTGTTTTCGAGTGTTCCGTGCCATCGGGTCTGCTGTTGCATTATTATGATTTAGATAGAAGTATCTTTCCTTTCTTGCTGGATTGTGGTTCCAGTGTTACTCCATAGTATTCCTCCAATGCTTCTTTGCAACAGTCATCTCATTGTAGGGGGGGTTGTCCCATTGGGTTTTCCTTCTCTACCTCATTATTGCATTTGTACATGGGTACCTGATTAGGCCTTGTTGTCAGGACCCATTCATGCTTTTTGCATTCATCTTAGTTTTAGGTGCATGCTTATTTAGTCTCCCTAAGTTGCACTTATGGGGGGGGTGTTAGTGTAATTAATATTTAATTGCACTTGCATAACTTTACTTAGGTTTTTCTTAGGTAATAATTAGTTTACTTAATTAATAAGTAAGCTTTATTTAGTTGAGTTGTTTTTAGGTCAACATTAGGGTTGCATACATTTCTTTTATAAAGCAATTCTCTTATTGTAATTTTAGAATTCCTGAATAATATCAATTTGCACATTTCATGCAAAGCTCTACTTTTTCATTGTTTTTCTCTTCTATGGAAGGTGTTTAGGTTTGCATGTTTGATCTTGGTTTCTAACAGCTCCTACCTTCGAGCTTTGTCCACAAGCTCTTATTTGGATATTCTCAGTGTGGGGTTTGGATATTATTGGAAAAATATATCCACCCTCATCCACATGACACACATTTATAATAACAACATATTATTTCATGAAATGGGTAGAAGCTATCCCTTTGAGTTCAACAACAATTGATGTAATATGTCATTTCATATTGGAATGTATCATTGCTCACTTTGGACTTCCTTCCGCATTAGTTTTGGACAATGGAACACCATTTAAGAATAATTATGTGAGGAATTTCTTGGAAACATTTAATAAAGAACATCGATTCTCCATGCCATACTACCTACAATCTAATGGACAAGCCAAATCAACTAACAAAACTCTTGAATAAATCCTAAGAAGGATAGTAAACAAACATAATAAAGACTGGCATATGCAATTAACATACACATTATGGGCTTATCATACTAGTATCAAAACATCAACAGGAAACACATGTTATAACCTTTTTTATGGTGTGGAGGCAATTATGCCCCTGGAGTTAGAGATTCCATCCTTAAGGATCGCTCTTCAAGGAAAAATTGATGACAATAATTATAGGGAATGACGATTACACCAACTTGAAATGCTTGATGAAAGGAACATAAATGCCCTTGAACATATACAAGCCTATCATAAGAAGATGCAATTAAGTTATAATGATCGTTTCATTCCTCATTCATTTAACAAGGGTGATTTGGTGCTATAAAAAGTCAATGAAATTTCAATGCCAACCTGACAAAAAAGGAAAGTTTAGCCCTAACTAGTTAGGACCTTGTTGAAATGAAAGACAACTGAGAAGGGAGGGTGAATTAGTTATATCAAATTACTTTAATTCTAACCTTAATCAATTCCACTTTAACCCAGTCTTTTATTAAGTGTAAACATGAAAGGGCGGGTGCATGGAAATGGGTAGCAATTTCGTGGACACCCCCTAAATTGTTTTTTGGAAAACCATAACACAAGCGCGTTATAACGTGCTCGCGTTATGGCTCATTATGCCAAGCCTGAGGCTCGACAACTACAAACCAGTAACGTGAGCGCATTATAACATGCTTGCATTATATATTGTTAAAAGAAAAAAAAAATACAAATCTCTCATTAGGATTTCGACTAGTTTTCTTTGCAGTCACGGCCAAAACCACCACAATTTTGTGCTCACGTTCTAAGAGGATAATTTCAAGAAATTTCTTCACCAACAATCCCTATTTCTTCGCATCAATGGCATCACGAGGAGGAGGAGCTATGAGAGGTAAGGATTCTATGGTTTTTGTTTTGAATTAGTTAGTTTTAGGTTGAATTTGATATCTATTTGTTTGAATTTTTATGAGATGCAAATCAACCTGCAAACCCTCAAAATCCTCAACAGGAAGACCAACCAAATCCTCAAGATTAAAATCAACCACAACATCAACCTCCTCCACCAATGACTCAACCCCCTCTTGGCACTCAACAAAATTTAATGAGTGAAATTGAAAACAACAAAAAGAGAATTGAGGATTTGATTAGTAGGTTGAGTGATCCAAATGGTTCAATCGCAGAAAGAATGACCCTACAAAATTCATTAAAAGATATGTTAAAAAATTTAAATTCAATTAGCAAACAAATAACTGGATGGCAAGATAGGAGGTACGTGGCTAGGGATAATTATGCCAATAAACTATCATACAAGGATGTGAAAGATTTAAAAATTACAAAAGGTGATTTGTGCTCATTATTCACTGACCCACGCACAAATCAAAATCTTACCCTCAATATGAAGAAGTTTCCTATCCATTGGCACCACCAATAGATTAGGGACTAGTTCTATGATAGGTGCTACATGGTCTTCGATTACCCACTATGCAACAATTGCGAGGTCCCACAATATTTCCTTAGGAAACTATATAGTGAGTTCATATTGAACAAAATCCCAAATTATTTTGATATGAGGGATTTCCAGGGAAGAGGTGGGGGGTCAGCTCAGGATAGAACTGGTGTGTAGCCGGATGCTAAGCGGCAAGGTAGAGGAGCTCTCGCTAGGCCACGTCATGAGCATGTTGTTATGCCTTCTGTCGTGAAGGAAAGTGTTGACATAGAGACATTGCAGGCAATCAACACTTTGACCCAGAGTTTCATCCATCATACTAGACTTATTCTATGATGCCATCCAAGGGAGTCTTCGAGTGGTGGCCTTCGAACACATGCATGTCAATCTTGCGGGGCTACTTGTTCATATGACCCTACCGACACTTAGGAGACTAGTATGTAGGATCCATCTATAGCTATGGAGATGGAGAGGACATCTGACATTTTGCATGAGGCATATGGCATTGATAGGTAGGTAAAAGTTAATGCATGTGTTAATTGAATTTAATTTATTAAATTTTGATTTTGAAATGCAAGATTAACTAATTTTTTTTTATGATTTTAATAAAATTGTAGGGTCACAGTGTTGAGACTAGATACACCGGCCCCCCACCAACCTATTTCTGCAGTACACCTATCGTTAGGGTATGTAACTAGTAAACAATTATAAATTTATTGCATGTTAATAGCATTGTTTCACGAATGGTAATTTAATATGCGATTTTGGATGTTGAACAGACTAATATTGAAGGTTTTGATGGAAAACTTCCCAGTGGCGGTGGATTTACTCAAACCTTCATGTAGGTAATAGAATAAAGAGCTTAACTAATGAATCAAGTACTTAATAGATTTGTGTAGTTTATATGCACATCGTTGATTACGTTGAATATTTTGTTGTTTTATTTTCAGTTGTTGCAAGACGATACACCTTTGAATGTGACAAGGGTAATGGATATTGGTGTGACATCTGCTATACAATCCTCGATGACTCTGGCAGAAGAGGTATGAAGAAAATTAGTAAATTTCAATTTATATTTGTTGTTATAGATGTTAGTTAGTGAAAAATCAAACCATTATTGATTCACGTAGTTTAATTTCTATTTTTGTCTAGTTTATACATGGCTTGAGAACACTTGAGCATGGGTGTGAGAATATTTCCCTCATGGAGAGAGATTGCGAGATGGTTGTAAGTGATTATTTTATCAAATATATCATTTTTTATAATATAATTTATATATATTCATGTCTTTACTTCTTATTGTAATAGTTAAAACTTCACCATGAACTAAACCCTAGGAGGATTAGCAAGGGCACTCCACAAGCGCAGAAAAAATGAGTGACAGACCTATCACCATCCGAGAGAAAAGGAAAGGGAAAGATTTTATTTCTAGGGAATGGAGAGCAATGAATTTTGATTCTAGAGTCCTTTCTTGTATGCCTACATGGCAGTTTTGTACATACTTTTTATTGGACATATTTAACATTGTATGCCTATATGGCATTCTCGTAAGCCTATATGGCTATTTTGTACATATATTTCATACTTATAACGACATATATTCATGTATGCCTACATGGCTATTTGGTTAATACAAATATCTTTTATCGATGCCTGTCCATATTTTCATTCTCAATTGATGGTTCAATAGTTATGAGTTATGTGTATTCAAGGTAATTTCTATGTTAATACAAATATCTTTTATTGATGTTTATACTTATGTGATTGATGTATGTTTGTGTATGGGATCATACTAATTTCTATTTGATGATGCTATTGTGTCTTTAAGGTTTATTTATTAAAAGGTGCATGAAACAAGTTTTAAATCCTTAAAAATCTTTGAATTTCTTTAGTTTTTCTATTTGTTGAGTCTAGGCTCCAAGCTTGTCAAGTTCAAGGCGATTCCAAGTCTTATAACACTAGTGTGAACATATCGAGGAATAATGTATATGCCAATGAAGAGAGAACCCATCCTTGTTTCCAAACAAACCATGGTATAGATATGGGTGGTCGAGATAAAACATCACTCTTCTGGATAGTTTGAACCATAATCTTTCATGTTTGCAAACACACCTTCATTATGTGTGTTCTTGATCCTACTGAAGAAATGGTGGAACATGTTGTAGATCAAATATTGCAACCCTAAGTCCATAAGAAGGTTACTTGTCCCGATTTCCGCAAATGTCTTTAAGATGTTCATCCTTCTTGAGTAATGCCAACCACTATCATCGTATTCCATGCTTCTAATGGAAAGTCAATTTATTGCAATACCCAAAGGCTAGCAGGTTCATTCACTCTAATACCACTGTAATGACTCGAGCTCTGGATCAATACATTTTTTATTTATTTCTTATTGGATTGACAAAGGTTGTCATCCAATATTATTAAGATAGATAATGACATCCACAAATTATAAATGATAAATTTTGAATATGAAATCTAATTCAAATATTAATTTGATAAATAAATATAATAGTTGTTTCTAATTAATAAATTAAAATCATGTGCTAGCTTTGAATATAAATCTACCTATCATTGATATATAGGCCTTGAGAATTGGGATGCCTTTCTTGATCGATACTTTGTACTCATGCATCTAACTTTGAGTCCTTTCCAAATTATATGCTTGAAACGTATACTCCCATATTATAAATTTTTTCTCATATAGACCAACCCCACACTAGGTAATTCAATAATAAAATTAAGTCTGCAAATTGATTACCCTGATCTTCCCTTCTTATTCTCTTTTATACTCGAAAACTACACAATTGAATCGTGATAGCAATATCACAATTTGACACATTGTAGAAAATACCTCCTACTTATCAATTGATGAGCTAAAGGGGTTTTATAATGAATGTTTCATAAGGCACAACACTTGCTGAAGGTTTTGCAAATGGGGTTGCAAGCTAAGTTGGCTTAACCTTGGGGAAAAAAATTTGTGGTTAAACGCTTGAGCTGGAGTAGTATTGGGATGGGTGACCTCCCGGGAAGGCATAGTGCCTCACCTC
Organism: Sequoiadendron giganteum; assembly: GCA_007115665.2. Lineage (NCBI taxonomy): Eukaryota > Viridiplantae > Streptophyta > Pinopsida > Cupressales > Cupressaceae > Sequoiadendron > Sequoiadendron giganteum. The sequence goes on along the minus strand of CM021103.1, from coordinate 699,317,224 downwards.
TATGAGGATCACCTACATGAAATGAGTGCTAAGTGGGCCATTAATTATCATGAGAGATGGGTTCTTGTGAACTCAAGCCTCTTTCAATCCATGTCAGCCTTGGGACCGTATAGGAAGCTGGAGGTCGTACCAAGTACGGGATCAACAAGTTTGTATAAAAAATCAAAAAAACAGAGAATAGTGTGAATAATTCTTATCTTATCTTCTCCAAAAGTTCATCAACAACCTCCATTCGAGCCTCTCAAGGCTTTACATAGTGTTTTACACCCTTTTCTAACTGATCCATGCCATCAACTAACTAAAAACAAACTTTCAAAACAAGTAACCATTGCATTTCAAATTTGTTGCTTTAAGCAACTTACAAATTTGCAACTTTAGACTTCTCCAACCTAAGGGATCGATCCGGTGGAACATAGCTCAGAGCGATTCCACATGTTTCAGTGTGAAAGAGGACCATTCCTAGCATAAAAATACCTATTTGGATGTGTTGGAACAGTCTGCTTGGTCACACAAGTTGTAGAACAAAAGTTTCACCACTTTCCAACTTTGCATTGCTTGTATTTGATGCTTTTTCCATCAAGTGAAAATATGCCACCACGGGAAAATCACTCCGAGATAGCCAAAACTAAGAGAGGTTTTTGTAGAGGGGCTCAACACAATCCTATAGGATTAGACGAGAAGTTTCTAAGCATCATGGTATTCGAGTAATAGCATGCTAAAGTTTGCAGCCATTTTGCACTTTGGACCCTTCAGGGATCGATACAGTGGAACGTAGCTCAAAGCGATTCCACATGTTTCGGTGCGAAAAAAGATAATGCCTAGCATAAACATACCTATTCAGATGCATTGGAATAGTTAGTTTGGTCATATGAGTTACAGAGCGAAATTTGCACCACTTTGCAACTTTGCACAACTTGAATTTGACACTTTTTCCATCAATTGAAAATCCATAGCCACAAGAAAACCACTCCAAGATAGCCAAAACTGAGAGAGGTTTTTCTAGAAGGGCCCAACACCTTCCTTTAGGATTAGACAAAAAATTTCTAAGTGTAATGATAGCCAAGTAATAGCATGCTGAATTTTGTAGCCATTTTGCACTTTGGACCCTTCAAGGATCGATCTGGTGGAGCATAGCTCAGAGTGATTCCATATTTTTCGGTACAAAAGAGAACCATTCCTAGTGTAAAAATACCTATTTGGATGTGTTGGAATAGTCCAGTTGGTCACACAAGTTGCAGAATGAAAGTTGCACCACTTTGCAACTTTGCACTGCTTGAATTTGATGCTTTTTCCATCAAGTGAAAATTTTCCGCCACGAGAAAACTACTCCAAGATAGCCAAAACCGAGAGAGGTTTTTCTAGAGGGGCCCAAATCCTTCCTTTAGGATTAGATGCAAAGTTTATAAGTGTAACGTTATCCAAGTAATAGCATATTGAAGTTTGTAGCCATTTTGCACTTTGGACCCTTTAGGGATTGATCCGGTGGAACATATCTCAGAGCAATTCCACATGTTTCGGTGTGAGAGAGGATCATTCCTAGAGTAAATATACCTATTCAAACTTGTTGGAACAATATTATTGGTCACACAAGTTGCAGAACGAAAGTTGCACCACTTTGCAACTTTATACTGCTTGCATTTGATGTTTTTTCCATCAAGTGAAAATCCGCCACCACGGGAAAACCATTCCGAGATAGCCAAAACTGAGAGAGGTTTTTGAAGAGGGGATCAATGCAATCCTATAGGATCAAATGAGAAGTTTCTAAGCATCATGGTATCTCAGTAATAGCATGTTGAAGTTTGCAGCCATTTTGCACTTTGGACCCTTCAGGGATTGATCCGGTGGAACATAGCTTGGAGTGATTCCACATGTTTCGATGTGAAAAAATACCATGTCTAGGATAAAAATACCTATTCGTATGCATTGGAACATTTATTGTGGTCATATGAGTTGCAGAGCGAAAGTTGCACCACTTTGCAACTTTGCACAACTTGAATTTGACACTTTTTCTATCAAGTGAAAATCCACCGCCACGAGAAAACCACTCTGAGATAGCCAAAACTGAGAGAGGTTTTTCTAAAGGGGTCCAACATGATCTTGCAATATTAGATGAGAAGTTTCTAAGTGTCACGGTATCCAAAGTAATAGCATGTTGAAGTTTGCAGGCATTTTGCACTTTGGACCCTTAAGGGATCGATCCGATGGAACATAGCTCGAAGCGATTCTACGTGTTTTGGTGAAAAAGAGGACCATGCCTAGCATAAAAATACCTATTCATACATGTTGGAATAGTCCACTTGGTCACACGAGTTGTAGAAAAAAATTTGCAAATTGTTTACATGACCTTTATATGACCTTTTTCACATTGTTTACATTTCAAAATTCAAAGTTTGCAAATTTTCCTATTCAAGGCATTTACGTAACAAGGTGCTACTATACCAAACATGAAATCAAACCCTAAATTATTTGAGTATATCTCATTATGTAATTAAATCTTATTACAATGCCTCAGGCACTTCATTCTCACAGATCTTTTACAATGTCACTCATACATTCGAGATTCTCTTTAAATGTCTACATTATAGGTGCTCATTATGAGGTCAACTTCAAATGAGTAACTTGAGATTCCCTCGCTAAGCTTCACATGCTCTTTTATAATGGCTTGAAATCAAAATTGATATTTTTCAAGATCATCAAAATAAGGATGTTGCATTGCTTTTTTGGTAGAGATTCTCTTTGATGGCTCCTAACCAACATTTTCTACAACGAAAGATGAATCAATTTTTAATAGTTTACTTAAAAATACGCAAAGTAAAAGAGAAAAAGAAAGATTATCCAAAATGGAAATGAAATAAAAATAGATGGAAGGCACTTACAAATGTTGAATTCAGGCATCAAAATAAGGATGTTGCATTGATTTTTTGGTTGACATTCTCTTGGATGGCTCATATATCTGCATTTTTTGCAAGGGGACACCAATCATTGTAAAAGTAGATGATAGCATTGGCATCAAAAAAATTAATGTGCATACAAGTATAATTTAATAAGAACCAATGTGCATATACTTACAAATTAATGCAACGAACCATCCGGGTCTGCTCTACTCTTTATCGTGTCAATTATTGCCTCATGGTCAAACTCACAGACCTTCCATAACATCTTGTTCGAAGGTCTACCCCAATATTTGTTCAAATGAACATTGGATGCCACGACAAGGTTTGAGTAATGAAGAATCTTACGATGCATGTCAAAGTCCTAAAATAGCCAATGTTTAACACTTGAATGTGGGTACCTTCTAAGCCATGTTCCAGTAACCACAACTGAGATTGTAGGGTATTCGATGTTTTCTCCATCTATAACTAGGGCCTCCAAAAAAAAATTCATCTCAACACAACGACACAAGTTATAGTCTATTCCCTCTTCATTGTCTTCATTTGCAATAACTACATAAATATGCCTTGCATTGATATGTGAAAAAACCTCTTGAAATCTATCAACATTATGAATACAGTACAAATTAAGATAATGATATAGAATTTTAACAACTAAGAAAGTAGATATATCACCTAGTTGAACTAGATCTGATACGTGGTCAAAGTTGACTGATGATTCCATCTATGTCAGTTCCAATGCCATGGGAGGGAAATACGTGTGAAGTGGGCTAAGATAACTTGTGAACCATTTTTCAACCCACTCCCTTGACTCACAATCATTCCAGGCTTGCATTGTACATGAAGAACAAAAGCATGCCATCTTTCGTGTATTGATACTCCACGAACCTGCCTTTGAGCTAAGGAAAGAGTGTACCTCACTCGATCCTATTAGTGTACAATAGTCTTCATATGGTGCAATGTTAGTATCATCCATCAACTAGAAAAATCTACGAACTGAAGACGTACCTTCATTACCTGGACCCATCAAAACATTACACCATCGAAGATTGATTTTTCATTTTTCAACTTTGCACTATCTTTATACTTTAACTCTTCTCATGGTAATGCTCTTTTCACGCATGTTGTTGCACCATCATGCTCCCCCTTTCCATGTCCAGCGTCACAAAAGTTCCACATATGTTGAACACCTGTAATGACATGCATCCTAGACAACCAGTAGAACGTGCACGAGTTCTTGAACTGTGTTGCACTGGTACCAGACCATATTATATGTTGATAGTATTTTATGCCCCTCTCAGCCAAACAATTGTAGAACATCTGGAAGCAACCTTGCACGAACTCTGGAGAATGTGTGCGATCATCACTAATGTAAAAGTGGTACTCCCTCAATACCTTCCTTTCCTCATTTGTACTATCAGATGCAAGAATGAATGCTATGTGCACAAATATTGAAACTTGTGTGGAGTTGTAATACTATGACTGCAGCTCATGTTGTGGTTGTAGAGTGTAGTTCTCTACAATTTCAACCATGGATACTATGCTTCCAACTGGAAAGGTGTCCTTGCATAGCTTGAACTGCGTGTCCAACCATCGGGCTCTATGGGTATGCATTGCATACTCAGATAGTATACTGTCACAAAATGTGGTCATAAATTGGTACACTAGAATCTTCTCAATAACCAAATCACACCTTTTTGCTTGAGACCCATGTTTTGTAGCATATGCCATTATTTTATACTTCCCGAACTCTACCATTTTTTGTCCCACCTCATCTGTACTTTCCATATGTTGACATACTGGCATACGCTGGAAGGCACCGCAATGCTCGCATGAAGCATCCAAGCATGTTGTCCTATAGAATATTTGGCCATCCTCTATTTCACATAAACTTTTTGATAAGAACTCTCTTGAAGATTTTTCTGGGGCTTCTATGCCACAATCCTATAAAACATCGTTAGTATGCAAATCTAAACATATAGAACAATAAACATCATAATGGTTAGAAAATTCAATATGTAGTCTATAAAAACAAGTAGTGTGTGTGTGATTTATCTTGACATAAAAAGGTTTAAGAATTTCAAAAAATCTTTGAGAAATACTAATTTGAGGATAATCATTTTCAAATTTCTGAAAAAATTGGGTTTGAGTCATATCCAAAAAGTGCTTTGGATGTGGCTCACGATTCCGATTACCGATTCTCCTTCTTATCACATCCCTTTGATTTGAAGATGGCCTTGTGTTATTCTTCCAATACTCTTCAATTAGTGTTCTCAAGGATTCAACAACTTCTTTATCTTTTCATGACAGTCTGCTCGAGAATTCCCATAATTCATTAATATCATTGCCCTCAATTCTTTGCCACCTTTGAATGGCTCTTGATAAAAAATTTCTACTAATTCCCATTTGTTCACTAGTCTTTTTAATTAGACGAGATCTCTTTGTTTGACATCTTACAAAAGTCAATGTAATGACACATCAGGTGACATTACTATCCTTTGAGCGTGAGGTCTTACCCACACTCTCATAAGGATCCATTAGATTCTTCACAATAGTGTCTTCACTCGATGCATTCGATTTTCTCAACCCAAGAGTCTTCATGATGTTCCTATACTTTACACCCCGCATCATTTCAACAAATAGTTGACATCTTGCAGTCTCACTTAGCCTTTCAAAGAATTGTTCCCAAATCTTATCAGCATATCTTCTACAAGTGCGTGTTGAAATATTACCTTCCATGTGCTGCAAAATCTCATCATCAATACTAATCAAACACTTTGGCTTTCTACACAAAATTCTTAGTGGTGTTCTCCTAGGTACATACATCTCAACATTAGGAATTTCATCAATATTTAATTGAGGTGGGATAGATTGCACACCTTCGATCGAGGGTGGAGAAGAAGACATACCTTTTGGTTCACATGGGGATGATGGCATACCTTCTTCGTCAATTTCTAGTGATGATGTACTCTCAACTTGAGATGTGTTGGATGGTGTCCAACAATATTCACTTGCGATACATGGTGTCCCTCCATATTCACTTGTAGTATATGGTGTCCATCCATATTCACTTGTGCTAGGTGGTGTCCCTCCATATTCGCTTGTGTTTAATGGTGTCCCTTCATATTCACTTGTCATAGAGGGTGTGTCTCCAACTACGGTATCTAAATTTGTCTTACAACGATGCTTTCACATTTGTGCTTGTTGTGTTGCCAATTCATGTTCTCTTTTTGACAATTGAGGTTCCTCTACAATTGGGTTGTTTTCATCAATCATTTCCAATTTCTTCTTTTCACAATATTCCGCCACCTGAACTCTCTCCTTTTCTTTCAAGGTTTCGTTCTCTTCATCTTTTAGTTTCCTCTTTGTCTTTTTCTTCGGCATGGCGGATAATTTTATTTGTACTATTGTAATGAGATGAATATTAGTTCCTAAAAAATGTATCCAATCAAGTTAATTGAAAAATATATGTCATTGAAGGATTCATTTAAATAATACTTATGATCATCATGTACAAAAGTTAACCTAGCATGTAGACAAATGTGTACAAACTATGGAAGCACTAGGCTAGCCAGAGCACATTTCTAACTAAAAGTGAATAACCATGATGGTGATTTTGAAAACCAATGAGTGAATGGAATTGTGAGTGTTTTATAAGTTTTTGGTGTAGGAGCAACTTGACAATCTATGCTTCCATTTTGAAATTTGATTCAATTTTGGGTATCTTCATGTTGTAAGAGGGTCATTAAAGACATTTTTCATGTACCGGTTATATGAGCTTTAAAAGGTGGTCGTTTGTTATTTATAGGAATTGGGGGGATTTGGTTGTCATTTCAAAAGGTTTAAAAAAGCTCCATTGGCTCGAAGGGGGGATTTTTGTTCATTTTGAAATCCATTTTTTGGATAAAAAAATGTTCTTTTATGGATCTATACAACCTCCCCTTGATAGAAAAATAATATAATATTGTAGGAACATGTCTTAAATATCTAATGCATCAGTTCTAAGGGCTTAACAGTACGTTTGAAGGGCGCAATTGACAATTTTCTGAAACTGCTCATTTCAAGCCAGTCAAGGGTTTGAGTAGGATTTAATTATGAAATGACCATACCACCTACTGCTATGACTTGTTTCTCAATGGGGTGGCATGTAAATTGCTAGATTAGGTTATTTTATTGTTGAAAATTCTTTGGAATGAAACTAATGACAATAGGATGGGGTTCTTAGGCTGAAACAAGCACATTTCCATGAGAATTTAAGGAACCAAGGAGTGATTTTGAAAAATTATTGAAGGAGTGTTCTATGTAATGAAGTTTTGACCTTGTGTAGGGTATTTTGAAGATTTTTTTATGCTTCGAAATGGTCTGGGAAGGCTCAAGTATAGGAGTTTCTATAAACCCTCCCTCTTTGCATTGAAAAATGGGGGTTTTTGTATTGGAAGCCTAGTTGAGCGGGTAAGGTCCTAAGACCTAGAATTTTTATTTTTTTGAGACCTAATTAAATACTTTTTTTGGGTTTGAAAGTCTGGTGTGAGGATCTAAGGGTAGTTCCTTTGTAAAACTGGCCTACTTGGAGGCCTAAAATAGTGAAAAGGTCAATTTTCTTAAAGTTTTCCCAAGTGAGTCATGTGATAGGTTAATTATGTCTTGCAACTCTGAAATGGGTGCTAGAATCATTCTTTTATTTTCCTAGTGTTTTGGAAACTTTTTGAGTTAAGGGCCCAAAATTGGTTTTGCACAGTAACTAGATTCCAAGGGTGAAATGTGGGAAAGTGTTTATGTTTGTTGTCCAGCTTGAAGGAGTGTTGGGATTGGTCCATTAGGAATTTTTAATCTTGTTAGATGCCTCTTGAAGTAAATTTGACATCTTCAATGGTTATGGGTCCTCTAACTCTGCATCAAAAATGAGTATCATAGTTTGAAGTGTGTGCATGGTTTGGGAGATACATGTGACAGTTTGCAGATGCTTGGCTACTAGTAATGTGTATAGTGAACAAAGGAACTAAGTTTGTGTGGAAGGGAAGACTTCTAAAAGGTTTCATTTTTGTTGTACTAACTCAAACAATGGTGCCATTATGGAAGATTTAAGACAACTTGTGAATGACATAATCATTGGTTGATGTTTTCAGGAACCTAGTTGATTGTAATCAGTTATTTTCAAGATTTTCAAGGTGTTTTGAAGGTCCTTAAAATGAATTGGGAATTATTATTGCTAATTTGAGTATACAAATCAAAATTTTTTTGAAGGGAAATATAGTTGAATAAGTGTGTCAAGAAAGGTGTTGATTTCTTCCTCCGTACTGCATAAGTTTGTTTCAGAGGTATTGGAAGGTGTTTGGACCCTTCGGAGGAATGGGAGAGGCTTGGAGTTGTATTAAAGGATGAATTTTGGTGAATGGGTATGAGTTTCTAATCAACTTTATGCTATGTTACAATCAATTTTATGATGGTTAATCTATTTTTTTGAGTCTGACAAAGAGTTGAAACCAAGTTCTAATGTTTTGATAAAAATATGATTGAGTGTGTTTGTTGATCTTCTTCAATTTAATTTAGGGTCAGAAGTACCCTTGATGATTTTTGGATCGTGGTAGATGTTTTGCATCAAGTGTAAAATATTAATTGGCAAGTGTGTATAATGGTAATTTAAAATGTGCATTGATAACCTAAGGTTATAATGACAAACAAAAATGAAAGCAAGCCATAATAGAATGAAAGAAAATTTGTAAAGACTTCACATACCTAAAAAACTAGACTTTCAAATGGAGGAGTTCAACCCAATTATGTAGCCTTAGCGTCTTCTTTCTTCAAACTCCATAACAATTTGACTTGTTCAAAAGATTTTTCCCCTCCAAACTTTAATTGTATATCAGTTTTCAATGGAATTCAAACTTCAATTGATATTATATGTCTTTCAACATCGAAAATATTCTATTTCATGCAAAGGTGGTAGAAAGATCATGGAAAAGGTGATGGAAAGTGAAAAACATGCTTGCACACTTCACAACATCATCAAAAAGCTGCTTTTTGTTGGAGCACACGTAGAATCAGGGGAATATGCAGACTATGGGCCTTGAAATCATGGGTATATAGAGTTTTTTACCGTTTTAGTGGAGTACAACATGCGCTCGCGTTATAATGTGAGCGCGTTATGTGAAATATGGTTTTCATAGTATATTTTTATTCTCTCTCTTTGTCTTTACCCTCTATCCTAATTCTATAGCTTTCCCCTGGACCCTTATATTAGAGTAGATAGAGGTGAGTGAGTGTGTGTGTGAGAGGGAGAGTGGGAGAGAGAGAGGGAGAGAGATGGAGGGAGAGGGAGATAGAGAGAGGGAGGGAGAGGCAAAGGGTTAGAAATAGAAAGTGGGATACATGGAGATAGATAGGGAGGGAGAGAGTGGGAGAGTGGTAGAGTAAAAGGGAGAGAGGGAGGGAGAGGGAGTGGGAGAGAAAGATGGAGAGAGGGAGGGGGAGGGGGAGGGGGAGAAAGAGAGAGTGGGAGAGAAATAGGGAGAGAGGGAGGGAAACGGAGATGGAGAGGGGGAGAAAGAGATAGTGGGAGAGATGGAGATAGAGAGGAGGGAGAGAGAGAAGGGCAGAGATGGATAGAGAGGAGAGGCAGAGGGTTATAAATAGAAAGTGGGAGACATGGAGATAGATAGGGAGGAAGAGAGTGGGAGAGAAAAAGGGAGAGAGGGAGGGAGAGGGAGTGGGAGAGAAAGATGGAGAGAGGAGAGGGAGAGGGAGAAAGAGATAGTGGGAGAAAGAGAAGAGGGAGGAGAGAGGGAGAGTGGGGAGATGGGGAGAAAGAGAGAGTGGGAGAGAGAGGGAGAGAGGAAGGGAGAGGGAGAGGGGAAGAAAGAGAGAGTGGGAGAGAAAGAGGGAGAGAGGGAGGGAGAGGGAGAGGGGGATAAAGAGATAGTCGGAGAGATGGAGATAGTGGGAGAGAGATGAGAGAAGAGAGAGGAGGAGAGAGAGAGAGGGGAGAGATAGAGGGAGAGGGAGAGGGAGAGAGGGAGGGAGAGGCAAAGGGTTAGAAATATGAAGTGGGATACATGGAGATAGATAGGGAGGGAGAGAGGGGGAGAGTGGGAGAAAGAGAGAGTGGGAGAGAAAAAGGGAGAGAGGGAGTGGGAGAGAAAGATGGAGAGAGAGAGGGAGAGGGAGTGGGGGAGAAAGAGAGAGTGGGAGAGAAAGAGGGAGAAAGGGATGGAGAGGGAGTGGGAGAGAAATATGGAGAGAGGGAGGGAGAGGGAGAGGGGGAGAAAGAGAGAGTGGGAGAGAAAGAGGGAGAGAGGGAGGGAGAGGGAGAGGGAGAGAAATATGGAGAGAGGGAGGGAGAGAGAGAGGGGGATAAAGAGAGATTATGAGATAAAGAGGGAGAGAGGAAGGGATAGGGAGAGGGGGAGAAAGAGATAGTAGGAGAGATGGACCCTCAACCACTATACCCTCTTAATTCTTGAACCCTCAACCCTTAAACCCTAATCCCTAAACCCCTATACCCTCTTGAACCCTCAACCCTCAACCTTCAACCCTTAAACCCTAATCCCTCATGTAACATCCCACCACGCAACCCTAGAGGATGATGCAAACAACTACTTAAACAAGCTAATTTTTTTTTTGTTTAAGTATAATTAATATACAATTTTTCTTCCCAATGCAACCATCCCCTAAGGTTACGAGACAAAAATAACATAACAACCCACTACAACATAAAAGAAACCAAACCACTTATCTACTCAAGATAATAAGTATGCATACATTCCATACAAGATAAATTACATCCAAACATAATAGATAACTTTCAAACTCATTTATCCATAATTAAATATTACAATTACAACTCTCATTCCCTGAATGAGGCAAGATCAAAAAATAAGGTTACAGTTACAACTTCCACCTCGATAACAGATAAGGAGTAAAATAATACAAGATCAACTGAAATGATAAACAACAAGAACTGGTATTGAAACCCACGAGCTCTCCAACTAGAAGTCTCGTCCATAAGAACATGAAGAAAGAACCCAACGGATTTAGGTGCACGCCACCCAACCAAGTGGAACCCAAAGGCCCACCCCCCGTGCTAGTAGATAGTAACCAAGAATCCTAGTCAAGACCATCTACCTCTAAACACAAGCTAACATAAACTAAACCAAACTGAAACAACCAATCACATGCCACACAAGTACATCCCAAGGTACAACTCAAGTACAACATAAGTACAACAAAAGTACAACTCAAGAGCATTATGAGTACCACACAAGGGCAACTCTACAGGGTCACATTGCTTCTAGAAATAATGCAGAACAAGTATGTTACGAGAACCATACACATAATAAGCGAATACCAACTATGGTCACATCAGGTATGTTAAGGAAACCATACCCACAAGATCGAATACCAACTATGGTCACATCAGGTATGTTAAGGAAACCATACCCACAAGATCGAATACCAACTATGGTCACATCAGGTATGTCAAGGAAACCATACCCACAAAACAAGTACATGAGTTACCCACTGTGGATCATCAAGATGGTAACCTCAACTGATCCTCGGCCTTCATACATACTAAAGTGAAAACAAATACTGACTGTTGTCCTAGACAGTGTCATCACACAACTCATCATGGGTTGTCCTTTGGGATTCTTCCTAGGCTCTGGCCCCCACTAAGGGTTATCCTGGTGGCCTCTATCGAATTCTCACCCCCATACTCACTCATGTGGAATCAAATACCTTTCGTACAGACAAGATAGATGACCTTGCCATTCCAAGCCTTCCCACTCATCCCAAGTCTAAACGAGCCCTTGTGTCTATGAGTGAGGCATAATTATCTTGATTAGTGAGAAGTACCACCTAATCTTCTAAGTTTTATTTTAGTTATCACTTGATTAAACCACTTTTGTAAGTTATCTAGTTTACCTCTTCCGGGCTCTGGCCCCTACGGAAGCCACTCTTCTACTTGACAACACACTTACTATCCAAACACCAAGGGTACAAAATGCAACTGACAAGGTAAAATGTCCACTCCTTTCTCAGGAGGCGACAAAGATAAAACCATCTCCAAACACTGGAGGTAACAAAATAATAAAACCGCTCCTAACAAGGAGGCACACATTACAAAATCCACTCCTTTCATAAGAGGCACAAAACATTCCTGTTCGTAGAAATCGGGTATATCATTGACATAACTTTATGCACTACCCAAGGCGATTAACAAATAGTCGACATCACAAGATGACAACCCCCAACCTCTAGGGTCCTCTGGAAGACTTACAGGTTAAATACACTTAACCCATTTCCCCAAAACATGAACTCAGAGGAAATAATCACGAAGGCAAGTTGCGAGGAATTAAACTAATTTGGATATATTAAATCCATTTCCTTTCATAACAATCAGTAATTTATTACCTTTAAACACATTTATATTAAATTCCAAATTTGTCCTTCAAATAATATTACTTCAGAATAAATCTAATAATTTGACTAAGAACACAATATTTGAATATTCTCAATTATACTTAAATCAATATTTTAACGTATGTATAAATTCCATCATTAAATCCATACATTAAAATTAACAATTTAAAACCATATGAATAAAACAATATAATCTTCATAACTAAACATTTGATTAATATTTTAATATTTAATATTATAAAATATAATATTAAATATTATTTTTAAATATTTAAATATTATAAATTATAATATATAAAATATAAAATATTTTCTTTCAAAATTTCACAATGTACACCTTCTCTCACACATTCCAAGACATCATAATTCGCTTAAAACTTTCAAAATTTTCCAACTTTTTAAATGGCCAATAACCAAAAATTTCTTCAAAACACCATTAAAATAGCTTGAAATTTCTTCAAATTTTAAATTTCAAAAACCAAAAATTCTAGCAATACCCTTTGGCTCTAAATATGCCCAATAACACACTTTTCACATAAAATTCACATTTCACCCAATTCCCAAAAAATTGGGCATGGTAACCCCATATATTTGAAAAATATCAAAATTTAAATTAAAAAACTATATTTACAAATAAAATTGTAAAACAAACGGATATGGGAGGATACTACAATCCCTAAGTATTCTTCTACAAATAAATTTTAAGAAAGATGCTCAAGTAAATTTAAAACAACGAAAATACCTCAATGCCCTTCAAATTTTGAAATACAAAGTTTGTCAAGCATACCAAACGAGGACTCACAAAATTCAACAAGCACGATCCCCTTCAAAATCCTATTCCAACGAATCTGACCCCATCAAATTCCCTTTCCGATTGCATTCCCAATCAATAATTCAAATTTTTACCATGAGAGGGTTTTCTCCTCTCTTTATTTTCCAATTTTCCTCCTCTAAAAAAATAGACAAAAAAATGAGAATATCTATTCAACCCCCAAAGTCAATTTTTGAAAATATCTCCAAATATCTCTATTTTCCAATTTTTGCATTTTCTAATTTTCAAAAATGAAATTTAAACCTTTTTCAAAATTTTCAACTTAATTTCAATTCAATAAAATCTATAATTTCCAAAATGCATAATTAACTTCATTTCAACGTAACTAATTTAATTAATTAATAAATAGATTTAATAAACAATTAAATTAATAATAAATAAATTATATTTCAACATAATTCCAGATTTTATTACTCAACAACTTAAATACCTTAAGCCATTTAAATCACCCATTTTCTAACTTGCAATTAAATAACGAAGAGAGGGCGCAATAATCAAAGCAACACAACCTGACAACACTTCACGACATACTAGGACTAGGGTGATGACTTGGCACAAAAAACCTAGCTACTATCTCCCAATCGAATACCATTGGGTATTGAACATGCTCTCACCTATGAAACTAGGTGGAGTCGATGTCCTGTACCTATCAACCTGCAATTCAAGTAAACCACAACATATAATATGAACAATATAAAATACACACCATGAAGAGGAAATCTCATAATCGCAGGGTGCTCGCAAGTGAGTGATGCAATCTGTCCCCTTCACCAATACAGTATCACTGACTGATGAATCTAACATCATTAATGTAATCAAAAGCATAAACATCATTAATTCAATTATCCACTATGCTAATCCAAAGCATGACATAATAATAACATCAGGATCAAATACCATCACAATAAAATATCACATTCACATCGCTTTACAAATAGTGATCAAACAACAACTGAGTTCCAAGGTCAAAGCACTAACAGAGAATAAGGCCTAATCAAATAGAACACTGTTTGATCAAAAGAGAAAAAAGGAGGGGTCTTACACCTCAACCCCTATACCCTCTTAATCCTTGAAACCTCAACCCTCAACCATTCAACCCTAATCCCTCTACCCCTATACCCTCTTAATCCTTGAACCCTCAACCCTCAACCATTAAACCCTAATCCCTCAACCCTTATACCCTCTTAATCCCTCAACCCTCAACCCTTAAACCCTAATCCTTATACCCCTATACCCTCTTAAACCTTGAACCCTCAACCCTCAACCTTTCAACCCTAATCCCTCAACCCCTATACCCTCTTAATCCATCAACCCTCAACACTTAAACCCTAATCCCTCAACCCCTATACCCTATTAATACCTCAACCCTCAACCCTTAAACCCTAATCCCTCAACCCCTATACCCTCTTAATCCCTCAATCCTTAAACCCTAATCCCTAAACCCCTATAACCTCTTAATCCCTCAACCCTCAACCCTCAACCCTTCAACCCTAATCCCTCGACCCCTATACCATCTTAATCCTTGAATCCTCAACCCTTCAACCCTAATCCCTCTACTCCTATACCCTCTTAATCCTTTAACCCTCAACCCTTAAACCCTAATCCCTCAACCCCTATACCTCTTAATCACTGAACCCTGAACCTTGAACACTTCAAGCCTAATCCCTCTACCCCTATACCCTCTTAATCCTTGAACCCTCAACCCTCAAAAATTAAACCTTAATCCCTCAATGACTATACCCTCATAATCCCTCAACCCTCAACCCTTAAACCCTAATCCCTCCACCCCTATACCCTCTTAATCCATCAACCCTCAACCCTCAACCCTTCAACCCTAATCCCTCTACCCCTATACCCTCTTAATCCTTGAACTTTCAACCGTCAACACTTAAACCCTAATCCCTCAAGCACTATACCCTCTTAATTCCTTAACCTTCAACCGCTCAACCCTAATCCCTCTACCCCTATACCCTCTTAATCCCTCAACCCTCAACCCTCAACCCTTCAACACTAATCCCTCAACCCTGAACCCTTGAACCCTAATCCCTCAATCCCTATACCCTCTTAATCCCTCAACCCTCAACCCTTAAAACCTAATCAATCAAACCCTATACCCTCTTAATCCCTCAACCCTCAACCCTTAAACCCTAATCCCTCAACCCCTATACACTCTTAATCCTTGAACCCTCAACCCTTCTACCCTAATCCCTCTACCCTTATACCCTCTTCATCCTTGAACCCTCAACCCTTCAAACCTAATCCCTCTACCTCTATACCCTCTTAATTTTTGAACGCTCAAACCTTAAACCCTAATCCCTCAACCCCTATACCCTCTTAATCATTCAACCCTCAACCCTCAACCCTTCAACCCTAATCCCTCTACCCCTATAGCCTCTTAATCCATGAACCCTAAACTCTCAACCCCTAAACCCTAATTCTTGAACCACTATACCCTCTTAAGCCCTCAACCCTCAACCCTTAAACCCTAATCCCTAAACCACTATACCCTCTTAATCCCTGAACCCTTCAACCCTAATCCCTCTACCCCTATACCCTTTTAATCCTTGAACCCTCAACCCTCAACGGTTAAACCCTAATCCCTCAACCACTATACCCTCTTAATCCCTCAACCCTCAACCCTTCAACCCTAATCCTTCTACCCATATACCCTCTTAATCCCTTAACCCTGAACCGTCAACCCTTCAATCCTAACCCCTCAACCCCTATACCCTCTTAACCCCTAAACCCTCAACCCTTAAACCCTAATCCCTCAACCCCTATAACCTCTTAATCTGTCAACCCTCAACCCTCAACCCTTAAACCCTAATCACTCAACCCCTATACCCTCTTAATCCTTCAACCCTCAACCCTTAAACCCTAATCCCTCAACCCCTATACCCTATTAATCTTTGAACCCTGAACCCTTCAACCCTAATCCCTCTACCCCTATACCATCTTAATCCTTAATCCTTGAACCCTCAACCCTTCAACCCTAATCCCTCTACCCCTATACCCTCTTAATCCTTGAACACTCAACCCTTAAACCCTAATCCCTCAACCCATATACCCTCTTAATCCATGAACCCTAAACCTTAAACCCTTCAACCCTAATCCCTCTACCCCTATACCCTCTTAATCCTTGAACCCTCAACCCTCAAACCTTAAACCTTAATCTGTCAACAACTATACCCTCTTAATCCATCAACCCTCAACCCCTATACCCTCTTAATATTTGAACCCTCAACCTTTAAACCCTAATCCCTCTACCCCTATACCCTCTTAATTCTTGAACCCTCAACCCTTAAACCCTAATCCCTCAACCCCTATACCCTCATAATCCTTGAAACCTCAACCCTCAACCCTTCAACCCTAATCCCTCTACCCCTATACCCTCTTAATTCTTGAACCCTCAAGCCTCGACCCTTAAACCCTAATCCCTCAACCCCTATACGTTCTTAATCCCTCAACTCTCAACCCTTAAACCCTAATCCCTCAACCCTCAACCCTCAGCTCTTCAACCTTAATCCCTCTACCCTTATACCCTCTTAATCCTTGAATGCTCAACCATTCAACCCTAATCCCTCTACCCCTATACCCTTTTAATCCATGAACCCTCAACCATCAAACCTCAACCCTCAACCCTTCAACCCTAATCCCTCTATCCCTATACTCTCTTAATCCTTGAACCCTTAACCATTAAACCCTAATCCCTCTTAATCCCTCAAACCTCAAACCTTAAAACCTAATCCCTCAACCCCTATACCCTCTTAATCCCCAAACCCTCAACCCTTCAACCCTAATCCCTCTACCCTTATACCCTCTTAATCCTTGAACCTTCAACCCTCAACCCTTAAACCCTAATCCATCAACCCCTATACCCTCTTAATCCCTGAACCTTGAACCCTTCAACCCTATTCCCTCTACCTCTATACCCTCTTAATCCTCAAACCCTCAACCTTTCAACCATAATCCCTCTACCCCTATACCCTCTTAATTCTTGAACCCTCAACCCTTAAACCCTAATCCCTCAACCCCTATACCCTCGTAATCCTTGAACCCTCAACCCTCAACCCTTCAACCCTAATCCCTCTACCCCTATACCCTCTTAATCCTTGAACCCTCAACCCTCAACCCTTAAACCGTAATCCATCAACCACTATACGCTCTTAGTCTCTCAACCCTCAACCTTTAAACCCTAATCCCTCAACCCCTATACCCTCTTAATCCCTCAACCCTCAACCCTTCAACCCTTCAACTCTAATCCCTGTACACCTATACCCTCTTAATCCTTCAACCCTCAACCCTCAACCCTTAAACCCTAATCCCTTAACCACTATACCCTCTTAATCCATGAACCCTCAACTCTTCAACCTTAATCCCTCTACCCCTATACCCTCTTAATCACTAAACCCTTAATCATCAACCCTTCAACCCTAATCCCTCAACCCCTATACCCTCTTAATCCATCAACTCTCAACCCTTCAACCCTAATCCCTCTACCCCTATACCCTCTTAATCCTTGAACCCTCAACCCTTCAACCCTAATACCTCTACCCCTATACCCTCATAATCCCTAAACCCTCAACCCTTAAACCCTAATCCCTCAATCCCTATACCCTCTTAATCCCTCAACCCCTAAACCCTTCAACCCTAATCCCTCTACCCCTATACCATCTTAATCCTTGAACCCTCAACTCTTGACCCTAAACCCCAATCCCTCAACCCCATACCCTCTTAATCCCTCAATCCTCAACCCTTAAACCCTAATCCCTCAACCCCTATACCCTCTTAATCCTTCAACCCTCAACCCTCAACCCTTCAACCCTAATCCCTCTACTCCTATACCCTCTTAATCCATTAACCCTCAACCCTCAACCCTTCAACCCTAATCCCTCTACCCCTATACGCTCTTAATCCTTCAACCCTCAACCCTTAAACTCTAATCCCTCTTAATCCCTCAACACTCTATCATTAAACCCTAATACCTCAACCCCTATACCCTCTTAATCCCTAAACCCTCAACCCTCAACCCTTCAACCCTATTACCTCTACCCCTATACCCTCTTAATCATTGAACCCTAAACCCTTAAACCCTAATCCATCAACCCCTATACCCTCTTAATCCCTGAACCCTAAACCCTAAACCCTTCAACCCTAATCCCTCTACCCCTATACCCTCTTTATCCTTGAACCCTCAACCCTCAACCCTTAAACCCTAATCCCTCAACCCCTATTCCCTCTTAATCCCTCAAACCCCTATACCCTCTTAATCCCTGAACTCTCAACTCTTAAACCCTAATCCCTCAACCTGTATACCCTCTTAATCCCTGAACCCTGAACCCTGAATCATTCAACCCTAATCCCTCTACCCCTATACCATCTTAATCCTTGAACCCTCAACCCTCAACCTTTAAATCCTAATCCCTCAACCCTTATACCCTCTTAATCCCTCAACCCTCAACCCTCAACCCTTAAACTTTAATCCCTCAACCCTTATACCCTCTGAATCCCTCAACCATCAATCCTTAAACCCTAATCCCTCAACCCCTATAACCTCTACCCTATAACCTATGAATCCCTCATCCCTAAACCCTGAAACCTTAAACCCTAACCCGTAAAACCTCTACCCTCTATCGTCAATTCTCTACCCTCTACCCTCTACCCTAATTCCCCAACCCTTAAAACCACTTAGTAAACTCTCTACCCTAATCACTCAACCCTCTTGACTCTTAAACTCTCCATCCTCAACCCTAACCCCTTAAACCCTAAACTACTAAACCCTCTACCTTCTACCCTCAACCCAATACTCTCTACCCTAAACCCTAATCCCTCAACCCTTATATCGTGAAATGCAAGAAAACTCTCTACCCTCATCCCTAAAAACTCAACCCTTAATCTCTCAACCCCTATAACCTCTACCCTATATATTGGACCCTCAACCCTAATCCCTTGACCCTATACCTTAAACCTTAAACCCTCTACCCTTTACCCTCTACCCTATACGCTCAACCAAATACCCTCTACCATCGACCCTATTCCCTCAACCCTCAAACCTTAAACCCTAATACCCTAGAAACCATCAACCCTATAGGTCCTCCACCCTAATCCCTCAACCCTATACCCTCAACCCTTATGAATTTTTGTCTATCTATACATCTCACCTCTCCCTCCTACCCTCTCTAATTGTCTCTATCTACCATCTCCCTCTTTCTGTGTACCTCTTGTTCAATCAATCCCTACCACCCTCTCTCGCTCCCTCTATCAGTCTCTCTTTATGTCCCTCCCACTCCATCCCACTCTCTCCCACTACCTCTCTCCCCCTCTCTCTCATGTCTCTCCTTCCCACCCCTCTGGCAACCTACCTAGGTAACTCTCTCTTTTTCTCTCTCCCCTCTCTCTATCTATCCCTCCAACCCTACCCAAATAAGTCCCTCTCACTCCACCCCCCTCTTTCTCTACCTATATTAGGTCACTCCCTCCCACACCCTCTCTCTCTCTTAGGTCTCTCACTCACACTCCCTCTCACTACCTATCTCTCAAGTCTCTCCCTTTGACACCCTACCTACATAAATCTCTCTCTCTCTCTCTCTCTCTCTCTCTCTCTCTCTCTCCTCTCTCCCTCAATTATCTCTCTCCCTCCCTCCATCCCTCCCACCCTACCTAGCTAAGTACCCCTCACTCCAACCCCTTCTCTCCCACTCCCTCTCTCTTAAACTCTCACTTCCACCCCCTCTCCATCTCTCTAGACTCTCTCTCTATCTAAATTCTCCCTCCATCTAAAGAAATACATAAATGCATACATACAAGCATAATACATATGTACATATAATCTTACATCCATACAAGCATACATACATACATGACATACATGTACATACAAACATACAAATATATCAGCATTAACTCAATATATTGGCATTTAACATAAAGGAAGACATAACGCAAGCGCGTTATAATACGCTCGCGTTATGTCCTAGTTGACATGTTCCCCGCAGAAGCAAAAACCATGTGAAAAGTGAGATATAACACGAGCGCATTATAACGCACTCGTGTTAGATCTTGCTTTGTGAATTCTCAAGCCTTAGGCTTGGTATTTGCCTTGGAATACCAACCCAAAGGCTTGGAGGGCATTCCCAATGACCAAAGAAGTTTTTTTAAAAATCCACCATATTTCTCATAATCGAGTTCGTGCTCACCGTTAGGATTGCACATGGTTGAATATCGAAAAAATCGAACACATGGGTAATGTTGGGTTATCTCTTACCTATCCAATGATGTAATATTTTTCACTTTCTGAAAATGTTAAGTCTTTCATCCATAATTTATTTTATCTTTGTCTTTTTTTTGCCAAAAAACAGTGTTTGCTATTTTTTTCGTTATTAATTAACCGTTGATCAATTTTTCAAATAAATTGCATTTTTGAATCTAGACTCCACTCTACAAAATTAAAAAATTTAAAATAAAAAAAATCAATTAGTTTCCAAAATTTGTAGGGGTAGCACGGCCAAAATTCTATTTTTTAGGAAATGTTTGCTTCGTAAATTAGTAAAAAATCAAATATTCATTAAAAAATTATCAGAGAAATCATGCATCAAAAACAACATAAATTTGTGTACAACCCTCATTTGAACCCCTTAATCTCAACCATTTTCAAAATAAATTAGTAGCTTAGAAAGTAGACTCAGACCACTTGAATCCTTCTTTTATTTCCATCTAAAAAATTTGAGTGTAAGTATCCTCAATTTCACATCCAAGGTCAGTATTTCCTTATTTTAGAAAAAAACTATCCACTTAAGTCTGCTTTTTGGGAACCATCTTGGTGCACTTACTCGAAATGAAAATAATATAAAGTAAACACCAAAGACACCAGATTTACATGGAAAACCCAATGAGGGAAAAACCATGGTGAGGATTAGCTCACAAAATAGTAATAATGCAATACTAGATGCAAAGGCTCACTACTAGAGGGCTCACTACCAACAAAGGACTCACTATCCAAAAGGAGGCTCACTGCCTATAGAGAAAGAAAAGATAAATAAATATCCACAATAAACCTTCCACACATTCACAGCTTGATAGAAAGATTGTAGATACCATCAACTCACTACTTTTAGGAATCTAACAAATCACTATTGCCTTGATTCGCTCTTGCATACTCTAGTTTTGGCACTTGTTCGTACAATTCACTTTCTTTCTTGATGCATCTTCAATTTGAAACATCTTGATTTTATTTTATACCATCTTCAACCCTAGAAACATTCTCCAAGGTCGGCTATACATTCTTCAAGTTAAAAATTCAAATTAGGTTGGCTACTCAACATTCCCACAGTGGATAAGAATAAGAGAGGAGAAATTTTACATTTAATTAAGACCTAAACAACATCTTGGATCAATCACATGCTTCCTTAATTTAATGCAAAATATTTATGTAATGTGTAGACACCAGGATAGACAAACTTAATGAAAAAAAAAATGATATTTGAAGTATGTGCATCTCCAGCAAGATGCTCACATGTGGATCACTCAACACGCTTCACTAGACATTTTACCATCTCTAAGAAACCTTCAAGTATATCCGCAACAACTATAACAACCTCCATTCACAAAATAATCTTCAGTAGTCCAACTGGACCAACTAGCAACACACAGGAGCTCTGCAGAAAAAAATAATAAGCATGTTTGTCAAAACATAGAAACCATCAAAATGAATCATCTCCTAGATCCACACGATATGAAACCAAATGTCAGAAGACCGCAGAACAAAAACATTTCTCCTAGTAGACAAACAAATAGTTTTTGTACACATCTAAAAATAGTCACGGTTAACCAGACCTGTTAATTAATTAAATATGAATTATTTAATTAATATTCTTAAGTCATCTACATATAAATAAATTTAATTATTTATTTATATTGTTCATTTTTCCAATTCTTCTAGTTTAATTAAATAAATAAATTTATTTAATTAATGTTATTTTCCTCTTAATTAATTAAATAGATTTCACAATTTATTTATATTAATTATCACAAGTTTAAATTATAATTATATTCTTCATTTCACATTTAATTAAATATTTTCAATATTTAATTAAAACACTTTTTGAAATTCTTCACTCTTCTCAATAATTAAATATTTGCAAATATTTAATTAAAAAGCTTTTTCTCTTCTCAATAATTAAATATTTTCAAATATTTAATTAAGAAGCTTTTCATTTCCCACACATAATTAAATATTATCTATGAACACATCTTCCATTTGTCTCTTCATTTTCCATCTGTCTCTCAAAATTCCATCTACTTTTCGAATTCTCGATCTCTCACCATTCATCATAATAGGTTTGAACTCAACTATTGATCTTGGCCAATTGAATTTTTGCCTTCAAAAATCTATAAATACAACCCTCTTATGAGTTGAAAAGGACCTCTCGAATCTTAGATTTCATACGCAGTTACTATAGTCACATTCTAGCATCATAGCATTTCAATTTCATAGCTTAATCTTTTAGTCATGCATATGCACTTTCATTAAATCTCATTCTCTTAAGTGATCATTTCAACAAAGCTGTTGTTTGCACAACTGAGAGTCAGCATCTTTAATCAAATTCCTGAGAGATAGAGGACAATGGGATGAATTTGAAGAAGTTGCATGTGTTTAGAGTTTGTGTTTTGCTTCCTTTAATTTAGTTTCTTTAATCTAATGTTTCATTGGTGTATTAGATTAGATTCATGTTGATTTACTCATTCTAACATACACATTTTGGCACCCACCGTGGGGCCAAGCCCCACATTTTAACATTTCTTTTTGCAGATTTTCCTGGTAGGTGACGGACTAGAATCAAGTTTGGGCACATACGAGGCTCGGTTCGGCGCATACAACGACTGTTTCGGTGCATGGATGAGATATTTCGGTGCATACATTAATTGTTTTGGTGCATCCATGTCCTGTTTCGGCGCATAGACACTCTGTTTCGGCACATCCATGTCCTATTTCGGTGCATAGATGACCTATTCCGGCACATACAGTTGTAAAAAATTTAAATTCTGATTCCAATGCCATCCGTGGACAGGATTTTTCAAATACTATTTTAATGGAATGAAGCAACCCTAGTGTAGACATTTAAATCTAAATTAACCAATCCTAGGATAGTCACCAAACATAAATTTCTTTTGGTTAAAAATGAATCCCATGTTTTTGGTGAAGCAACATCTTCACTTAGTGTAGAGAATTGTCAATTTGGGATTTAAAATTGAACCATTATTGTTTGTTGTGATTGTGGGTAATAGGTTTATGCTCTCCCCTTAACTAGGTGATCAGAACACCAGACTTACCTTTTGTTTTCTACAATTTAATGCTTTATTACATCCTTTAGAGGGCCTTCTCTTGTGGGAAAAAGTACTCACCCAAGAGGAATGACCTAAGTGGGAACAACCAAAGCTAGGTTTTCCAACCCACTATAATCAAAAGTGAATTCAGGGAAAGTCCGCAATTCGACGGTAGTGTGCAAAGATAACCATCTCCAAAACCTTCGTTCTAATTGTTGGGAGGTCTCTTGAGGGAGTTTATCTATTACTGCTCTAAATGGAAACCTTGACTATGAACCATAGTGTAGAAAGCTAACTATGTCAGTAACCAAACATCATTTTAATCATAGTGCTAGGGGAGGAAAGAATCTGCCCCCAAGACACTCACCATATAATCGCCATAGATTGTTTGCTCAGGGGATTTGGTATCCACTTCCGTCACCTTGAGTACGCACCTGGAAAAGACAAAAACACAGGCGCCCTCTAGGGGGTGACATGGCTGTGTGAGTCGACAAAATTTTAAGTTGTGGGCTATGATTTCGATGATGACCTATTTGAAAACTAAGAGTGAGTCTACTTGGAATGATTATTTTGTTCAAAACCTGTGAAAATCTCAAGAACATACACTCAATGTTTTAGATTCTATGTCTTTAAAAAAAATTGCCTTCCTATTGCATGTTGTGTTTTCAAAACATTAATTCAGATAAGATCATCCGAAAACTTTAAAACATGGGTGATGGGGAAGAAAATCTTGTTCATAGGCTTTATGGAAATAGTTCAAATCAAGAGATAACAGAAGAAATGCTTCAAGAAGCTGAACAAGATCCACATTTTCTCTTAACTATGGAAAAGATCTTAGAGCAAAATAAATAAGGATACTTTCTTTTATTGGCAAACCAAGGTGCCAAATTGCCCTCTGACTACAATATGGAGAAAATTAAAGAGAATCTTAAAAAGAATGAAACTCCCTTAAACGATCTTAGTACTCTTACCCAGCAAGTAAGAGAACTCCAAAGGCAAATCAAGGAAATAAAAGGGGGCACAACTAAAAATTCCTTTGACAGAAATATGAATGTAACCTCTTGTCCTCCAAAAACAACAACAACCAAATTCAATGTTTCTAAATTTTTGCAAAGGTTAAAGGGGAAGCCCAAATCTAAGCCATCAAATAACATTGACCAATCCTATCATGCCATGCATTTATCTTCATCCCCCATAATTCAAAATTAACCTCATGGTTCTTCCACCCAATTCAATGATCCCATTCAATTACCTTCTTCTATCATATCCTCTACATCCAACGATTCATTTCAATCTACACATCTCAATCAAAAACTTCTCTCCACTCCATCCCATGATACCAAAATTCTACAAACCCTTCCAATCTTTGATCAAGATCCCATATCTCAAAAATCATACGAAGATCCCCTCCTTTCATTATTCACCCATGATAATCCTCTTCCATCTCAAGAACAAAATATTCTTCCAAGTCCTCCCTCCACCCAATATTATGAATCCATACCCTCTCATGACTCCATCACATCCCAAGAGCATGAAAATTCTTCCATCCTATCCAAAGCTTCCCTTCCATCTAATGATCAAGCTACTCCATCTCCTTCATCTAATGATTATTTTCCAAGTCAAGATCAAAGTATCCCATCATCCTCATGTCAAGGGCTCATCACACCTCTTCAAGAAATTCCAACATCATTTGATCATATGGTTGAAAACATTGACAATTTCTCCACCATAACTATTGAAGACAATGATCAAAATCAATCCATCAATGAGCACTGTGAAGATATGTCTACCCCATCTAGTGATCAAATCAACATTCATCAAGAGCCATTTTTTAGTTATGATCAAGACCCCTCCTACAAAGATCTATTTCAAGGAGTGTTGACGATATTTGATCCTATTGACATAATCCATGATCCATTAACCAATGATCGTATTGAAAATGTCTCTACAATGCCCAATAAGTTAGAGGACATATCTCAAGAACATATTTCAAAGCATGGTCAAAAACTATCACCAAGGTCTAGCAATGGTCCCTCCTAAGACATATTGACATCCTTTGATCTCACGGTTGTGAATAGTGAAAGAATCCTCAACTCACCATTTGATCCAAGTCCACTCAAAGATTAAGAGGATATTGAGCCACTGCCCATGCCTTATGACTATGTCCAAAAACCCTTTGAAAGAAATCCATCCTTTGAAATCGACCCATGTCAAGAACTTGATCCAAAACATGTCGAAAGTAATTCCAAAATTAGTCAAGATCAAAGATTCGTATCTCCGAGATACTACAATGATCTAATGGGCACTCTCCTATCTATACAAGATATTGCAAATGATGATCATATCCATATAGCACATACTCCTCCATCTACCCATAATATACTTTCTTTGGATGGACACATAGATTATCATCATTCAAAACAAGAATCTCACACTCTTACCAAGGAACAAGAGTCTCTTACTCTTAACATTTATACACATGGTCAAAATATAGAGAAATCCAGAGACATGTTAGAAATGGGTCATGAAGAAGGCTTCTAAAAAAGTTGTGAATCAAAAGCATCATGTGAAAGCATATCAAGAATGAATCACGAGGAACACTTTTACAAGGATAGTGAAGCATCGACACCTCTTGAAGGAGAATTACAATCCGATATCTCACAAGATCAAGATAAACATACCAATCAGGCATTCATCCCACTTATGGAAGATCCTATCACTTATAGACTTGGATCACTCACCTTTGTAAGGGAAAATTATCTTATCAATAAGGAAGTTGTCACTTTTGAAGATCCACCATAGAGTAGAGAAGAATTAGCATCTTGTTTCCAAGGTAAATCATATCCTATTGCAAATAGTTTTTTTCAGCTGATGAATTATCAAAACAAAGGATTAGGCCTACATCAACAAGGTATCCTAGAACCAGTGCAGATTACTAGAAATCCTAAGAATCAAGGCCTTGGTTATTCTACAATCAAGGGATCTTAACATATTAGTAATACTTTCATAAAATTGGGGGCAACTTCATCTCAAGCAAATATCAACATAGGGGGCATGAAGAATCTTTATGATGAAACCAATGCCAATACTACAACCAACCACGTCATGAATCTTCATCCACCCATCACCCCATCCACAAATTGGGACCAACGTCAAAAGAAAGAATTGAATAAAAAAATGAAGAATGTTATCAAAGAAAAAGAAGCTAAGAATCATATCAGGCAAATCAAATACACTTGGATACCAAAAAATACAAAGAAAGATTATCCCTATCGAACTCCATTAGTCAAAGAAACTATGGGGCGAAATAAAAAAGGGGCAAGTATCCATCAAAGATGTCCATAAAGGAAAAAGAAAGCTTCTCAAGCAACATACAAAGTGTATCAAGCAGTTGGTCCTAATTCCATGCACACTTCCATATCCACTCATCACTGCTCATCTTCCCAAGTTTGGAGAGTCAAAGGTTCCAAACTTTCAACTAATCCACCTTTTATTCCTAAATGCACTCCATCGATACCTCCATGCATGATACCCAATTCTTTCATTAACCATGTGTTGGCAACAACCATTCATCATAAGGATTCAAAAGGCACTCTATCGTGATGTGCGCACAAAGATGAAGTTAACTCCAGTATCAACAAAGCAGATCAGGGATCTCAAAAGTTGCATTCAAGTGCATGTATCTTGGCAAAGTAACTTCTTCAAGAAAGATATCGATGGCACATTATGACATAAGCATCAACTTAAAATCTCTCAGAAAATACAAAAAAATCAAAATAAGAGAAAAATCATTGCCTTGATGAAAACCTGGCAAACAGGCGTCTTGGTAACAAAAAAAAAGAGAAGGGATTGGGAATAGTAAAGAGAAAAACGTCCTCTAGCGAAAACCATTTCGATGGCACTTTGGATAGGTACCATGATGAAAACATGGCAAATAGGCGTCATGTGTAGAATCGAGCATCTACGTGTGCCAATTCAAGAGAAAGCATCTTATCATAAAGCCAACATTCCAGCCATATCATCCGTTCATCCATGAACCATTTATCCAGCTCATTACCATCTACTTACATTATCTTGATCTTGACAAAGTTTGGTAAACACTTTATACTTGTTTATGGTAAACATCTTGACATGGGTCATTTTCATTGATCCTATCCAATCCAAATGTTATCTGAGCATTGAAGCATTATCCGAATGAGAATTCCTCTATTTGAAAACCTTATCTTATTGAAAGATAATCCTTGGCATCCTTTGCATGCTTACCATATCTATCCATCCATACACCTATTCAATAATCCACCCATGGTCGTTCAAACCTTGCTTGAAATTGGGGGCAAATGTTTATATCTTTCTTCAGGAATGAATCTTGATATATATCCTCCAACTTATGTGGTGATCTAAACATTGGAAGACATAAAATCAAATTGGTCAAGCATTTGCTAGCCAAAAGATCCAAATCACTAGCCCATGGCATATTTTGACAGGAAGATGCTCCTTATCAAGCTTTATATTTCGTCGAACATCAATCTAAACAATTCATATCAGTCACATCTAACTTGCGTGTCAGTGTCACATCAAATCATCAAAATAATTTTGTTCCAAATCAAGGTTCATCAATCTTGATCAATTGAATCCAACCAATTATCACCTTGTTTGACTTAACACACTTAGTCAAACTATCATCTTGTGAACAAGTTTACTCTAGGATAACACAAATTCCTTGGGTTTACAAGTTCATTATCATCTCTGTTTGGCTCAACACACTTAGTCTAACTATCAATCCATCAATCTGATCAATCAACCTTAGTTTGGTTTTCAACAAAATCTCAAAACAGAGCACTAATATCATCATGCAGTTTGCCTTTGGGAGCTTTTCTAGCAGGTAGTCGACAACATGTGTCAAGCATCAAAAATATCGGAAGCAAAAAACTTTTTCCAATTAGATTGAGCCTACATGACTATTTTGTCAGATGTTTAAAACAAATTAGATGATCTTAATCTGAATAAAATGAATGATAAACTTAAAGCAATAAGTTGCAAATTGTTGTTTTGATATTTGATGACATCATATCTTTGGAGTGGTTCAATGATGTACTGAACTAGAATCACAAGGAAGAAGTATGATTTTTCTTTGCTTTTTGTCTATAAGCTAATCATTTGTATTGTGCAAATTTATCGTGGGACATGCTCTACAATGTATCATTGATGACAGTTTGGAATTTGCATAGGAAAATGGTTAACTTTTGTCTATTTATGCAAGCAATACTCAGGTCATCTTGGTTCAATTATACCTTGATGCTTGTATTAAATTGTTATATCAAACATCATGAAAGCAGTACTCAAGTTATCATTGGTGCTAACATACCCTTTGATGCTTGTACTAACTTCCAACATATCAAAAGGCTCAATGATGAAACGTAAAGCATAAAACAGCTCACAAAATGACAACTTTGTATATTAGATAAATTGCATCCATATTAGTTCATGCATGATCATTATCATATCCATCACATCTGATCTACATAATCTTAATCAATCTACCCTATCATTCTTATCAATTATCATCAATCAGTCATCACAAATTCACTCACATGCTGAATCAATCAAAAAGCACTGTCAATCAGGGCAAAATCAAAGTTCGTCATCTTCATATCAATCTTTCAATGGGGGTTTTCATCAAATCATCTTTATCGGTCGATGAATCAGATAGAAAATCAGTAAAAAAATAAATTAAAAATTAAAAATAAAAAAATAAAAAAAAATAAAAATCATCTTTATCTGATTCATCTCTCGAGGGGGCATATAGCATCATCAGTTAAATTTTTCAAAATCAGGGGCAAATTCTTTGAAGCAATACGTAAAACACATCACTTCAAAGAGGGGTAAAATGTACACATCTAAAAATGGTCACGGTTAACCAAACTTGTTAATTAATTAAATATGAATTATTAAATTAATATTCTTAAGTCATCTACATATAAATAAATTTAATTATTTATTTATATTGTTCATTTTTCCAATTCTTCTAGTTTAATTAAATAAATGAATTTATTTAATTAATGCTATTTTCCTCTTAATTAATTAAATAGATTTCACAATTTATTTATATTAATTATCACAAGTTTAAATTATAATGATATTCTTCATTTCACATTTAATTAAATATTTTCAATATTTAATTAAAACACTTTCTGAAATTCTTCACTCTTCTCAATAATTAAATATTTGCAAATATTTAATTAAAAAGATTTTTCTCTTCTCAATAATTAAATATTTTCAAATATTTAATTAAGAAGCTTTTCATTTTTCACACATAATTAAATATTATATATGGACACATCTTTCATTTGTCTCTTCATTTTCCATCCGTCTCTCAAAATTCCATCTTCTTTTCGATTTCTCGATCTCTCACCGTTCATCTTAACAAGTTTGAACTCAACCATTGATCTTGGCCAATTGAATTCTTTCCTTCAAAAATCTATAAATACAACCCTCTTATGAGTTGAAAAGGAACTCTTGAATCTTAGATTTCACACACAGTTACTATAGTTACATTTTAGCATCATAGCATTTCAATTTCATAGCTTAATCTTTTAGTCATGCATATGCACTTTCATTAAATCTCATTCTCTTAAGTGATCATTTCAACAAAGTTGTTGTTTGCACAACTGAGAGCCAACATCTTTAATCAGATTCCTGAGAGATAGAGAACAATGGAATGAATTTGAAGAAGCTGCATGTGTTTAGAGTTTGCATTTTGCTTCCTTTAATTTAGTTTCTTTAATCTAATGTTTCATTGGTGTATTAGATTAGATTCATGTTGATTTACTCATTCTAACATACACAATTTTATCATATCAATTCACACACTGGTGAGCACATCTTTCACTCTCCATCGAGTCAGAAGCTAAAAATTAAGATATATTGTCCATTGAAGCTCATTAACACAACTACAAATCAACACAGGCATAGGATCAACATAGAAGAAATGCAGAGAACAATACCAGAGCACATTCAAAACACACACTTCAACACCACCTTCATTATTTCTCAAATTTTCTCAAAATCACTTGGCAAAAACACAACTACAAATTCATAAATATAGCTCCTTGTACTAAGCACTTCTATAGTATCTCAACTATATACATACCATCTGCAATCAACCTGAACTATGTTGACATCAATGATAACATTAATGAAAACACCACCAAACACATCCATACTTGCAACAATCTCCCCCTTTGTCATTGATGGCAACACATGATGTGAAAAAATATCTAAGACAACATACACAATCTTCTGCTTCTTTCCTTTATTTTCCTTCAGAAGCAACAACCTGCACAAGAATAATATTTTCACATGAATTTCTCTCCCCCTTTGACATCAATGAATAAGGAAATTTTGCATGAAAACTCTTGCCATATAAATCTATGTTCAATCCCTCTTAGGAGTGCACCCACATCATATACTGCAACAACACACTTTTCTACTCCCCCTAAGGAGTAAACCTCAATCATCAATCCAAACCAAAATAATTTATGAATCCATTGGACTGATGCACCTCCATGTGCACTTTAGTAGGTACATATTCAAGTCTAACTTCATTCTGCATCACCTTCTCCTTCAAGAAGTGATACTTGATAGATATGTTGTTTGTCCTAGAATGCATCACTAGATTCTTCAAAAAAATTATAGCAATTGTATTGTCACAAAATATAGAGATAGGTTCATCACACATCACACCTATGTCCTTCAAGGTTTCCTTCATCCATAGTGCCTATGTACAATAGGATGTTGCTGCAATATATTCTTCTTCTCCAATGGATAAAGAAACTAAATCTTGTTTCTTACTCAACCATGAAACTAATCTTCCTCCAAGGAAAAATGCACCACCACTTGTACTCTTCTGTTCATCTACACAACCAACCCAATCTACATCAATGTAGGTATTCAATGTGAAGTCATTATTATTCGGATACCATAGCCCATAATCTGGAGTTCCCTTAAGATATTTGAATATCCTCTTCATAGTTGTAGCATGTGCTTTCTTAGGTTCTTCTTGAAATATTTCAACTAAACATGTTGTATGCATGATATCTGGTCTAGTAGTAGTAAGATATAGTAGTCCACCAATCATAGATTTTTACATTCTTTGATCAACTTTAGTTGATTTATCATCCTTTCTCAGCTTACATCCGATTACCATAGGGGTACAGATCGGTTTGGATTCATCCATTCTAAACTTCTTCCAAAATTCCTTCATATACTTAGATTATGAAATGAATATCCCTTTGTCACTTTGATTTACTTGAAGTCCAAGGAAGAAATTCAACTCACCAATCATAGAAATTTCAAATTATTTTTGCATCTCTTCTGCAAATTTCTTACACATCCCTTCATTTCCACCAAAGATAATGTCATCAACATATACCAAAACTATCAACATTTTATTTTTCTCAACTTTGAAGAAAATATTGTTGTTTGCAGATCCTTTGTTGAATCCTTGTTGTGTCAAGTATCTATCCAATCTTGCATACCAAGCTCTCAGAGCCTATTTAAGTCCATATAATGCCTTCTTTAACTTGCAAACCATTTTTGGTTTGTCTAATAGCTAAAAACCTTTCGGTTGTTCCATATATACTTCTTCCAATTCTCCATTCAAAAATGAAGACTTGGCATCCATCTAATATAATTTAAAGTCTTTATGAGCTGAAAATGCCAAGAACATTCAAATGGCCTCCATTCTTTCTATAGGTGCAAAAATTTCTTCAAAATCTATTCCTTCAACCTATGAATAACCCTTGCATACAAGTCTTGTTTTGTTCCTTACCACTTGACCATCTTCATTTAGCTTATTCATGAATACCCATTTTGAACCAATTACATTCTTATTTGCATGTCTAGGGACTAGTTCCCATGTTTCATTCTTCTCTATCTGTTGCAGTTCCTCTTTCATTGCTCTAACCCATCTTTCATCACTACATGCTTCACTCATAGTTTTAGGTTATATCTTAGAAAGTAAACACAAGTTTACCTCAACCACTTTTCTTCTTGTCTTTACACCTTCACTTATGTCTCCAATTATTTGTTCCTCTAGATGATTTTTCCGTACATATTTAGGATTCTTAGGTGCAAATTTTGGAATCTCCTCTCCATCACTTTGTTCTTTCTCCTCCTTTTTTTATTCTTGCACTTGCCCACAGATAGGATCATCAAGTTCAGCTTCATTTATTTCTATTGGTCTATACATAACTTCATCAACTTTTACATTAGCACTTTCAAATATTTTCCTTAGTCTTTTATTGAAGCATCTATATGCCTTGTTGTTATTTGAATAACCAAGAAAGATTCCTTTATCACATCTAGCATCAAAATTTTGAATATTTTTGTCATCTCTTTTAATGTAACATCTACTTCTAAAAACTTTAAAATATTTAACAGTAGGAGTATTACCAGTCCATAACTCATAATGAGTCTTAGTTTTGTTACCTCTAATCTAAACTCTATTAAGAATGTAAAAAACAATGTGGATTGTTTCTCTCCAATACATATCAAAAAAAAATTCTTCTTTCATCATAGTTTTGATAGCCTCTTGAAAAATCCGGTTCGTTCTTTCCACAACTCCATTCTGTTGAGGGGTTCTAGGAGCAAAATAGTGTCTTTTTATGCCATGATCTTCACATAATCCATTAAACTCACCAAAAGTGAATTCTCCACCTCTATCAGACCTTAAAAAATTTATTTTCTGGTTTGCTTCATTCTCTACTCTTGCCTTTATTACCATGAATCTATCAAGAGCATGGGATTTCTCTCTAAGAAAATTAACCCATGTCATCCTAGAGTAATCATCAATCAAGAGCATAAAATACCTATCACCACTAAGGATTCCTATTCTTGTAAGACCACAGAGGTCTGTATGAATTAATTCCAACATTTTGGTAGATGATTGTTCCTTTCCTTCAAAATTGCTTCTTATTTTTTTCCCAACTAACAACTTCTACAAATTGAGTTTGAAGGCTTTGTGATTCTAGGTAGATCCCTGACAACTTCCCTTGAACTGATCTTGATCAGATTGTTGAAATTCACATGTCCCATCCTCTGGTGCCATAACCAACTTTCATTAATCTATGAAACAAAACACTGACCATCAGTTGATAAATGTTCAAATGAGTTCTTCTTCCTGCTGCTACCATATTTTCAGATCATTTTCTGATCTCACAAGTGTTATCCTAAAACACAAGCTTGAATCCTTTGCTACACATTTTTCCAACACTCACTAATGGATTTGACCCCAATTTCCAATGGCCGTTCATCGGAATTTCGATGATCTATTGTCGGCCAACCGACGAATCGCACAAATTAGCGTCGTCGCTCAATTTTCGTCTATATCCCGATGAACAATAAAATGTTTCCCTCTCGACACTAGATCGTCGAAATAACGATGCCCATTCATGGATCACGCGATGAGCAGTGGTAGGACCATGGGCGGAACACCATTGCCGAAGCGTTGGAACACCGTCATACATTCGTTGGAACAAGGACGGAAGTGTCATCGGCCTAGCGATGAAACGTGTCTAGAGCATGAGCTGCATACCTTCGCTAAAGCATCGGAGCAGCAACATATAGTCATCGGTCGAGCGACGAATAGTACACGGAGCACTTGTGGCATACCATCGATGAATCATTGGAGCATCGACATACATTCATCAGGATGGAGATGACTGTATCGTCGGTCTACTAATGAATAGTACCCGAAGCACGTGCGGCATAAGAGTGTCGAACGTGCGACGCAATAGGCAAGTCATTACGGTGCACGTTCGTTGCACTCGCGACAAAATAGGCAAGTCATTACGATGAAAGTTCATTGGGTGCATAGAAAGGTCGTCGGGCATTTTTGAGGTTCATCGCAATTTCGACGGAACAATGGAGTTTTAAAAATTTATAAAAAAAACTATTCGTTGAAATGTAGGCATATTGGGGTGACTCTGGGCAATATATAATAGTAGGAGGCTCCAAAGTGCATCCATAGGGATAATGATAAGACATAAGGAGAGGCCAATGAAAGAGAGAAAGTTGATGTGCCAAGACGATGAGCATTTAATAGGGTTAGTAAAAGACAAGATGGATTGTCATCAATGCTCAGATTGGAAGACTTCATTACGAAAATTTAGATCAAAATATGATTAACCCTGTTTGGACAAATGCATTGACATTAGTGTCAAGAGTTAAGAGGCCATTCAACTTTTCATTTCAATAAATTACTGTATGCATTGAGTAAGTGTTTACAAGATAGAAAAAGGATAGTCATATGATTGTTTAAAATATCAAACAACATGTTAGTTGTTGTGTTTAATTAGGCTTATAGAGGTAGGGATTTATCATTTTTTGCATACATATGCAGTCCAAGCTCTAGTCCTACATTATTTGGTTACTATATATGAGAAATGAGCAATGAATAATTGTAGAATATGGAGGCTATGGATGATATTATGATGGCGACATTTGATGTTGATCAACAATTAGAGAAAAATATAATACCTATGATGAGTCATGAGATCAAAGGGACTGTCATGGATAGCAAGCACAACCTACAAATTGGATTCTAATTTTGCTAAAAAATAAAAAATCAAACTAGTGAATATTAAACTACACACTAGAATCTAAATTTGTGGAAAATGAGCAATTTGGTGAGAAAGAGTACCTACAGTGCGTCTTGGATACTGAGCTAGTGTATTAAAAAATAGGATTGCAAACCCAAAATTATTCTCTCTGGAAATTCAATAGAGAAATACAGAATGTTATCCTGGATACTTAGCTCTTAGACAGTCAATAAAACAATATGATCATGATTATGAATGGTTTTACCTGGTCCCACTATTGATCTCTCCATGTTTGAGAGCCTTCTCTTTAAGACCCCATGAGTCCAATTTGATCCATTGCTTCCAAAAGAGATATTAATGTGTAAACAAGGAGCCACATTTAGACAAACTGGTTGTTTATTTATTCTAAGAAATTTAGAGACTACAAAAAGAAGATACCTGATGGGGATCATGTGGGCTTCATAGAGAAAGCACTGGAATATGGCTTCGAGCAGCAATAAAAAAATTTGGATTAGCTTCACAGTAAATCCTAACAACATGACATTGAAAGTTGCTTAGGTACTGGGTCCTCTCCCCTAGATTAAATTAAGGAAAAAATTATTGTAAACACAATATGTATATAAGAATATGAATGTAAAGGAAAATGGATATTAGAAAAACATAAATGTAAATAAAAGTAGTGTGAGCAAAAAATGAATCTAAATTGGTCTTGAACAAATAAAATCATACCCAATTAGCATTAAGTTATACTGACCTTGTACTCATTGCCATTGTCAATCTTGAAGGTTACTTTGATGCCTTCTGCAGAAACTCTCTGGCCACGAGGCAAGAGAAGGTGGGAAAACCAAGTGTATATTGATGACTTCCTGACAATCAAAAAGAAAGAAGCAACCAGTCAACCCTATTAGAATAGAATAATCTTATGAATTGATTTTATTTGTTTTACTGGCTAATGGATAGTGGACCTAGTTCTCTTGAATTGAGATACTACTTAGATGTGTTGACTGGTGATTTTAGAATATAGATATTCTGCTTCAATCTCTATAAGTTACTTTTGTCTTAAATATATTCAAGATAGCTCTGCAAAAAAAATCCCTGATCTCTTAGAAATTATGCAGATTAATTTGTTAATACTTCTCCATTTTGATATTTTCTTTCAAAAATTCATAGAAAGATATGTAATGCCATAATTGAAACTTACATATTTTAATTTTATTAGTTCTGTAATTATAGTATATGATTCCAACAATTGTGAAATGCATAGGCAATATGCTGGATGAATGAAGTAAACTATGCAATTGGCAAGTGTAAAGCCAAATTCCTTAACCCTTGCCAACATCCTTCTTTCTTGTTTTAAAACATGTGCTTTGGAACAAGGCATGAAAATCCATGTAAGTATAATGAACAAGAGATTTTTGTGATCAGATATTATACTACAGTAAGTTGAATGAATGTAAGTAGAGATATTTTAGCATACCTACAGATGGTACAAAATTTCATGGTTAAGTGGAAGCCTCCCATCAACAAAAAGATCCAAATATCCGTGTATCTATCTCAATTGAGCCTCTAAACCCTTCCAAGCTGTCAAATTTTCCACTACCCTATTATGCACAAAAGTCAAATTTTAGAGACCACTAAAATAAAAATAAAAAACATTACATTATGATCCAAATCCACACACAACACAATGTTCATAATGAAATGTTAGCAATTTCTTTCATCTTTGCATATTGATTTGATGCTTCAAACGATGCATTTCTTATATTGAAAAGTGCATTTCTTACCTTATTGAGCTTCTCTTTGTTTTGAGAATAGTTTAATATTCTCTACTTAACAGGGCCAACCACGTGAAGGTGGAAGCTCATTTGGCCCCTCCCTCCTCCCCCTCACATCACTCTCAATTCCCCATACCCGATCATATAACATTAATCATTCATTCATCCATTAATAACACATAACATTCATTCACTCATCCATTAATAAAATATAACATTCATTCATTAACATATAACATTTATTCATTAACATATTCACATTCATTCATTAACATATAACATTCATTTTTTCAGTTTTTACATATTATCAAAAATATGGTTGTCAACTTGTCATAATATGATTACAATCACTTTTTTTTTTGTTTCTTTTTTGCAGCTAAATAAAGCTGAAGTGGAGTATTGTTTTCAAAATCATCTATCCCCACTTCAGTTGTTCTGAGCTCTGCTTGTGATCTTAATGTATGCCTCATCGTGTACTCACAACATGGACGTGGCTACAAGGGGGGGCCTGCTGCAATAGAAAAGAAATGTTAAATTGATATGTTTTATTATTATTGTTACACGTATTTCATTAATTAAAAGAACATCAGAGTGGTGCTCTTTACCTGAATTGGCTACATCATGTTCCTGATATTGTCTTATAGCCTCATGCTAAACATGTTGAACACCCTCTAAATCCTGATATGGAGTTGAAACACGAAAGATTACATTAATTAATACACGAATTGCAATTAAATATGTTTAAAAGAACATTAGAGTGGTCCTCTTTACTTGATGGAGCCACATCACGTTCCTGATCTTGTCTAACCTGATCATGCTCAACATGTTGATCATGCTCTACATGCTCTAAAGTTGAAACACGAAAGGTTACATTGATTAATACACCAAATGCAATTAAATATTTTTAATTGTATTAATCCATACTATGTTTTGTATAGCACATGAATACATCCAGTACCGGGATGCACACCATGGCCTTCATCGGTAGGTTGCGCTCCACCCTCACTAGGTTGCATTCCAGTCTCATGTGCAGTATTATCATTGCTTAGATGTGTAAAACAAACAGGCACATTATTATGGTAGAAATTAATATTGAACAAATTGCACAAGTATTCAATTTGAAATAAACTTTATTGAGTTTATTTACCTGCATGTTGGATGCAGTGGAAGATTGTGTTTGCCCATTCAAGACTCTTAGTTGTTCAGTCAGGGCTCCATATCCTTGGTGGAAGGCAATCTTTAGGTCCTCTTCTATGGGCACTCTGTTGAAATCAAAGCCCTGCATTTTTACATGCGATCATGAATTTTGCTTCCATGGTGTGATAAAACCAAAATTGTTTGAAATTTATTATTTGGATGTAATATTTCATTTATTGATACTTACAAATCATGCAGTTGTTTTCATATAACCACCAAAGCCAAGTTTGTGCTGCCCGTGTTTTTCTAGTCTTGCCTTTGCTGCCTTCGATGTGTCGGGTAGCCTATGAAAAAATTGAAATACGTTAGATTATGTAAAAATAAAGAGTAATCAGTACATAATTAAATTGTTGATAGTATCACATACCTTGCTTGGCCCGGTGGTGTCTTTCCTTTATTCTTTTCAGCCTTTTCCTTTCCATCCGACACCAAGTCCTTCCACTCCCTTTCCAGAATCATGGGGGGACACTCGTACTTTCTGTTCTTCTCTAAATGTGACCTATATTGGTCCCTCACATACTTTAGATAGGTACCAGCTTTCTTAAGGACCTTGGTTCGGTTGAATGTTTTATCACCGAACAACATAACTAAACGGTTAATGAGCTCATCCTTTAAATCTTGATTTTGGGCATTCCACCGTGTATGTATGGTGGGCCCGAAGAGCTCCAATGTAATATCACTTAGATGTTTATAAAAAACATCATTTCCTGCAAAATGATTATGGGATCATTAGTCTATAAAGAGTGATCAATAAGTAAATTTCAATTGGATTATATATAATAATAATTAAAACATTTTAAAGTACCTGGGACCTTCTCTATCTTTATGGGAAGGAAATCCTTGGTCACCACAAATGTGACCAGCAATGTTCCCATACTAGTAATACGGGAAGATCTAGGAAATGCTGCTAAAACATCACCAGTACTAGCGGGCTCTGTATCCACAGGTACTGACACATGTGGTGGCATGTGTTCACTGCCAGACGATGGACTATCGAATGCCTGCATGGTATGTGTTGCCGACATTTCAGTCGACAATATAGGCACAGATGATGGGGCCGGATAAAGTGTTGTATGCGCAAGAAGATCAAGATTGACACTTGTACCATCCCCTACTTCCCGGGAAACACTTGCAGTACCTTGATCATGGCCAACAGCATGATGAGGATGCAAATAATCCTGTAAAAACAACACATATTTTAGTTCATGACATAAAAGAGTACAAAATATAAAACCATGAATGAACTTATGTTATAATTAAAGATCTCATGACAGCTTACTTGCAAGTTTGTGCTCTCTCAGACAATAGTTTAACCCTTTCTCTTATCTCATCTGTTTGAGGCACTACGAATACCAACTTAAGGATTTCTTGATTGCATTTTTTTTGGGCCTTCCTCATCATATCCATAGGGTTTGTGGAAAATGCAATGTCATCATCGCATAATAGTGACTCCACCTCCATATGGATGTTCTCCTGTACTGCTGGTGCCTTTCCCCGATCAGCCGACTGCAACAAGAATATTAAAAACATTATTGAAATTAACCCAATAAACTCATGAAAAAAAAAAATAATAAAACATTTTGCATGTATCTAATTTGTATAATTATAATGGGGTAAACCTGTCAGATAGAAGCACCTGAAGATGGATCGCGATCTGCGCTCTGGGTCGAAGCCTTCCTTGTATGATCAATGTCCCACTGTGACAAAAATTAAATATAAAAAACATTACTGAAATGAAACCATTAGACTTACCAAAAAAAACATAGTAATAAAATGGTATATTGGAGTCATAAATTGGAGGTTGGGTAAAATGGTATATAGTACATACCACCCCCATAGTAATTGTCTTTGTGTCTAAGCGATTCAAATTGTAATCGATTAGCAACTTTTCCCCTACAGTTATTGATTTTGTCGCACATACGAATACACGATTTCCCTCTCGCGCCTTGAATATACAACTGGGTTGTTTATTTGTTGACCCAGGTTGTGTACTATTTATAAACCCTGCAATATTCCCTGATGCTTTTGGCCTCCTGTTAATGTACCTAGCCAATCCTTTATTTTGATCCTTATCTTTTAGTTGTATATAATTTGTTGATAGTGCATACCTACGCATACTTCGTGTATATCGAACCAGCTGCATCTAGTCTTTGTAACAGTAATAGGGTCCAACATACTCCATCAACTCAGTAACTTTGTCGTAATAGACCTTTATGCCATCCATACAAAATAGGCCCAAACCATGTAATGACAATGGTGCTATGCAATATATCCTCTTGTTGACATAAAGATCAGTGTTTGTTGGAGGAAGTTCCTTGGGTACCCATTGTTTCCATAGATGTTTGTACCTCAAGGGCACCTCGATGTCGCCTATTCTCTCATCATCATAAGAACATGACCCCCCTTCAGCAAGAAAAAATTTCATGCGTTTACGGAATTTTCTTCTAATATTTTGACCTCTAGTTGGTCTCCCTCTTTTAGACCTACTACATGTCTCACTTTCCTCTTCTCTTCCTGAATTTCCCTCGCTCGAGGAAGACAAATCTAACAAATACCTATTTGGTGGTACCTACACTCATAAGGATGTTGGATGAAGTTCTTTCATGGTGATGTGATGCAAAGGTGACATGATGATTAATCTATCATTTCATTGCTAGAATTTGACAGGTTATAAGGTAATCAAGTCTTGATAGATTGCAAGTTATTGTTACTACCGTCCAAATGTGTCCATCACAAATCAAATCTACTTAATGTTTTAACTCCCAAACTTTGTAACAAGTGTTAAATGTGACTATGGTCCACCAGTTACACAACCAAGGCGTCAAATGTATTCTCTAATTGTAATCAAAGGACTTTTGCTCTTCATTCAAGTAAATAAATTTGAAGGGAAACACCACCAAGTGGTTTATTGGACACCTACATGACTAAAAATAGCATCAAATTTACATTTAATTTCCATATGTCTAAGTGGTGAATGGGGAGGGAGTGTGTACTAGGCTTGGTAAAGTCATCATAAGTTTATCAATGTTCTAATTCTCTATGACAAGGTTTCAACATCTTCAAATAGTGAAAGTTAGTGCTCATAGTCATTTGAAACAACAAAATTTTGATTATGTATGATGGTAGGATTTGAAAACTTAAAAGAATTGGCTACCCAACAAACTTAAAGTTAAAAGAAACTTTTTCAGTTTAAGGGGTTAGCACCTTCTTTCATCTTTGCATATTAGTTTGATACTTCAAACGATGCATTTCTCATCCCACTTCTATCATATTGTATCCCCATCCCATTGCAATTGTTGGAGGGGTTGATACCAAAATTTCATATCAGATACCACGTTCTTGAAGCAATTTTCTATGTTTTTTCAATTTTTCTGAAGTTCTTTTGTGTTGTATGGATCCATACAAGCTTGAAATGCTCTGAGATCACTGGTGTAGATAAATATATGTGTTCCCTTACATTTGCATTTGTTTTGAAGTTCTCAATCACTGTTTTGTGGGATTAAACAATCAAATACAGGGACTGCCTTGTTGTGCCTGTGTAAGGGTTTGAGGGCTAAATAGAAATGACATCCACCAATCCACCCACTGTCTTGGAATTGTAACTCGGTGGATTGGTGTGCATCATGGTGGATTTGATGGAGTATCAAATCTTATTCTTTGAATTCCATTTATGTTTTTCCCTTGTCGTGGCTTGTTACATTGTTTGGGAGGAGCCTAAGGTTGGTTACGTTTTACCTTGGCTTTCATAAAAATCATAATGTTCCATGTAAAAGCTTGGGTGAGATATATTCGGTCATTACCTTTTTGGAGTGGGTATTAAAATGACTTATGTCTCATTGTTTCTTCTAGGTCGGGACCCTTTTTATAAATTGAGTTAAATATTTTTCCTAACTTTATTACTTCCTAAGTTTAGATTGGCCCGTGTCCTATGTTACTGATATTGGCCCAAACCTAAGGGGAGGGTTAATAATCAAAAGAGCTTTTGAAACTTCAACTATAGAAGCTACAAACTTGAATGTAAATGTGGCC
This sequence comes from Sequoiadendron giganteum, assembly GCA_007115665.2. NCBI lineage: Eukaryota > Viridiplantae > Streptophyta > Pinopsida > Cupressales > Cupressaceae > Sequoiadendron > Sequoiadendron giganteum. Next base: position 699,275,160 of record CM021103.1, on the reverse strand, counting down.
AAATTGGCCCAAAAGACAGCTGAAATAGAAGAAGCTGAGAAGAAAAGTTTGATGGAGAAGTATAACACCATTATTGGAGATTATAGTAGAATGCAACAAAGGAATGTTGAGCTACAAACTGAGGTAGACATGTTGAACTACAGACATGTGGGGGAGTCTTCTAGTGCTCCTGGTACCCTGGCCATACGTTCTACATCAAGATCAGTACCTCCCATTTCTCCAATTGTTTCTACTCCTGGGTCCCCCATCCAGACTCTTGCTCCTAGTCCTTCATTAGAGCCAATTGAAGAGGAGGTTCAGTACTTTATAGATCCCACCTAATAGTAGATGCTTAATAAAATTAGAAAGCTACAAGCAACTCTAAAAGCAAGTGAGAAGGGAGCAGTTGCCAAGCAAAATGAAGTTGTAGACACAGGTTTTAGGCATTTGAATTAGCGAGTTGACGGTAGATTACCATTAGTTTATTCTTTATATTCTTTATTCTTAGATTCAATAAGAAACATTACTAGGGATCAGGAATCAGTTTTTCCTTTAGTTGAACACCTGAATCCCTAGGGCCAATGACCTAGATGTTATGTATAAGGCCTCTAGATTCGATGCAGACAACAGGCCCCAATCATTAAGGTCTACTCAAGTTTTTGTAAAATCACTGCAAGGTTTTCAAGCCTTACCTGATGATTTGAGTAGGAAGATTAAGGTACTGGTAAAGAATTTTGATGACTGGAGTGGCACATCTTTACCAGATTTATAGGGACTACCCTAGTTTGCCTATGTAAGGATTTGAGGGGTAAATAGAAATGACATCCACCAATCCACCCACTATCTTGGAACTGTAACTTAGTGGATTGGTGTGCATCATGGTATGATATAGGTTCATTGCATTTAGGGGTCTTTAAAGCAAGAAACTTGGCATTGAATTGATGCCCTAGGGCTGACAGGGGCAATTTTCTTTTGAATTTGTGGTTGTTAAGTCAGGGTTTATGAATTTGATGGATATCTTGGTAGAGTCATGGTGACACTATTTGATGGTCCAATCTCTACTTTGAAAGAAAAATATCTCTAACAACTCTAAGAGCTATAATGGGATGGCATTAAAGGAACCTTCAAATGAAGGATCTTCTAATGGAGGACCTTTGAATTAAGGTCTTCATTTGAAGGTCCTTCATGCCAAGGTTCCTTTTATAAAGCATTTTGGACATGAAATATTTAAAATAAAAAATACCTTCATTTGAAATTCTTCACATGGCATCATTTTTGAATGAAGGTTCTCTGTTCAAAGGTCATGATGACATCACCTTCAAATGAAGGTTCTTCATTAACTGGTATTTTGTAATTTTGAATGTGTGATAATAATTTAGGGTTGAAAATAAATCCATTTGAGCCTTTTATAAATGAAAGGACATTTGATGCAATCACATGCCTTGTCAAACTTTTAACTTAATAGTAAGGGCATCATGAGTAGTTTGTTGGGCCCATTCAACAATCTCCGATGCAAGGATTGAATTGTCTAGGATGCATCTACTATCAAGAAAGCCAATTTGTTTACCTCTATGACTATAACTCAAGCAATAGGTTTAATTGTGATGGCAATGATATTGACAAGGATTTTGCAATCTAGGTGTTGAGAAGCATAATTGGCCACCATCCTAGGAAAGATTATTCATTCTCACTTTTAGGTGTTAAAATTTAACAATACGTAGATTGATGAAAGAGCCCAAAGAGCCTTTCCCCATGTTATCCAAGTACACATAGCAGTGGTCTTCTCTTATATGGTTGGACATGATTTCAAGAACTTACCTAGGAATTATTCATTTAACCTAAGGTTTTCTCATAATGCCATCATTGGAAAAGTATGATCAAATTCTTCTATTATGAAGAATTGGTCTATGTGCCTGTAGTAATCACTATAAAAATGTGAAAGACTAAGCTATTTTTTTTTTTGTCTTATCTTATACCATTTTACGAGAATGGGGGGGCCAATGTACGAGAAGATCTTTGGAAACTAGGAATTTAAATTGTAGGTTAAAGAGAATGGTGGTGCCAAACTTACAGTACTCATTGTCCCCTGGTCGTTGATTTTCCCTGAGCGCCCTCAACCTCATCCTCGGTGTTGGTATTGACCTTGTTTTAGCTCCAAACTCTTCGTCGACGCTGGTATTGACCTTGTTTTCACTCCTCCAAACTCTTCCTCAATGCTGGTATTGACCTTTCACTTGTCCAATTTGATGAGCTACAACTTGGTTTAGTTAGGTTTTAGAGTATGTTAATTAAATTTGAAATTATGGCACCATTGAGAATAGTGAATATAAAGCAAGCAAATCCTATTATGGTGCCATTTAGAGTAGTGAATATAAGGTAAGCCAAGCCTATTATAGTCATGAGGGAAATAATAAAACTCCTAGGATACTTTGTGAAACCATTTTCCTTGGTTAAAGGGAGGCCATAAAATATTCCTTTGGATTTTTTCAATCTCCAAATATGAGGATTTGCAAGGTTGTTAGCAACATGAGTAATGGAAACGTGTGCAACAAGAAGTTTTGAACACACATGGAATATCCTTGCCAAAGAAAGGGGCTTCATAATTTAATATGATAATTTATCACAACTCTAGGAATGATATGTTTCCTTAAAGAGGAAGGAGATACCTAAAAGGTAAAAGAGATGCTTAGGAATCTCAACACTTCCTTAAGATCAACCCCCTTATATCCATAGGAATTGAACCAATTGGGCTTGGCTAAGAATGATTTCCTATAACATTGAGTTTTATGCCACTATATATTTGACCTTTAAGCTTTCCAAAAAATATCTAGGCATTGAATATCCTAAATAATGTCACATTTGTCCTCCAAGAGAGTGAGAAAGGAGTCATTAGAAAAATGACCATTGAATAGTTGGGCTAGTGATGGCAACATTGATAGTGAGATGGGTGGTCATATAGGTGGCCTACAAGCTATATTTGGAAAAAAAGAAGGATAGAAGCCAGTGATTGGAGTAGTCAATATTGACATTGGTGTTTCCTTGTCCAACAAAGGGTCACTATGATAAATGGTGTTGGATTTGGAATTGGCATTTACTCTTTTGTTCTAACAAAAATGGTGATAGGCTAGATGTGTCTAATACTGGAAATATTCTCCCCTTCCTCCCATGAAAACTTTTATGGGAGAAGGAATACATGATACTTTGAATTGTAATGAAGAGTCAATGCAAAATAAACTACTCCCTCTACTATCATACATGTTTTTGGGTTTATTCTTTCATTCTTCATGCTTGGAAAATTGCTCATTTGGAAATGGATTAAACAAGTGGAAAAACTTGGGCATGCATATGAGCTTATGGATTGGAACCTAAAGGGTATGTTGTCAAAGGAAGATTTCCCATTTCTAACACTTTGTTGTTGACGTGAGTTTAATAATACTATGGCTCGTTGCACCATAGAATTTGTTAGAGGTTTCCTAATATGACATCTCTATATGATCCTTGCTTAATTAGTTGTTGGATTTTATCTTTTCCTTTTTCTATTAATGACTTATTATATGATTGCATAGATGATATTTTTAATGTAATTGGGCCATATCAGTCTATACAAAGTTGCTTTACTTCTCAAAGTATTATCAATAACCTTATTAATGAAAATAATGAAATTGTCATTTAATGGGTGCTTGGGGAAGGGTATTGAGTTTTACCCTAGTGATAATTGTTGGTGTCTATGTATCATATTGCTTTGGATCAAGAGGGGTATTGTTATCCCTTGTGATTATGTTTGAGGAAGTCTTCAAATGGATGTTATTTCCTTCAACCAAATTGATGTCATTAAATAGTCTTGTTATGAACCCCTTGTAGGTTGCTTGGATAATGTTAGTATTGGTAATTCTGGTCCTTCTAATTATTATGCCCAAGCTTCCATTAATATGCATTTACTTAAAAATAATGATATAGTCACTTCAATCAAGTCACTTATGGTTGGGAGGTTTCTCCATGGTATGATCGTATGAACAGGTTAGTTTTGCATGATAGTGAATAAGCCTCAAATTTTTGTGAAGCCTATTCTCTTAGGTGAATGCTTTTGTTTTCTTCCTACTAAGTTACAAATGTATATTTCTTAGTTTAATATTTTTTGCAAGGGTTTAGATACTACAGGGGATATATGATACCACACTAAACTCACATCCTCCAAGGAGGTGAGAAATAATGCCATACTATGACATTTTTTTAAGAGGGTAGAATTGCTCCCTACTTTGAGTCCCTATGTTGCTCTGGTCAAGTCCTTTCAAAATAATTTTATGCTTCATAAAAGGATAAAAAGGTTATTGTGGGCGGTGTTAGATTTCTTGTTTCAAAGGAAACCATCAGAGCTGCTACTAGGTTGAATATTGAAGGTAGGAAGGTCATTGATAGGGCAAAATGATGGACATGGAAACCATCAACCAAATTTTGAAAAGGGGAGAACTCATTGAATTATAGAATGGTTTTGAATGATGATTTTAGTAGAGTTCCAATTAAGTACTTCAGTGTTGAAGGTAGTTTTAAATGTATTTTTCATTACCATTTCTCGCATGACCATCTTAAACATAATAAGATTGCTTGTTTTCCTTATTTTGTCCTAAGTTCTCTTAAGTGTTTCGGTAAGGAGGTCTTAATGGATAAATTTGTGATGCCTCTACATGAGGGCTTAATTTTTAGACTCCATAAGTCCACCTTGCTATGTTCTCTTAGAATTCTGTTAGCTCTCTTATTTTAAAGTCCAATCTATTCCCTACCCCTATTCTTATCAAAGCTAAAGGTGGGAATCTTAGTGATTTTCATGATCCCTCTCCTCCTAAGGGTAAGAGAAAACCTATCAAAAATTCCTCATTCCTTGTCAAGAAAAAAATTACATTTGATGATGTGCCTATTAAAGTGGTGGAGGGAAATCTTGAGCTTGGTAAAGTTATGGCTGATTATGATGACTTAGGTTGCCCTAATCTTTTTTCCATTGGTTCTCTATTGAAATTTGCCTCTCATATCCATGTGGACATTCCTAGTGATGTTCACATCTCCAAGACTAAGAGTAAAAACCCTAAATTTTAGTCCTCACTTGTGGGAAACAACGACTAAGGTTCTTATTGCTGCTACTATTAGTAATAAGATTGCTATAGGAAAACCTTTTAAGGGGAACCTTGTAAGAAGATCTAATAGGTTGGTGGCCATAATTTCTACTACCCCTAGCACTACACCCAATGTAGAATTAGTTGTTCCTAATTAACAACAAAGGCTTTGTTGAGCACAAGGATAATGACTGTATCAATAGTGGGAACAAAGAGTTCAGTCACTCTCAAGACTTCATGTAAGAGGAAGATGTTTCTCTTTCCAATGATTTTGTGTCAACCTTTTTCAGAAATGAATGTTCTTTATGATACTAAGTCTTCTAACATAGGGGATGATTGAATTTAGTCCCTAGAAATGATATGGTGGCCATGGATGATGTCAAGGGTAAAGGAATTTAGGTGGAAAATAAGTTTGATCTTGTGCATTTATGTTCTCATTGTGGCCATAACACCAATTATATTAATTATTTGGAGAAAATTCTAGAAACTTTGGAGGAAAGAGTCAATAATGTGCTTAACTTTAGTAATAAGGTGATCCATAGGTTACTTCTATGCTTCTACTCCAGAATGTTGTGTGGGAGTTCTAGAAAAGAAGGTTGAAGGGTAATCTTGATAGTCTTGTTTTAAAGAAGGATAGAAAGAAATACCCTAAGGATGATATTTTTTCTTTCCTTTTTGAAGTTTGGGGATATGTGACTCCCCAAAAGACATGCTGCAACTTGTAGTTTTTTCTTGTTGTTTGTTAGTTATTTATGTGCTATTTTTATTTGTTCTTGTATTAATTATTTATAGTTAGTTATTTTTTGGTTTTTCTTTTCATATCCTTTGGGCTTGCTATGTAACAGGGTTGGGACCTTGGTTTCCCAATTTATATATAAAAAATAACCAAGTCAATTTATCCTTTGCAATTATTATGATAAAGTGAGGATTTGACATAGTTTAATAAGACACCTCACTATTTATTGCTAAATCTATTGTATTTGCTTAAGATATATTAGAAATAATTTATCCATGTGTAACACAATAGTTTACAAATATGGATCAACAACACATCAAAAACACACATAACACCAAGATTTTTGTGTACAAACCCTATTAGGGGAAAAACCACAGTGGAGGTTAATCCACAATTTATACCCTGTTAAATGTATAGAAGAAATGAATAAGGAATGCACATGCATTCAGGAACACTGCTTAGAGCTCACTGCTCAAAGGGAAGGCTCACTGGCCTACATAAGGTAATCAAATTAAATCCATCTGATGAGGTTGAACTGAGAAATTGGCTTCTTCAAAAGCCTGATGACAGTTTCAGTTAGGCACATAAATACTACTTCATACTTTGCGTAAACTTCTTCACACTCTGTTTTGCATTCGAATGATCTAATATTTATTCACACATATCTCGCATACAATTCACATACATTATCTCTACATGAATAAAACAATCGCTCTTATATAACCACTTCATGAATTTACATTAACAACTCTATTGGCCAAAAATAAATAATAGATGAATACAAACTCTCAGCCCAATTCATGAACAAATCTCAATGCGCACCAACCTAAATCAGTCACAACATAATGAAGACCTAAAGAAAAATCCATGAACATGCTAAGCATTCAAAAATTAATCCACAAGGATCTACAAAATGCTACCACCATCATGTCAACCAAGAACATGAAAACTCGAACATGGAAAGGAAAAATCTTTGATCACGAGCAAACTAATCAACGTGGACGTACCACAATAATAGAGTATGAGATCAAGAAATGTCAATGAACATCTAAAGAGCATACACAACAATTACATTCTCTTCTTTCAGAAACACCAACTATAGCAACAAAATAACTATAGGAACACAAAAACTCATAACTCACTCCAATCTTGATGCACACCTTTGAAACTTCCAAAGGATATACTAGATAGGCTCAACAACAAACCCTTTAATACATGACTTCAGAATACCAACGTACAAAAATTTTCACCACTTTGATCTTCACAGCTTCATAGACTATTTGCAACATATTTATTCTAATTTTCTCAATATCCTCGACATATACAACCTTTAAGACATTAATGCTAATAGTGTTTACATCAATGACAACCACATATCATGAGCAACACAACCACAACATCCAACAATCTACATCTCTATAAAAATTGGTATATGCTAATAGTCAACTTATTATCTTATTTATAGCATTTCCTTAGCTTTTTATACTAAAAAATTCAAGGTAGAGGGCAACATGATTCTTTGAATTGGATACTACATAAAAATTTATGTGTTATAGTCATTGCTTCCATTGTTTGCATTTTCACATTAGGATGCATATTTTTTATAATCAACGGTCTTTTAATGTCTTGCCAAAATTAATATTATTAATAATTTCAAACTTTTATAAACATGTATGGAAAATAAGTACATAAATAAGATATATATTGTAATAGTTTCTTCAACAAAGGATAAAAAAATCATGTGGACCGTACAAGGATTGTGGTGGGACTTAAAATTTACTACCCATGTGGTATTAACGAGGAAGATCAATAATAATCCTTCCTCACGGATCTCGCATGATCAGATTAAAGGCCCCTGAGGGTACTACGAGGTCTGTGAAGAGAAGACATGTGGCCTGGTTCTTGAAGTGACAGGGCTAGGTGGGACCCGATGTCTAGTTGCAACCTCTTATTTTCTTGGGTTGTGATTGGGCACGGTTCTCCTAGGGCGCTGATGTGGATTTTCAAACAATTGTTGACTCAATCCGAGTCGTCCGACTTGCCATGTTCGATCCGCATTAACGGTTCAATTTTTCTTGGGTTCTTGTTCATCCACGTTGGGAGTTCTTGCTCTCTGGAAGTTGTTCTCATTAATGGCGTGGATTTTTTTAGTGGATCCTCACCTAAATTTCCTGCGTGCAAACACTATTCTCCTAATAAATGCAATGATGGGTTGTATGACATGCCTTCACAAGCTAGGAATAATTTGTGGTGGCTACGTTAGCCACTAAAATGCTCGAATGCTCACGGTGCTACATTCGAGCAATTAATATTCTCGCACCAATTAACTCTATAAATGCTCATTGTGTTATTTGGTATTATCATCGCATTTTGAGTTGTCTCATTTGCAGGTGGTCGAGTCTCTCCCGTATTTTGTGAGGTGTTCTTTGCAATGGACCATTCGGTTGTGCGTAGAAAGTCCAAACTCAAGGTCACAAATTTGCAGCCTGATGGGGTATAACCCGTCCTTAGCAAGCTCGAGGTTGTCCATGATGCTAATTTTAAAGGGATGGGGACCTCCAAGTCCCCACTGGTGTTGTCTTCTAGTTCTGATGGTGATGGGTCCGAAATTGACTCAGACTACCAATGTTACTTGGCGTCCATGACCGAGCTATTGGGGGTCAATGAAGAGCCCCTCGCAATTGCCCCAATAATTGCAATGGCGTTGTGCCATGCTACCAGATCATGTGTTAAAGTGGATAAAAGGAAGCTAGTCTCGCTTCTTCCTAAAGCGAGGACTAGGAGTGGTCACCTCTACCGGGGCCATGTGTCTTGCAAGTAGTTGCAGTTGCTAGGTGTGTTACTTTTGGGTGGTGTTTTGATGTGGACGTACGCATGCCTGCCACGCTCTTTTGTCTTTAGCTCTGGTTGGTTACAATGGTATAACTATTTTGATTCCTAGAATTGATTATGGTTTTTTCTAATGATGAGGAATACCAATTTCAATTTCATTCTAAATTAAATTCAATTTTGGAATGAATAATGTAGCCTATTGCTTTGTTGCTCTCCTATCCTATAAAGGATATTTGATGACTCATTGTTAAGGGCTATTGTTTTGTTTAGGTTCGAAGGCTTAGAATAGGTACAATTAGTGCTAATGCAAGATTTTGAAGGTATTATGTAGGAAATCATGTTGGGTTGGGAATAGTATGAAATAAGTATACTATGCTTTTGTAATTATTGATATCGAAAGAAATCTAAAAAAATTAAGACATTTTGCTATCCTGTGTATGGGCCATGGATTATGAATGGATTTATCAAGGGTTTGTTCAGTCAGTTTCAATGATGTAGTTGAAAGTGTAATTTGTTATCTTGCTTTGACTTAATGAGTTAATCAAATGCTTGAACACAAATTGCATGTTTATGGTTATATGCTCAAGATTCACTAAGGAGTATTTTTTTAATATACTGAAAAATCTCATGGTAGCAAAGAACTATGGTGATAAGTTCAATTTCATCTTAATTACATTTTATAGGACTCCCACCCAATGGATGAGGCATTGGATAGTATTGGTAAATTCCTTTCAGGTATAGGACTGTGACTCTAAGCACGGTGATTCAATACCCAAACATTTTAACAAATATCAACTGCTATCTCTTTTTGGGATATAAATCTTATGATAATTTTTAGTCTCCTTGCTTTGGGATATCTATTATTATTCTTTGGTTTTTCCACAACCAGGGTAATGACTATTTGTTAGTGTTAGTGGGAACTGCATCTGTAAGAAGAAGTGTTCTTACCAATCATGAAACATTCTTATGAACACACTTGGGTTTACCCACCTTGGTTTCAAAGAGCCAAAAGTGTAGGAGATGTCAGTCTTTGACTTACTCTTGTTAGTTGGCCATTGGCCTTTACAGTTCTTTATAACAGAGGTTGGCTACCTCTTACAGAATTATAAATCCTATGTGGGAAAAAACACCAATAGATTGTAATTAAGATATACACAAAATGGATCTACATTGAAAATTCAGTACGAAAATTCAAGCAAATACAACTGTTAGATGCAAAACCAAATAAATGTGAAATTGTGGACTATAATGATTGTAGAATATACATAATGGATTTTTTTTAAAAGGTTTTAGAAACTTTCAATCAAATGTAATTGGTAGATGCATAGAAAAATTTCACAACCTTCACCAAAATCCTTGTCGATTTCCTTAATATGGGAGATTTGGAACAAGGTATAGACATTTATCAAAGCATAATATGAAGATGAATTTTCTCAAATGTTGTGGTTGTACACTCCATTTCCAAATCTATGTAAAATGTGGGAGGATAGACAAATCTTGTGAACTATTTGACAAAATATCTCAAAGAATTGTAATCTCATGGAATACACTCTAATTAGAAAAGTTGCATCACTACCCTCATAACAATCTCTCAATTTGTTTTAGTTTCTATTGTGTTACTCAATTTGAAACTTAATTGTGATACATTAAGTTCATTGTCAAATTGTCATTTGTGTGTCAAGTTTGTCAAAATCCAAAATGATCACTTATTAATAAAATCATGGATCATGTAATATTGGGATGGGTGACCTCCTAGGAAGGCCTAGTGCTTCATCACTTTGAGAATCATTTAGACGCAATGAGTGCTAAGTGGACCATTCATTATCATGAGAGATGGGTTCTTGTGAAACACTACTCATGAAACATGGGTCAATGAGCTTGACTTGTAAAACTACATAATTGAATCTTGATAACAATATCAAAATTTGACACAATGTGAAAAATACTTCCTACTTGTCAATAGATCATGTTGTCAAAATCTAGAATTTCAAATTATGAATTCTTTGTAATTACTCAATAGATCATGTTGTCAATTGAACCTGTTGGCGTTTTTTTACTGCAACCCACACGTGTTTCCTAGAAGCTCCTATGAACTCCCCACATTAAATAATAAAATACTAGGAACAGTATGGCCAACTTTACGAGAATAGCAATAAGGCTAATCCTCCTACACTTTGGACTCTGTAAAATCTAGGAGGGTATTCCCTAACATGTGCTGTTAACATACAACATTTAAACAATTCATTTAATTTGCACATAGGTAAGCAACAGATAGATCCCCAATTAATGTTAAAGGATCAAATCCTTCAAGAAATTGGCTATTCCTTAAAAAAGACTCACATTCATTTAATAGAGAACCGCAAACTTCACATAAAGTAAATTGATAGGAAATGTTTGAGTAAAATATCCTGATGCCATAACACAAAACATACGAGAATAAAATGTAATCAGAATTCCAGTGCCATATCCCAGCGCAAGGAGTCAAAAGAGAAAACTGAACTACAGGGTAAATTTCATTTTGAACACTTATGATCTATTATGAATTGCATTACAACCTATTTATCCATACCTGAGTTTATTACTCCTTTATGAATCCTATTTGTTATATTACATGAATTTACTGGTTAACTGAAGCATTTAACCGATCCTTTGAACCAGAGCTGTAGTTAAACATAATTCACAGTAAAGAACAAATGAAAATCAATGAAAATCAATGAAAATCATCTTTGATCGATATTTCATTAATAATCCATGTAACATAACACAATAGGAGACCAAATAAACTCCAAATATTCACAAGTTTGATACAAACATGCTCAAAAACCCCATGATTAACAAGGTTCTCCAATTTGACTAAAAAAATTTTTAAACCTAGACTTACAATTCATACTCTCTATATTACTAGACTCTTATTTCTCATATCTTGGATATTTCAACCGACCACTCTCTCGGCCCAAAATTACCTTTTATAAAACAAGGGAGCCAACAAGCTTCAGGTTAGAGAGTACACATCCATTTGTAATTGGACCACTAACTCCTGATTCAGTTACAATTCTATTATGCGAGAGGAGAGCATAAGACAAAGATCATCATTAGTTGATAAGGAGGAAAGAAAACATCGCTCCAAAGGCCGCTTCCCATACATCGAAGGCATGCTTAGCCATTATAGTATTAACTCCACCTCAACACCCTATACTTGGAGTCAAAAGGAGAATGCAATTTTAGAATATAATATCTAAGGCCAGACCTATATTATACATGACCAATTTGCAATTCTTGACTATAACACTCATAATTCGAGTTCATGAATGAACACCATTTTCCATAATTCAAACTCCTCGGAAGGCCACTAGAAAGCCACAACCTGATCAACCTTGTTTTAATAGGGAGCATACTTTACCATTATCGATGTGGCCTTTTTATTAAAGTTCTCTAAGAAACTTATAACAAAAGACAACTTTTCCAATGTATTCTCTAGCATGCGGATGTCAGCATTTTTGCATATCTCATGTGTTTGAGACATCATTATATTGTTCATTTTCTCCTTCCAAAACTGCAGGGGTTTGACTTCATCTTGACTATGTAAAATATGAGGCAATGGGGTTAGGTCCTTTCCATCATACACATCTTTCATCAATTTAATCTTGGATTCCATTGGGGTGGAAAATCCTTGAAACTTCTGCTCAACAATTCCCTTGACCAATTGATATGTTGCAATAACAGTAGGATATTTATCACCATGTTGTTTTGCCCCTACTACCATGAATCTCAACTTCTCCATTCTAGGGCTCCATTTTTTTAGCAATGAGATGGCCAATTCTTTATCCCTTCCAGACATTTTTAGTGTTTGCAACATTAGGACATAATTTGTATGAACATTGTTTAGCTTACTATGGACCGTTATGTTTAAAAGTTTCAAAATAGTGTCCACTATCACTACATTATTTCTCCCTACTGCATCCTGGATTTTCTTTACCATCTCCTTATATTCTTCAACCTGATGAATCAGTTTCTCCCTAGAAAGTCCCCCTCCAGGGCTAGTAGCCCTCTCAATAGCGATAGGCACTTGTCCCATATTATATGGAACAATAGCCAAAGACTGTGCTTGTGCAGGAGGTTGAGACTGCTCTACTGGAGGGTCAGGAATAATGTGGCTAGAACTGACTTGCTTTTGAGATCTCATGGTATCCATTTGTTTCCTCAATAAAGCCAATTCAGTTTCTAACTCTGCTACCTTTTGTTGACTCCTATTATATTCAATAATAATGTCATTATATTGGCCTCTCAGAGTATCCCGCTCCTTGGTCAAATCTTCAACAGTTGCTTTGGTGAATTTGGCAATATTCATGACCATATCAACAACTTCCAGTGCTGGGGTGTCAGCAACTCTCCTCACAACCAAGTGACCACTGAAGTCAGAAGGTTCTGCAACAATTGGATTTTTAGAGCCAGTAGATAGGGACCAGATTGCCAATGCATCCCATTCCTCACTAAAGGCTGATCCCTTGAGTGCCAATGTAGCCTCATCTTCAGTAGCAAGAAGTGGCTTATTAGCCCTTCTTATTGTGTCAAACACCACAGCATCAGCGATATCCCATTGTGGGAGTAGCAATAGTCAACCTTTTTGTACCAATTCCCGGCCTTGCTCTGGTGTTATTTCTTTGAATCTTTCTCTCATATGTTCCCTGACCTTAGCTTGAATTACCTTCTCTGGGAGCTCTGGATGCAGACTTCTCTCATGTGCCACCTTCTCAGCATATAATGCAGTATGTGCTCTCCACACAAAATCTTTAAAAGCACTGATTTGAATAAAAAAGTCATCCATCATGAAATCTCTGTAGGCTTCTATTCTCAAGTCATCATTGCTTGTTATTCCTTTGATTTCATCTTTTTCTAACCTCAAAGAAACTGTACCTGAACCTGTTGCAATGTCAACTAGGTCCAATGGCATCTCAGGATGCATTTCATCCAGAGTGACGATAATGTCATCATCCTCATCACCATCACAATCAACAATCTTTACCTTTTCAACCCTCTACCTCTTTAGTGATGGTGGGCAAGCCTGTTCTGAAAAACTTGGAGGAGAATCTAAATCAACAACATTTGGTACTGACTGCCTTGAAGAAGATGGTTCAATATTTTTAGCAACATCTTCATCCCTACTTCCCTTTCTTCTAGAAAAAACCCTTATCTTCTTTTGCGGCTGATAAGTAGGCCTCTCCTCTTCCTTTACCTTAGGGTACTCCTCGATGGTTTGTGATTTTCCCCTTTCTTCCACAACCCTTTCATCTTTCAAAACCCCAACCAAGCTCTCAAAATTATCAATAGCATACATTTCCTTGCTAAACTCATCTTTGGCATTAGGTATGGGATTGAAACCAAGTATTTTCTCCTATTTACTTTTTACCATTTTAGAGTAGGCAATGTATAGTGCCTTTCTATCATCTTGTAATTCCAAATCAAAAATATTCCTGATGATGTCCTCAGGAAAGTAGAAGTTGTGGAAAAAAGCTCCTGCCCGATGTTTTTCCTTTATTTGAGAGATAAAACCCTCAGGATCATGATTCCTGGGGTGCATAGTCCTTAGCCTATAAGGCCCAAGTAATTGATGCAACTCCTTCCATCCTCCCTTTTCCATAACAAAATCGGCAAATGTTGTATATTTAGGGAAGAAAGAACCTTTCTTCTGTTCAGCTAGCAAGTGTAGTTCCTGAGCGCCCCCCAACTGCCTCATGATTTCCAAAAATCCAAGTCTAAAGGGAACCTCCCTTGGCAGAACCTTTGGATTGACATTAGTGCCAAAAACCCTAAAAACTGTGGTATTACGATAGGGGAAAATCTCTCCCCAATTGTGCATTATGTTCAATTCAGGCCTTCTCTCCATCGGCCTCAAGAAGTCATGAATTTATTTTGGGATCCTTGGGGGGTCACGAAACAGATCCTCCCTTAATTTAGATCCGAAGACATTATGGAAAGTTACATAATCAAACTCATGATCATGCATGTCAAGAATTGTAGTCCAATATTGGACAGGCATTTCAATGTTTCCTTCCTTCTTCTTTAATTTCATATCTTTTTCGAACATAGCCTAACCCCTATACATAAACATGTGGATTAACAAGGAATACCTTCTGAATTCAACCTAATTCTTCCCCTCCTTTAGGGCTACTAGACCCGTGTGCATCTTCTCTGCCAAATAAGTGGCAAAATCATATATTACATTAAAACTTGGGTGCTGGAGATTTACTGCCATATACATAATATCGGTAGGCAAGGTTTTCTTTAAGCTGACTCCCAAAACTTGACATAAAGCATAAACAATCTTCTTGAAATAACTGGCGAAATAGCCCACAGGGAAAGGTTCAGGCTCATTCCTGCCAATTACTACCTTCTAATTTTTTCCTCTTCCCGAGACTGCCAAATGAGGTATTAAGAAGGATGTTATGAACAAACCCCTAGTATTTCTATATTCTTGTCTGAAAACCTCCAAGTCGACAGGAACCATATCCCGACTCCATTCGTGCAATTTGAAAATCTTTGCAATTTCTTCTTTGGTTATCTTAATCATCTGCACACCAGCATGTGTTCTAACAATTCGGGTCACAGGGTCATATCTAGCAGCAATGTCCTTTAAAAGATCTACATCCATATAAACATTAGGAACCACCAATTTACCCAGGTCTAACCTCTAGGGGTTACACAAAGGAACTGACAAATTCCTATTCCCAAACCAATTGGAGAACAAATGCCCCCCGGTGTATGGTAACTCAGCATCTTGAATTGCACATTGCTTGTCTATCAATCCTTCCAAGATTCGAGGCCCATAAAACAAAACCTTTCCCTCCTACTTCTTGCTAGTAGAGGGTTGTAACAAATCAATAATATTTTGGGATAAAGACCTGGTAGTGGTTTCAGAACTAGAACTTTGGGCCTTGGTGCCATTTATACTAGACTAATGATAATTCAAACTAGGGTTTGCTTATTTTCAGATAGCAAATAATTACAATTTTTTCCTTTAGCCTTAACAAAAAATTCTTCAATATTCAAAAAACCCTAGCAATTATCTAGACAAGCTCTAAAAGTGAATCTATTCAATCAATTCTTCAAGAACAAAGACAGGAAACAATCACGAATTGTCCAGCAAGCAACCATAAAATATTTTGAATTTATAAGAAATGGCGTATGTGCTACTTACAGTTTCAATCGCAGAACATCCAAGGCAGCGAAATTGAGAAATCGTAACCACAGCTTGCTTCACTCGATACCAAGCAATTCTTCCTCAATGTAGAGATACATAACTGAAATAATAATTCACAGATTTTAGCATTTAATTATGCAGGTAGAGTCGCACTCGGCCATTACTATTCACTCGCGCGAGATAAAATGGCTATCGTACAATACCAGTTTATTTTAAATATGAGTCGTTGATTAATCACAACGTTGGTGAGGAGAATGGCTTAGATTTAGTCAAAATAGTTTGAAAATGCCACATTCTCCCTCCAATCACCAAACAGATAGGATATTCACCTACCAAGCACCACATCAGCATGGAAATGGGCCCCACCTTTGTTATCAGTGCACAACATCGGAGTCCACACATCACCAAATCGCACACCTCACAACATTATTGCAACTGCAGTTTTAATTTTGCGAGGTTAGCAAGGAACGACCACGATGCGTCGGTACGGAAACAGCTATCGGCATCAGCCTTCATAATCGATCAGCGAGCAAAACTGGTCCCCACCATCAAATGTGATAGATGGCAAAATCTCGCATGCCTTGCACCATATTTGTGACGTTAGTAGAAACCTTGCAAGGTCTGCGAGCAATGGTCAAGATTGAAATTACTTCATCTGATGGCCACACAATCTGCACACGCAAAAAGGTTATTTCACCTGACTTTTTAATAGATTTTTTATTTTGCAGGGGGTGTTTGTAATGACCATCAATCTTCCTACAATTGATCCTGACCGCTCCCCGCGATCTCGCGATGACATCACCCTTGGTTGTTTAGCGATTGCTATATCATTGGCGAGCACCACGTGTCCCAAGCTGCCGATGCCGAAAAGGGATTAATAAAGTGTTTAATATTTGTGTCAGACTTAAATACATTATAAAGTGGGTTACTAAAACAACTGTGAGATGCACGTGCTCTAAATCAATGGTGATGTTATAATCTTGGTAAAAATTTGCTCGATGGTTATGTTTGGTGCTGCTGACTGCTATGTTTTTAATGACCATTGATCTTCCTATGATTGATCCTGACCACTCCCTACGATCTCACGATGACATCACCACTGGTTGTTTCGCGATTGTGATATCATGGGAGAGTGCCATGTGTCCCAATCTACCAATGCCAAATAGGGATTAATAAAGCAATTAATATTTGTGTCAAACTTAAATACGTTATAAAGTGGGTTACTAAAATAGCTGTGAGATGCACATGCTCGAGACCAACGGTGATGTTTGGTGCTGCTGACTGCTATGTTTTTAATGACCATCAATCTTCCTATGATTGATCCTGACCGCTCCCCGCGATCTTGCGATGACATCACCGCTGGTTGTTTGGCGATTGTGATATCACGGGAGAGCACCACATGTCCCAATCTGCCGATGCTGAGAAGGGATTAATAAAGCGTTTAATATTTGTGTCGGACTTAAATATGTTATAAAGTAGGTTACTAAAATAGCTACGAGATGCACGTGCTCGAGATCGACGGTGGTGTTATAATCTTGGTAAAAAGTTGCTCGATGGTTATGTTTGGTGCTGCTGACTGTTGTGTTTTTAATGACTGTTGATCTTCCTATGATTGATCCTAATCACTCCCCGCAATCTTGCGATGACATCACCACTGGTTGTTTGGTGATTGCAATATCACGGGAGAGCACCATGTGTCCTAATCTACCGATGCCGAGAAGGGATTAATAAAGCGTTTAATATTTGTGTCGGACTTAAATACGTTATAAAGTGGGTTACTAAAATAGCTGCGAGATGCACGTGCTCGAGATCGACGGTGATGTTACAATCTTGGTAAAAATTTGCTCGATGGTTATGTTTGGTGCTGCTGACTGTTGTGAGTGAACATGATCATCGATGGTAGGAATCAACGGTTGCCGGCCATTGCGTGATCCAAAGATGCAGGATGTTTAGTGATTGCGATATCACGGGTGGGCACCACGTGTATTCCTTTGGCACTATTTCTATGGTGGGACCCCGACACTGACATGGATATTTCATTAGCCCTTTTGAAGATGGTCGTTCGATGATCTGACAAAAATAAAAGATCGACGGTTAAAGTTTAAATTTGCATCAAATGTGATTAGAGTCGTTGGGGTGGCATGCAAATGAGCTTTAATGGCGTACAAGACATCTACTGCCTCAATTCAATCAACATAAAGTATCTACTCTTTTTCTATCTTCATCACAAAAGCACTCAAGTATTTTCCAAGCAGTTCAGAGCCAGAGATAAAGTTTTTCGAGCGATCACCGTGAAGTTTGGTTCTCTGCAAGGCGTGAAATCTCGTGAGTTATTTTCTAAACTACTAGTTTAATTTGATTGTGTCTTTGCGAAGGGTTCTATTGTGCTAGGAAAGGGGATTTGTTAATTATTGTCGTAGGGTTATTGGCTCATTTGAATTATTGGAATTGCACAGTTGTGTTGTATTTTTGTGTTTTGGGTACCCCTAGTTTCTTCGAGGATTTGATTTTTTAAAAGAAGCCCTAGTTGTTTAAGATGGTACCACCAAAGCAGCACTTTGACCATGTTGATTATTTGAAGAGGAATTTGTATGATGAATTCTTGGATCAACTCCCATTGTCAACAAATGATAGGAAGAGTGGTTTGGTTTTAATGAATGGAAAGACCCTAGGCGAAGGTCTACTATGCAAAAATTCTAACATTGCGGATGCTAGGAATCCTATGACTGGTCTTGAAATGTTTAGGTTGTGGTATGGACAGTGAAACTTACCTCACCCCTTCTCTAATGCCTAGAGATATGACATGGGGAAACTAATAGTGTCAAATGTGTTCCTTGATGTTGACTTTCTTAGAGCAGTGGCAGCAAGGTATGATCCTATGACAAGGGTCATAAGGGATAATGATGGTGGAATTCTACTAAGCCTAAATGTAGATGAGATTCGACAGATTTTTGATTTGACTGAGTATAGCCCTTTCTTACTCCAAATAGATTTTGAGAAGATGAAGGAGGAGTAAAAAAGGTTAAAGCCTCTTTTCAGATCGAAGTTGCTTCCTCTTCACCTGGTTAGGGTAGGTAGTTCAACAATTCATATCATCCCAAATGACCAGGATCCTTTTAGGCTAAGCTATTTTGCAAGTCACTTCCTGGCAACATTTTATTCATTATGCCAGATTTTAGGGTTCAGCCCTAATACTATGATGCCAGTTGTGTACATATTTATGGGAGCCCAGATTCAACATCCCAACTTCTTTGTGGTATATGATTTTGCATCATTCCTGTCAGAGAAGATGCATGAGGGTTTGATGAAGCTGCATGTGGGGGATACTGGCACTCCTTTTTTCTGGTACTCCCTATTGATGCATATGTTTTTATACAAGAATGTTTTTTTCTTCTTAGAAAACATGGAGTTGAGGCAGGAGGTGAATGGAGAAAGGTTACCAATATAGGTGTGGAGTGCAGATTTGTCTTACAATAGCAGAGGTGCTAGTTTTGTGCAGTTTGATAACTGCTTTTCCTCCAGACTTAGGGCTCAGTTGGTGGTAAATGTGCCAAGAGTCCCTGAAGATTTTCATGACTTCCTCCGACCGAAGGTGAGGAAGCCTAATTTAAAAGTGTCACAATTGGGGTGATATCATCTTGTACCCTATAAGCACTGTCTTGAGGGTGTATGGTTTCTAGGGAACCCCTCATATCCTCCCCTTTAATGTACCATCAAGGATGGGGTTTGCCGAAGTAATGTGGCAACTAGGTTGTATTCATGAGGACAACCTAACAAAGAAAGGAAAAGGGACTTTGTTCCCTGACTACACCGTTGTTTCTGATTTTGTCTATTCCAAGGGAGGATGGGTCCACTTCGGAAGGTTTTTTGATGACTTCAATTTGAGGAATGGTCCTAGGAGATAGCATGACCCTGAGGGATTCTTTGCATTGTTCAGACAATGAATTAAAGGTGCCAAATTTGCACATGAGTTCAACTTTCCTGAGGACCTAATCAGAAATGAGTTTGATTTGAATAGGCCGGAGTTGAATAAAGAAAAATGGATTGCATATGAAAATTTGTTGGCTATAATACATAAAATGGATCCAAAATATGATCCATTAATGGAGTTCACTCCATTTCACAAGAGAATAGACTTCTTAATGGCTAATTTCAAAATTATCATGTGCACCTTGATGACCAAGAGGGTCAATTTGGAATTAGATTTTGGTATAGAAAGACCAGATGTGAGGCTTTAAGAAACAAGGCCAGCTTATCAGCCACCAGTTGATAGGCCTCTATACAAGAGAAAGAGGAATGTGAGCAGTTATGAGGATGAAGGGGATAAGAAGGGAAAACAAGTCATGCATGCATCATCACAGCTGGGTCCAAGGATCATAACACCTAGAGGGATAAGGATTATGGATCTAGATTCACCACCAAGAGGTGATCCTGTAGTGTTACCATTAGAGCCAAGCCCTAAGAGGCAGAGAGTTGAGGAAATGTAGGAAACTCTGATGGATGAGATAATTGTGACTGATCAAGACATGCAAGTTCATATCCCTTCCCCTCCTAGATCAACACAATTGGTGCTTTCTGACATGGATGTAAAGGGGCAATGTGTACAAGATGCTAGGATGGAGGCCTACAAGGCATTCTTGGATGATGATGCATTTGTAAGGACTCCTGTATTCTTGTAACTAGTTTGGAGGATGAAACTAGAAGAGTACCAGAACAAATGCAAGAGTAGGAGAGAATCAAGACCTGATAGGTCTGAGCAGGAGAATGATGATGAGGTCAAGGCTGAATTAATGGAAGAATTCAAAGGCATCACTCCTGAGGAGGGAAGAAGACTTGTGACTCAGGCTGGTGTCTTACTTTTTCCTGAATTGGACATAGCTGATGTGGTTGCATTCAATGCTATCTTACAGTCCAAACACCCTATACAAAATAGTGAAAAAGAGGTTAAGGCAGCTCTGCAGGACTCTACCTTCAATGAGGAGAATGAAACTCTGGCCATATTGGCATTGGCACCCCAGGGTAGAAAGCCAAATGCAACTGATATTAGCACACACCTAAGGGGAGGGCTAATCATCAAGAGAGCTTATGAAACTTCAACAACAGAAGCTACAAGCCTGACAATGAATGTGGCCAAATTGGCCCAAAAGACAGCTGAGAGAGAAGAGGTTGAAAAGAAGAGTCTGATGTAGAAATACAATATGATAATTGCAAAATATAGTAGGATGCAATAAAGGAATGTTGAGCTGCAATTTGAAGTAGATAGATTGAAATATGGGCAGGTGGGAGAATCCTCCAGTGCTCCTGGTATCAGAGCATTACCTTCTATTGCAGAATCAGTCCCGCATACTACTCCAATTGTTTCAACTTCGGGGTCCCCCATCCAGGCACCTGCTCTCAGTCCTACACCAGGGCCAGTTGAAGAAGAAGTTGAATATTCTGTGGATCCCACCAAGAAGCAAATGTTGAATAGGATCACAGAATTGCAAGCTGGCTTAAAGGCAAGTGAGAATGATGCAATTGCCAAACAAAGTGAGGTGGTTGAAATAGTTTTGAGGCATCTTAATAAAAAGGTTGATGGTAAATTACCATCTGTACATTCTTTGTATTCTTTATTCTTGGATGGAATAAAAAATATCAATAGGGATCGGGAAATAGTTTTTCCTTTGGCTGAGAAATGGATCCCTAGGGTCAACGATCTGGATATTATGTACAAAGCTTCTAGGTTTGATGCGGACAACAGGCCCCAATCATTGAAGCCTACTCAAAACTTTGTAAAATCATTGAGCGGATTCCAGGCCCTACCTGATGATTTCAGTAGAAGAATTAGGGAGCTAATAAAGAGCTTTGATGACTGGAATGATACATTTTTGCCAGACATTATTGATGCACAAGGAAATGTTAAGACATTGCAACAATGGAAGGATGGGGTAGAAGAAGTTATCAATGCACAAATCAAATCGATTTATGATTATTCAAACTATGATTTGTTGGTAAATAGTATGGATAAGATAATTAACACCAGCACATTCTTAGAGTTTTTTGAAAGGGAAGCCAATCAGGTTGCAGTGAAGTACACACCTTACAATAGTAAGGTGAATGAGGTTGTGAAATTTTACTGGCCAATAGATGAAGAGTATCAAAGACGGGTGGAAAAGTACTTAGCTGAAGAGGAGTAAAACAGTGTCTATTACCATAGGATGGATGAAGGAATGCTAGATGATGATGCAAAAAAATTTGGAGATAGCCATAGGAAATGATTTAACAATGGACAGGGCATGTGAAAAGAATGAGAAGATGTTCGAAATGGAGCCAACCATAAGGAATGCACTGGAGGATGCTGATACACACAAGCAGCCAACTTACCGAGATTATCTGTCAAAACATCTACTTATGGCTTAATAGAACATAATTTCTAGTTTGTTATTGTTGTTAAGCAAAAGACATTTCTCAAAGGATGCGCCCTTTCACAATTTTGATATATTTATATCTGTTTCATAATGTAAAACAGATATAGGCGATAGGAGAAAGATACAGTAGATAGTTTACAATGAAACTTTCCTTTAAAAGACTCAGATGCTTGTATGAACTTTGATGAAGTTAATGAAGATGTCTGAACTTGTGGCTTAATTTTGGTATAAGTTATTTGTGGAATTATACAGTTATCTGGTTGTCTCCATTTTGATGCTTTTCTGTTGTCTAAATTGATATATGAAGCATATAAATATATTCAGTTTATCGATACACATTTGCTGTATTTGTGTGATGTGATTATTTGGTTCTTTCAAGTAAAGATTAAACCCTTCTAGTCAATCATAGTACTTGAAGAGTATTAATTGGATCAATAAGAAGAATCACATAACTAGGATTTTCATTCTATCTCAAGTAGAGTTTGTCAGTCATTTACTTGCGCATTTATACAGGTTATAAACTACATCTGTGTGCCCAAAACTTTGAATTATTGCCATCATAGATTACACTTTTATAGATATTCATTAGACTCCATACACCCAACAAGGTAGTGGTCTCACACTTTCATCTTTTGGTTTATCCATTTTATTTTTTACATCTGTTAACTGAACATATTCTAATATAATTCAAATATATTTAAAATTAAAAAAATCATAAATTAATTATGTAACCACATAAGTCAAATATAATTCTATCAAGAAATTAATATCAAATAGATAATATAATCACATAACTCATACATTTCAATGTCATTGATCTTCTTCTTCATCCAACTCTTTGTTTGTATCATCCGATCCAGATTCAACATTGTAAGGATTGGTCATATCAACATCCACATGGATATCATCATCATGAACATTAAATCCTACATCATCATAATCTAGTTCCTCCTCTTCGACATCTTCGTCAGGCACATCATCAACTAACTGTTGATCCTGATCATTATCTACATCATCTTCTATTTCTTCAGTATCTTCTTCTTCCACCATATTATACTTTACCGGCCTTCCTCTTGGATCATGTCTAACAACATATGACCAACCCGCTTTACCTAGAACCTCTAAGCAAAATACCTGCTCACATTGGCTTGGAAGAACATAGGGCTCATTTCTAGCTTGCTCAAAATACCTTGTACTAACCATGGTAAATCCATTATCATGTTCAATAACAGCTCTCTCGGGATCATTTTCATACAATTGTAGCCTATACCATAGGACAACAAACAAAACTAATTTGAAGGACTTAAAGTCACACTCAAGTATATCATCCAAAATCCCATAGTATTGATTTTCTGAGACTTTTGGATTATGTCGCTTCTAGATGAAACATTAGTCACCTGGAAGACTGCAGTTATCCCAGAATCACAAGTTTTCTTCATGTCATCCAACTTTTTGATTCGAAATTTACGACCATTGCACCACATAGCCTTGTGGTGTTTCACCTGCAATATGTCAAACATGTAAAACTTATTGCAATATCGTCAGTTGATAAACATATTTATTCTTGGCTGAATGTATGCAAAGAAAAAAAAATCTCAACATATATATACATCAATATAATTGAAAATAATTAAATAATATGGGTGATTAATATATTTATACATACCTGTTTATCTCTTAAACCATATGCTAAATCAATTTCCCTTGGTGTAACATTGGAGTCTCCATTAAGATAAGCTTCTTTAACCAATGAAGCCACACCTTCCCATGTTAATGTGCGACCAAATTGTTGACATCGTTCAATTGATACCATCATCCAATCAAGATTAATTGCGACGTACAAATGTAGTGCATCCCACTCTCGACCAACTGTATCAAAAAAAATTGAAATTCACAAACGACATATAATTAGTTAATTACCACGGTATACGACCTTAATTTATAATTGATGAATATTGAAAGATTAATAATTAAATAAGTACAATATACATAAAAACCAGATGTAAAATGTATTCTAATTAATCTCCATGACCATCTTATAATTACCTGTCACTTTCCTCAATCTACCTTTCCCCATCAAGTACTCCCCTTCAAATTTTTTAATGGAGTTGGGATCCCAAATGTGATCTACATGGATCTTTGCTGCAAACTTAGGAAGATATTCAGTAATGTACACCATAGTCTAGTATACCATGTATCCCTCCACCATAGAATCCTCGGGATGTGCTCTTTGTCTAACCAAAGCCTTCAAAAATTTCAAGTGCCTCTCAACCATCCACATTGATCTTGTGTGTATAGGTCCACACAATTCAATCTCCTCAACTTGGTGTATGAGGTAGTGTTCTTGTGCATTGAAAAATGTTGAAGGTAGACACTTTTACATTTCACACATTAGATGAGGAATTTTTCTCTTCCAATAATTTATATCTTTTTTATGGATTGCTTTAGATGACAACCATCTACAAGTGATTCAAGGCACAAATATATTAATGAGATTTAACAAAAATATACAACGAATTCAATAAATATCGCTACTTACCTCATGTATTTTCCAAGATTATCTATAACTTGCTTGACATTGTTGTCAAAGTTGTTTGGGAGAGATAGAGGTAGAACGTACTGCAACAATTATAAAATGATCTTTTCATTAATATTTTTCCAAAAGTAGTAAACATAATACATTGAAAAGTACATGTAGTATACACACATATATATATATATATATAATATATTAGAATAATTACCTTAATGAAGGTATGCCAATCATGCATTTTCATCCCTGACCCAAATTCACCTTTCTTTGTTATGATATTGTTTATGTTCGCAGCAAATCCTGTGGGAAATCAAATTTTTCGTATGACTTCTTTTATAGCATTGATTTGCTACTCCGTTAATAACCAAGGAAGGGCACTTATATTAATTTGGTCTCCAACGCTATTTAATTGAATGACATTTTTCATTGCATGACTGGCTTCCTAAATGTCACTAGAAATTTTGACAATTTTTTTTTTGTCATGCCTTCCATCCAATATTTTCCGTAACTTTTCTATCATATTCTTTCTAATATGCATTGTATCAAACAAATGCACAATTTGTAGCTGCTCATAGTAGGGCAACCTACTAAATTTTTTGGGATAACTTTTAAGTCCCTGTGGAAGTCGACCATTAATGCTTTGACGACCTTCATGAAGCATATAAGTTAAACAAATTAACAACGACAATCATTGTCAATTACAACATGAGTAAACACAACACAATATAAAAATATAAATTCAAAACATATCATAAATGATAGATAAACAATTTGATCCGATGTATAACCTTGACGATTAATTCTATTATATTCCAACTTCCATAGGTGAGGTGTCATTCTTCGTGGTTTTGATGTAGTCTCTTCTTTCCCATTGAAAAGATGTTTTTAAGTAGTTCGATACTTATGATTTATGTGGAGGAAGTGCCTATACTCATCAAACACCTACTTTCCTAAACTTGTTGAACGATGAGATTTCATCTCTGGACCACAAATTGGACATGCAAATTTTCCCTTTGTTTGAAGACCTACAAATCATATATAATTGGATTAAATATGTCAATTTTTATAATTATATATAATGAATAGATTACTTAAAAAACATGCATGATATCTACTTCATAAAATTAAATATCGTTAAAGTCATGCAGTCAAACGTTATAACATACCAGAAAAATGTGTTAGCCCTGGGGCATCATGATTTGTCCATACAAGCATTGCATGGAATTGAAATTGTCTTTGTCCTATAGGTCTAGATACGTCATACATAGTGATGCCATTCCATAACTTTAGTAACTCGTCGATAAGAGGCTCAATATATACATTCATATCTTTAACTTGGTACTTGCCTAGTTGAATGAACATAAACATTACATAATTATTATAACCATTTTATTGCAATATATAAAAATTCATGTACATGACTATTAAATGAAAAAACATATAAGTCATTATGCAACAAATAAGACAAATGAGATGCTACTACGTTAAAGAAAATTGATGTAAACAAATACCTGGAACAATCATTGCCAACATTATGTGCTCCCTCTTTATTGACAACCATGGAGGAATGTTATTGTTGATAACAAAAACAGGCCACACCGAGTAAATAGATCTCATCTCTCCAAATGGATTTACACCATCCGCTGCCGATGAAAGCTTGAGATTACGAGGTTCTTCTTTAAAGTGTGGCCATTTTTCCTCCATGTCCCTAAATGCAGAACCATCCACAGGCGTTTGAAGAATCTCATCTCCACTTCTATTACGTGCATGGTAATCCATAAATTATGCTAAGCTTTCACACCTAAGTAATTGTTGCATACGTGGAATAATGAGAATATAACGAAGAACCTTGCAAGACACCTTTTTTGTTAGTTGATCTATTCAATATCTATTGATATGACATTCTAGGCATTTTGTTGCAAATTCATGTTGTTTATGATATATAATATGATCATTGGGACATGCATCTATTGCTTGATACTTCATTCCAATATTTTTCATAATGCCAGATAAATCTCGGTATGAGCGAGGTAAAATATTTGATGGTGGTAACAAAAATTCACCAATCAATCTACAACAAAAATTAATTTCTTAATATAAAGAATATTAATGGTACATACTTCATCCTTTATTTACTAGCGATGACTAACAACAATTAAAAGAGATGAAAAAAGATGAAATATATGACATACCTTAACATCCGTGAGATTTCTATTTTGGATAAACCATTCATAACCTTCAAGTTCACTAGCAACAATATAGCAGAGAGAAGAGTTGTTTGGGAGCCTTCATAAAGGGGCTCGTATGCCTTCTCAAGTACAGGTAAATCATGAACATCATCAAAGTCATCTCGATCAACATGATCAGATGTGCCACTACATGTGTCATGGATCAATGTATTTGTACCATCATCTTCAATTGTGTTTTCTAGTGCATGATCATCTTCTTCCATAGGATCATTAACTTCATCTTCGATATTCACAGCTCCATGTTCCTCCGCTTGCAAAACCACATTCTTCGGGCCATGATAATTCATATCGTGTGCCATAGGGCATCCCACCTTTATAATAATGACAGACACAAAAAAACCATGATCATGATCAAGTGATTTTATATATATATATCAAATGTTAAAACAATATAAACATTTGCAAATTCAATCAATATAAACACATATAATGAACAACTTACCAATGGATGATAATCATGCCCCCCTTCAACGTAACCATGCTGCCTACAATGTTTCTCAGCTGTTGTGATTAAAAGTCTTCTCATCTTTAAGCCCTTGCAATTATTGCAAGGACAATAACATTTCCCATCACCCTTTCTTTTCAATATAGCCCACAATCTAGCAACTGTCTCTTCATTGTGTTTTGGACTAATATTATCTGACATGATTTTTCTTTATCAAGCTTGAATATTTAGATCTTCAAAAAATATCAAACTCACACTCCAATAATTTCTAATCATACTCAGGTAACAAAATATAATAATTATGATATTTTACACCCAAAAAAATTGGCATGCAACCATCCCTGCAAAAGAGAAGATAGTCTGAAGTTAATGACCCCAAAAAACACTTTCAAATGCTAATTCCAAAAAATATTAAATTCTGATTTTACTATGATTTCCAACTGTTAGACTCCTAAAATAAGAATATTGAACTTGTAAAATAAAATCTAGAAATGAAATTCTCAAAATGCAGCTAATAGGCCTCAACAATTAAGGCCTACTCAAGACTTTGTGAAGTCACTGCAAGGTTTCTAGGCCTTACCTGATGATTTCAGTAGGAGGATTAAAGAGTTGGTAAATAGTTTTGATGACTGGAGTGACACATCATTACCAGATATTGTAGATGCCCAAGGAAATGTTAGATCACTGCAGCAATGGCAAGACAGGGTAGATGAAATCATCAATGCACAAAACAAATTGATTTGTGATGACTCAGATTATGATATGATGATGAGTAGTATGGATAAAATCATTAATGCTAGCACATTTTTTGAATCTTTTGAAAGGGAGGCGAATCAAGTAGCAGTAAAGTATACACCTTACAGTGCCAAGGTAAATGAGCTGGTAAATTTTAATTGGCCAATGGATGAGGAATATCAAGGATGGGTAGAAAAGTACTTAACTGAACAAGAATAGGATAGATTCTACAACCAGTAGTTAACAGCTCAGCGGTTATGGTTATAACAAATTTTGGCTATCTTGGTGGCAGTTTTGGTGCAAGATTTCAAAGTTTGGAAAATGCACCAGTTATTCTCTAGTGGACGGGATGAACAAG
Source organism: Sequoiadendron giganteum (assembly GCA_007115665.2). NCBI lineage: Eukaryota > Viridiplantae > Streptophyta > Pinopsida > Cupressales > Cupressaceae > Sequoiadendron > Sequoiadendron giganteum. Next base: position 699,246,583 of record CM021103.1, on the reverse strand, counting down.
AAGATTCTCTAGAGACTCAACTGTTGTAACCAATTTTTGAAATGTCATAAGGCGGTCCAAGTGACTAGTGACAGGTGTATTTTTGGTCCGATGCTTGTTGCTCCTTCATTTTCCCTATAAGAAGGATTTCAGGACTAGAAATATAGGTTACCAAGTTAGATATCTTTAGGTCGATTCTAACTGAAGTTGCAGAGCGAATTTGTAAAGAGCATGATATTATAGTGAAAAGACTATTCTTAGGTTTGTTGCCATTCTGTTGTAGGTTTTAGTTTCATGGGTACTTAATTTTCAAGACAGTACTAACATCTGAATGAAAATTACTCATTTCAAGGTCATGTATCTCCATTGTATGAATATATTATTATCTTGAATAAAATGATCAAGGGTTATTCTATTCATCTCACTGTTATGGTGTGTGTAATTCTCATTTTGGCTTTAATTCAAGGAATTAATTAAAATGCTTGAGTGAGGTTATAGGTGACTATGTTCATATAAAGATTTGATAAGTAGTATTGGGTTAGAATATAGATTGATGGTATTGTAAGACAATATTATCTGATATTTTATATGCTATGTGTGTAGAAGATAAACTTGGTTATAGTAAAAAAACAACCAACACCTTTGATATTATCTAGCTATGGCTCCCAAATCTATTGCAAATTGATCATTAGGGTTAAAATTGAAACCTTGCAAATATAATCTTTGTCCAAATCTATCAAGAATTTTCCATCAGTTATAAACAATTCCCTTATAAAGAATTCGTGAAGCCAAGTCTAAAATATGGAAATGAAATTCTAAAAATGCACAAGACTAAAAATGAAATCTAATGAGATGTTCCTTTAAAATATGATTTTCAAACCTGGAAGTACAAATCTGACTTCACAAATGAATTCTAGAAAAAGACAATGACTACCCTCAACCTGGTGATATCTTCTTGAGTTTCTTTTGATTTTCCCCAAGAAAACCGTCGAGAAAAACACTGTCACAATAAATAGTCGAGCTCATTTCAATTTATGCTAGCCACAATTTAACTTTGCAGGTCCGTCGCAATTTCGGCGAAATATCTTCGTCAAAACATAGACAAAAAAAATGGTTCGTCGAATTTCCGACGAACGTCGGGGTAAAAATTAAAAAGAAAAAAGAAAATTCGCACAAGTTCCCAATGATACATCTAATTACATCGCTTTCGTCGGAAGGTTTCATCAAAAATTGGGGTCAAATGAGTTAGTGACTTAATAGATTATGCCTTAAACCCTTTACATAATAGACATCATTAGTACTATGTTTCCCATCAAAACTAAATGTTCCTTTACCAACAATCTTAGCACCATAATTATCTCCAAACATAACTATTCCTCCATCATATTTTTCAAGTTTATTGAACTTATAGTTATCTCTAGTCATATGATTTCAACACCCACTGTCAATTACCAAAAATTCTTCATCATGTCTAGCATGAAAAGAAGTCACCAAAGTGCCTTCCATCTCATCCTTCTTTCTCTTTAGACCAGATTCCTTTGCACATCTTCCATGGTTAGTAGATACAACTTTAATTGCCAAGGCTAGAAATAAATATTCATCTTTATCCTCCTCAAAGTCAAATTCATCATCAGAAGTTCTTGCATCTTCTTTGACATAATACAATTTTTTGAGCTTCCTATCCTTCTTGTCTTTGTGATTATTATTATTATCCTTGTTCTTCTTGTGTGTAGCTCTATTAGGAAATATTTATGCATAATGACCAATATTTCCACGGCTCAAACACTTAAAGGGAAACATACCCTTACATTTACTAGTAACTTTCTTCAATTTCCTTCCGAAGGTTGCTTCCAACTCTTCTGAATCATCATCATCCAAGTCATTTCCTATCTTCATTACTTCAAAGTTTGTTTCATTATTATCCTTATCTCTTGAAAATTTTCTCATCTTGAATGTAGTCAAGACACCAAATAGGTGCTCCTTAGTAAATGTCTTTGGATCACATGATTCTTCAATAGCAAAGACTTTGTCACTGTAATTCTCTAGTAGGGTCATCAATATATTCTCAGTTATATCTTCATTTGACATGGTACCACCTTGATTCTTAATCTCATTAGCTATAAGTTCAACTCTCTAATAATAGCTTGCAATAGCTTCTCCCTCTTCCATTCTCGGGTGCTCAAATTTTTGCTTAGCTGTTAGCTTTCTTGACAATTTTACTCTATCATTTTCTTCATAAATTTCTTTCAATTTTTCCCATACTTCATAAGCAGTGCCTACATAAATGAATTTTGTCCTTTCAATTTTAGATAGAGCATTAAAGATAACATACCTTACCTTTTCATTCTCTTCATAAGTCGCAATCTCATCTACAGAGGAAGGACCAATGGATGGTGCAACATACTTTATCTCCATAGCTTTCCAGGTCTTGAAACCAAGATAAACCAAATAACCTCTCATCTATTATTTCCAGTCACTGTAATCAGCTCCATCAAAAATAGGGATCTGCAACTTGTGTGCCATCTGATCTACCTCAAGCGGTTAAGCTTTTCAGCGAGGAACCAAAGATCTGATACCAATTGTTGAAATGCACAAGACAACTTAGAGGGATGGTGAATCAATTGTATAAAATTACTTTACTTCTAACTTTAATCAATTCCACTTTAACCCAATCTATTATTAAGTGTAAACATGAAATGAAAATAACAAAAAGTAAACACCAGAGACACAAGATTTACATAGAAAACCCAATGAGGGAAAAACCACGATGAGGATTAGCTCACAATATAGTAATAATGCAATACCAGATAAAAAGTCTCACTGCCAGAGGGCTCACTACCAAAAAAGGACTCACTATCCAAAAGGACATTCACTACCTATAAAGAAAGAAAAATAAATAAAGATCCACCACAAAGGTTCCACACATTCGTAGCTTGATCAAAATATTGTAGATACCATCAGCTCACTACTTTCAGGAAGTTAACACATCAAAGTAATACTACCTTGATTCTCTCTTGCATACTCTAGTTTTTCAATTGTTCGCACACTTCACTTTCTTTCTTGATTCATCTTCAATTCACAACATCTTGATTTTATTTTATACCATCTTCAACCGTAGAAACATTCTCCAAGGTCAACTATAGATTCTTCAAGTTACAAATTCAAATTAGGTCAGCTATACATTCTTCAAGTTAAAAATTCAAATTAGGTCAACTAATCAACATTCCTACAATGGATAAGAATGAGAGAGGGCAGATTTCACATTTAATTAGGACCCAAGAAAAATCTTGGATTGATCACATTCTTCCTTAATTCGATGCAAAATATTTATGTAACGTGTAGAAACCAAGTCGACCAAACCTAATGAAAACACCAACGATCTTTGAAGTACGTGCATCTCTAGCAAGATGATCAAATGTGGATCACTCAACATGCTTCACTAGAAATTTTACCATCTCTAAGAAACCTTCAGATACATCCGCAGCAATTGTAACAATCTTCATTCATAAAATAATCTTCAACAATCCAATTGGACCATCTAGCAACCCATAGGAGCTCTGGAGCAGGTCTTATGGAGCACCAAATCATAAGCACATTTGTCAAAACATAGATACCATCAAAATGAATCATCTCCTAGATCCATACAATCTAAAACCAAATTCTAGAAGACTGCAGAGCCACAAAATTTCTCCCAGTCAACAAACAAATAGTTTTGTCAAACTAGTTCACACCTCGGTGAGCGCATCTATCACTCTCCATTGAACTATAAGGTAAAACTCGAGATATATTATCCATTGAAGCACATTCAAAACACACACTTCAATATTGCCTTCATTATTTCTCAAATTTTCTCAAAAGAATTTTGCAAAAACACAAGTACAACTTCATAAATATAGCTCCTTGTACACTAAGCACTTCTACAATATCTCAATTATATAGATACCATCTGCAATTAGCGTGAATTGTGTTGACATCAATGACAACGTAAATGACAACACCACCAAACACATCCATACTTGCAAAAAACCTTATATAGTTCAAGAAAGCTACAGGTCTAGAGAATATCTAATAACCAAAATGAATGGAACACCTCTTCAAGAGCCTAGTAATTTTGTGCATTTTCACTAGTATTATGTCTAGCCTTTTCTGAATAGTGTGGGTTTTAAGGTAGCATTGTTAGAGTTAAAGGATAGTATGTCATTATCTCTCATGCTTGCTTCATTCTTGACACATGGTTCTTTGTGTCTTAGATTCTAGGGTAGTGGGTCCAATGTGGTTTTGGATTCTTAAGTGTATTTAATTTAGCATAACATACTGCATCATATAAGAAAACTTAAAGAAAATATACATTAGATCATGGAGATATTTATTGAGTAGTCTAATACAGATTATTTAATATATCTCATTTCCATCCAACACATAAACATAAAATCCATGCATGCCCATATATATATATATGTCAAAAAAAATTAATACATCTCATCTATAGTACAATGTCACTATGGCCTATGGCGACTAGATTCATCCAGATGTGGTATCCACACCCATCAAGAGACCCTAGTGTGTGACCTAGATCTACTCATGTTGTTCATCTACAACATAGTCCATAGTGACCTGCATAGCTCACCCTCACATATTAGTCCCTCTAGCCACTCTCGCTCTATGTGGTTTCTATCAGCCTAGATCCCGACAACTTCTCTCTAAAGCTACTCAACCTATGATTGTAAGATGGCCTCTCTGTTAGATCTCCAAGCTACTCGAGCCTCTTCTAACTCCACTGTTAGTGCTGATACTTGACCCTCAATGTGCTCAGTGTGTCTAGATACACCAACATATGCTCCCTTGAGACTCACATAAGGTTTGAATAGGTCCATGCGCTCTACTATGAATGGTGCCAAGGGTATGAACTCTGTGGTTGTAGCCTCATCTACAAGAAGGGGTAACACTATCTCTATACTTGCATGTCAGAATAGGTCCTCAGACTCTATCACAAGCCCTCCAAGATAATAATAATAATAATAATCAATATCCAAAATCATAATATATCCATATATGAGCATGATATACATAAAAACATAACACATAACAATAAATATCATCACTTGGGTCTGTATCATGATCAGTCAAAATCTCAAATCCCCTATTGTTCTCCCCATGCTCTTGGACATTGGTACATGTAGACTATGACCTTGTAACCTAAATGGGAATTGTATCTCTCCACTCGGTTCTAGGAGGACTAGCCTCACCTCTATCACTGTCCTCACTCATGGGATAGCTATGCTCATCCTTCATCCCCTTGTTATCCTCCTCAACTCCCTCTCCCTCATAATTTTTGTCCTCCTCTATCTCCTCCTCATCCTCATCCGAGAATAAGTCCACTAGATCTACCCTCCTGCCTGAATCCCTATCCTCCTCTCCTAAATCTGGTAAAGGCCATGTGAAGCCCATAGGATAATCCATAGGAAAGATGGATCATAGTCACATCACCTCCCATCAGTCATCATACTCTTGTGTCATGTTGATGTGATCTACATCGAAGACTGGGGGAATGTTTGTATCCTCCTCTATTTTTCTCAAGATGGTGTCATCTACTGTTAGTGGTTTAAGATCTCTAGGTCTATCGACACTTTGTACTCACCATCTATTTGAATCTCATAGCCATGGTAGCCTCTGTATCTATCCAAAATTCCTCATGACATGATCATAGTAGAAAGGTCTCACTACGTGATCATGTCGTCCTAGTAATAGACTGTCTCTTTGCATCTATCCCAACCATCTTATCATATCTGGCCAGAAAAAATCCATGAGATAGGGTCTTCACACAATATCTTCCTCGCCCAATCTATCAAACCTCACCCTCCAGAACAAAAAATCACCGTGTTGCCATGCCTATCTTAGGGGATAGCTGAAAGCCTATAGGTATTCCACCATTTTGGCAATTAGAAATCCTATAGGCCGAGTACAAGTGATATGCATTAGGATCCATGTCTGTAGTAGGGTACAATGTAGCATGCTATGCATCTCTCCATAGGTGAATTGACCCAAATCATAGTATAATTGTGCTAGTATGCTCTGACCCTAGGAAAAGACCACGCGTTAGTGTTCCATGTCTCTAATCATGTACACTAATCCCCCCTCCAGATGTGCTTCATGGTCATCAAGGAATAATGCTAGTGCTACTATAAAAATGAAGATGCATCTCACTAGTGGTAAATTTGCATGCAACAACCAAGAAATATCGATGCACACGATCTCACGATCCTACGATAGACTAGTTTTCTTAAGAAATATTTGGTTTTTGCTTGCATATCCTCAAAAATCCCACCCTATGATAAGAATACCCTCTCTCCTCGAATGGGCATCTGTAGTATGCAATGCACATTCTCATGTGTGATTGTCATCTCCCCCGTCAATAGGTGGAAGGTGCAGGTGTCTGCGTCCCATCTCTTTGCTAGTGCCATCAACATGGTATCATCATAGCGCATGACCGACGTGAGATAGGACCTATAAAGAAATGTCTCCTAGACAATCTGTACATCCTCCTCAAGTAGCTAATCGACGAGCTCTAAAAATCGACTGAACATCTAATTGCCTAGTGTTGGCTTGATCAAGATGTAGTCTGCCATAAGAAAAGAATCAAAATTTCATTTAAAACATCTTAAATCTTAAATTTGTGCTTTAATGGTCAAAAGTGTGCTAAATTTTCTCTAGGACATATTAGTTAAGGGTTTTAGTTAGTTTATTGCTTAAGTGGGACACTTTGCAACAATTTAGAAAAATGAAAGAAAAATCTTCCCTACCATATAATTCCACTTAAAAATTTCATAAAAACATTAAAAATTGATTCAATCAAAGTACACAAAAGGCTAAATCCACTCACCATATGTTGTGGCTCACCGCGCACGATCGCCTCCTGTAGAATCTCGATCTGTGATGGGTGGATGGACGTCTGCTCGACATGGTGGCTCACTCTAATCCAAGCCCACTCTATGAAAAGGTAAAAAGATGAAATGAATGTGATCTACCCTCTCTTTTATCTTTTTATGCATGCACTTTTAGGTCATTTTAAAAAAAAATAAAAGAGGTACTTTTTATTCAAATTAACATATTTTGAGCTAGCGAACTCTGTTTTTGATGTCATTTTTTTCGTTGGAACTGTGGTTTTGCTCCCATCCTCGTCAAATTTCTATCATCAAGTGGAATGGTACTTGTAAATTCCCTATGATGGAATTTTCCAGTTCAATGTGGTTGATTTATACCTTGATTCCACCTTCGTAAAGCAAGCGGAATCAAGGAGGGGCATACATCTACCCTCAAATTTAATTTTCTAGGCAGGTTGGATAAGAGGATTATATTCAAGCTACTAATGAATCTATGATGCATAATGTGGTTCCTAACATTGTGGTTTGGTAGGTGACTATAGTGGGGGCTTCATTCTACCTAATGAATCCATATGAGTATCCTTTTACAAAGCTACGTGTTAAAGTACTTTAGCTTTCATATGTACGTAGTGTCATATGGGCGCTAAAGTGGGGGCTAAATGTAGTGTAGAAAAATGCATAGCTTTGCATTTTCACACTTAATTTGGACCTATTTTAGCACCCCTTGCATTAATTTCCCTTCAGATCACTTATTATGGGCCCCTAAGACCTTTTTTTGTGCATCTCGAAGCATATTTCAACTTTAAACTTGACCAAAACCCATAAACAACCATCAATATTAGTAACCCACCTTTTGAACTATAAAATCAAGACTTGTGGGACCAGAATGCCACCTAGGGTGTCTTAGTCTTGGGGGCTTTACTTTTGAGAATTGAGAGCAAAAAATGAAAAAAATTGAATTTATTTGACCTTTTTTTGGCCTTTGAAATCCAATAATCGGGTTATTGGGTAGAAATTCCTATAAAAGTAAGATTCACACCCATTTTTCATAATAAGTTGATAGAAGTTGACATGAGTTGAGAAAAGAGACATAAGTTGAGAAAGTTGAAGGAAGCTTCAGAGTCTTGGAGCAGCCTTCTATTATGTTTTTGTAGGTTTTTGAAGTCTATTTTGAAGTTAGGATCTAACATTTCCAACGATTAGTAATGGATGCCTATTGTGGATCATGAGAGATTCTAGATTGGAGATGCAACTAGCCATTTATCCAAGCCTAAGGACTTGTTTCTTAATTGATTCCATCTTCCATTATTGCTCTATTTTCTGCCTAAGGAAGGTACATTTCATGTTTATAACTTGTTAGGGTGATTAGATATCTCCTTTGTAGGTCATTTACATTTGCATCTTATGGATATTATTCTAACACATTTGAATAGGCTTTCTTCATATCCTAGGTTGCATAATCTTATAAATGTTCAAGATTAGGGCACACACACATTTCCATTTTTAGATTTATGCTTTCTCATCAATGTTTAATTACCAAACAAGGGGTTTGACCAAGGAAAGCCCCCATAAACAACCAATCCAAATTCCTTTGTTTTGCAGGTCTTTTTACAAGTTCAGATCTAGAGACTTGGTGAAGAAGGAAGTGCAGAACTTAAGCTTTGGGACTACACTTATAAATTCCAAAAATTCAGAATGGGACTAATATGCCACCTTGGGCGTGTTAGTCCTCCTAGGCATAATTTTCAAATATTCTTTTAGATCCGGTTCTGACATCCAAAAAATTTGTATTTACCCCAAAAAATAGTAGTGGGGCTAATACGCCACATTCGTCATCTTAGTCATCCATAACACATTTTGGTAGATTCTTTGCATCTTTGAAATCCTCACAACATCTCTAGACTTCCCAGGTACACATATCATATCTCCCTATTGCATAATTTCATTATTTGCATCTCTCATTTAGCTTGCATAACTAGGTTTTGTAGGTTGAATGTCCATTTGTCTTTTCCAAGCATTTTCTTGGTGGTGAATCCCTTAAAGCTGAAAGAACTCCCTCCTAGGTCCTCCTCATTGTGAATTGACTCATCTTGTGAGGTTGTTAGTCAATCCAATTAGGACTCCTAGGACATTATTGAATGATAATTAGAGAAAGGCGGTGTTCTATGACCTAGGTTATTTAGCACCCATTTTCACCATTAATCAATAAAACCACAAATGCCTCAAATAGTCCCTATACCAGCTACTCCTACTAAAGATGAAAAATTTCCTAGCCCAATTTTTTGATTTTCAAGAGATAAAAGGCCTTCTTCAAACATTTGAGAATGAGTTGGTTAACATAAAAAATAAAAAATTTCAAAGCTACATGCCTTACCAACACTAAAACCAAGCACAAGGCTAGCCAAGTTGAGCAAATAGGCTACCCTATCATGCAAATAACCAAGTCCCAAAACAAGCTCTTAACCCAGGGCCTTTTCTATCATACAATCCAAATGTGCCAAGCTCATCTATAAAGCTAGTTCCTATCCAAAATAACTTTTCTCAAGATTATGATTGGTTTTTTCCTTGTAATTAGACTTATAACCATCACTTGTTTAAATGGGGTGATTAACCAAGCCTTAATTGTGCAAAATTTATCTATATTACAGATAAATACACCTAATGAAACACCCTCACAACAACAAGAACCTCCTCCAAGTGACGCTACAACTATAAATTGGAAAGGAGAAGAGTTTTGTGGAGTTAACCAAGACTATTCCTCTATAGTAGCCAACACAAGGGGTAGAAAGAGAGCTATTGGGATGGTAAAAATAGCAAATAAAGAGCCTTATCAGCTCCTAGAGTGAACCAAGAGGTTGTTTTCCCATCTACATCTCATGTACCAAAGGTACTTCAAATAAATCAACAAGGAACATCTTGGAATCAATCCCAACCAACACACTTACAAGGTGATACTACTTTCATGAAGGCTCATCAAAAGGTAAACATTGCTCATTTTAATATTCTTGAGCATACGAAGAAATAAAATGTTACCATGTCTATGTGGGACTCTTTGTCTATCCCAAGGCAAAGGGATTTTTTGCAATCTACTTTATCAAATTTGAGTGTGTCAAGTTAAAATCCTACTAACTAAGACAAGGTTGTACTTACCAATACACCCCAAAATATTAGTGGATAGCCAAGAAAAGAAGTCAATCCACCACCTTTCTATGTGTCATTTATTATATGAGAGATCCTTGTTCATAATTACATGATTGGTTTAAGGGCTAGTAGTTTTGTCATGCCTATATAAATTGCAATTAGGTTGGGTTTGGGATATCAATATCTTGCAAAAGGGGTAATTCAAATTGATGGGGAAACCATCAATATTGTAGGATTTATCAAGGATTTGAATCTTACCTTACATGCATGTCCCAACTTTTCCATTCCATGAGATTTTTATGTGATTGACTTGCCACCTTAGTTTTCTCTTTGTATTTCAACGGATTTCACTACTAAAATATGTGGCTATCTATCTTTAGATTGGTCACATATGCTGTTTAGGACAAGATATGGAACCAAAGTGACTATAAAATATGAGTCAATAGAAAAACACCACATAGAGCCATATGTACCTTTTGTTGACAATGCTAATTGTGCTATTTTTACCATGTTGAGCATATTATTGTCCAAGAACCAAACACCTGAATAGAGAGGATTCTAGAAATTCTTTTCTAGGATGGATGGGCAGTTTAAAACATTGAATTTGATCCAAACAAAAAGCTTGAAGAGGTAGGAAAGTAGGTGTTTACATGATTCATGAGCAAGAAACTATCATTACTAACTTTGAAAGAAAAGATGTCACACCAACATAAACAATAGAAAAATGTATTTTGGAAGATGTTTTTTGATGGTTCAAGAAGTAAACATGGAACTGGTGGGGGTGCTATGCTTGTATCTCCACAAGGTGAAATGCATTATTCAACTTTTCATTTTTCATTTAGCTGTACTAATAATACAGCCAAGTATGAAGGTCTTATATAGGGTTTGGAATGGGAAAGGAAGAGGAAAATAAGTTGTCTACAAGTGTTTGGTGATAGTGATATGATTGTGAACCAAGTAATAGGATTTCATATGATGAAAAATGGTGTGCTTGAGTCCTATAAGCATAGGGTATGGGATATGATAGAGGAATTTGATGGTTTTAATCTATTGTCTATACCTAATTTTTTTTTTTTTAAATGTTGATAGGTTGGCTTCAATAGGTTCCCAATTTGATATTCCAAATTACATTAAAAAGGATAAGGTACAATAGTTTGCTAAGGTATTAGTAAGGCTATCTATTCCTTAAAATAATGTTTATTGGTAAGTCTTTGAAAGTGATGAACAAGTGCTTAGTTTTTTTTCTTGAGGAAGCTAAGTTTCCATTTGGAAACCCAAAAAAATTACAGCAATAGTATGGTTACCAGATTAGACAACTAAAAACAAACAAGTTACCAAAGGGTTTGGTCACCTTAGAGTCCATTTTCGGTTCATATGATCAGCTTAAAAAGGGAATAACCAATATGCATATCAATCAAGAACACTAGAAGAGGTAGAAATTTGCAAGGGTAAGCTTCTTAATATTGTTAAGATTTGTTCTCAAGAGAATAGATAGGATTTTGTTTCACTTTGTCAAGATTTCCTTGATATTTTTTCTTGAGAATATTTTGGTTTGAAAGGATTTGACCCTAAAATTTCACAACCCACTATTGAATTAGAGACAAATGTAAAGCTAGTAAGACAAAAACAAAGGCCTTTGAACCCTAAGTTTGAACTACTCATGAGAAATAAATTGACTAAGTTGATTGAGGATAATAACATTTTTCCAATCAAACACACCTAATTGGTTTCCAATCTTGTTCCTTTTAGGAAAAAAATGAAAGATAATACATTGTGTTGACTTCAGAGACTTGAATAGGGCCTCACTCAAGGACCATTACCCACTACCCTCCAAGGAACAAATTCTACAAGTTGTTGCAAGTTCATAGAGGTTTTCTCTACTTGATGGTTATTCTAGGTATAACCAAGTGCTAGTGAAAGAGGAAGATCGGTATAATAAAACATTCACCATGAAGTGGGAAACAATGGATTTGAAGAGAAATCCCTTCAGTTTGTCCAATGCTGGTGCAACTTTCCAAAGAGCAATGGACATGGATTTCCAAGGGTTAATTTAAAAAATAGTGCTAATTTATATTGATGATATAACTATTTAAAAAATATATATATAATGAACATCTCTCTCATTTAAGGCAAGTGTTTGATAGGTGTAGGGAATATGGCATATCCCTTAATCCCAAAAAGTCAATCTTTTTTTTTCATCTATGAAGGTAAAATCCTTGGAGATGTGGTCTCAATGCATGGAATAACCGTTGATCCAAACAGAGTAAGTTCCATTCCTTCTCTACCTTTTCCTAGTCACAAGAAGGGGCTGCAAATTTTCCTTGGTAGAATGTGAGAATTTTTATACCTAATGTAGCCAATCTTTTGAAACCTCTAATTGTAATGTTGAAGGAGAATGTGAGTTTCAGTTGGACAAGAGAAGGAAAAAATAGTTTTGAGGCCATCAAAGAAGCATTAACATCAACTCCTACATTGGTAAATCCTAACTTTGCCAAAAAATTCCTCATTTATGCTTTTGGTAGCATAGATACTATCTTTGTTTTGTTGGTACTAAAAAATGAAGATAGTTTGGAGTAGCCAATAACATTTTTTAGTCAAGGCTTAGAAGATTATGATCAAAGATATTATTTTGTTGAGAAGCATGTGCTTTCTATGATTAAAAGTCTCAAAAAATTTCATCATTTGGTTTCCAATAACAAAAGTCAATTTATGGTTGCTCACCCAAGTGTTGAAGAGATTTTGTTGAGTAAAGATTTGAGTGACAAAAGTGTTGGGTGGATCACCAAGGTGATGGAATATGATGTGGAATTCAAAGTTACAAAGATAGTAAGAGGTAAGGGACTATGTGAACAACTAGTTGTTGGGTTAGAAAATGATAAAGAGACTCAAAAGGAAATTGTCTTCATGACAAATAATGAACCACAAACTAATGCACCATCATTTCCAAGTACTAGTTGGACACATGAAATGGTATATTTTCTTCAATCTAGTGAGTATCAACATGGATTGGACAAAGAAAAAAGAAGGTACTTTGGATTCTAGTTCATTAGATTCATATTTTTCAATGATGTGCTTTTTAGAAAGGATCATAATGGATTTTTATTCAGATGCATACATACTTACCAAGTTGACAAGGTACTCCATGAATTTCATGATAGAATAGTTGGTGATCACTTTGCTCCAAGGACCAAAACTTGGAAAATTATGAGATCTAGGTACTATTGGCCAAGCCTATTCAAAGATTCCCATGCATGGGAAGGAAAATACATGTGAAATGTTTAATGTTTGTAGGAAAATAAAGGCTTCTATCTCTTCCTTTGCAGCCCATATAGGTTGGACAACCCTTCATGAAGTGACTTCATTGGGGCCATACATCCTCCATCTAGTGCTGGCCACAAGTGGATTTTGATTTCCACTGATTATTTCACAAGGTAGATGAATGATACAACCCTTAAAGAAGCAACTGAGAGTGTTGTTTTGAAATTTTATGATGAGCTAGTAACAAGGTTTGGAGTTCCAAAATCCATTATTTATAAAAATTTGTTAAATAGTTATAAACATGCAATATGACAAATCCTAGTATTTTATCATGTTAGACATGTGTAAGATAATATATAAGAAGCATCCTATATATATCATTTCTTCATAAGTATAAGAGAGATTAAGTTATTTAACCATATAGCCTATTCATTAGATCATTATGTGATGAAAAATTATAACTAGATAGATTATTAATTTTCTTACTACATAGAGAGATAGAGAGTGAGAGATAGTATGTAACCATAGAGAATATTCATTAAATTATTATATAATAGATAAATTATGAGGCAGTCACATATGATTTTGATTGTGACAATCATTCCACTTTTTAAATATTGTGTGCTCAAAATGGTTATTATAAATATTTAAATTTTTTGAGAAAAGATTGATAGAAGCCATTTATGAAGTCTTATTATTTTTTGAGGATAACCTTGTATGAAATTAAATATTAAATAAATAAGTAATATGATCTATCATGTTTGATTTAATAGTAACTAGAATCTTTGACTTGATTTCATTCTAAAATATATCAAATTCTTTGTTAAATTATTCTATAAATTATGGTGAGGGATTTATAATATTTGATTATAAATGAGATCTCCACTTGAAAGTGGATAAATATGCCCTTTCACCCAACCACCTTATTCTAATGGACACTTAGGGTAAAGTGCTCCTAATACTCCATTACAAGGTATATACATCATTTTTTATTTTGTATTCTACATATTTCTATTATTTAATTAATTTTCTAGTTGCATACCTCCATTTATTATTTCCCAATGTGTACCATATATGGGAAGAATATATTGCAAAGAATTTGGATCATCAAAAAGACCTTTTCACTATGATGAAGTATTTTGGTGCAGGAGCACCTAGGAAACACTAGGCATTAGGAAGTCTAGGATGTATTTTGTTATAATGTATTTCCTTGAAGGTCATGTTGACCATTGGAATAGAGTTAGTGGTTTAATAATATGCCTTGGTCAAGAGTGATCAATAGGTTAAGGAGGGGAAAGGTTTAATGAGTGTGGAAACTCACTTTTCCTAGTTTTCTTTGAATAGGCAAAAGTGGCAAAATGGTACATTTTGGCACCTTTGCCACTTTGTAACCAACATGTCCGACCAAGGGGAAAGTTAACTACTTTTTTGACCTATATAGGGAATGCTTCGACCTGTGTGAAAGGTTGGAAGTTTTTGTAATTTGGAAATTCATGAATGCTAGTGTGGACAATGAGAAGGATTGACTACATTTCTGTGTTATGCTTTAATTTCAGTGGTCAGGAGTGATCATGGCTCTGTAATATGTTGTAGATTGTGGTGTGGACTATTCTCTAAGCATGTGTGGTAGTATTTAGGCATGTTTTGAATTTTCAGGTGTGTTTTGGTAGTTGTTTTGTTTCTTTTGAATTGCTGATCTGACTAGCAACCTATCAAGAATGGATATTTAGTTCTCTTTCCCACTATGCTTGGTGTACGGGCTTTTGGGGAATGAGGATAAACTCCATGGTTGTAAATATATTAGGCCTAGGAGTGGTTAGGATTCTAGGAGGCATGGAGAAAGTCTTCTCCTAGGCGAGCTTGGCAATGCCTGGCTAGGAGAGACATTAAGTGCAAAGCACTATTAAGTGCAGGGGTGTCTGTTCAAAGAAAGTTTCCTATTGGAAAGGAATGGAGTGATGGCTATTAAGCTATGGGAACGTTGAGGAGTCTCCATCAGTTCATTTGGTGAGAGGAAACCTTAACAGTCTACAAGAAGATAGGGAAAAGACCCAAAATGACCTAGGTTTTTGCACACTTCCAGTTTGAGGCACTGTACGGACAGTGGAGACCTAAGGCACCGAAAATATTTGAGAGGAGGGTATAGGTATCAAGAACCTAAAGGAAAGACTGGTTGCACTTTGGAGAACTTAGGAACACAATCCTATTTTCTCGGAGTTGGAGGCCTAATTGGGGCTCAAAGGCTAGTAGCCTTTTTAACCCTAGATGAGGGTTTGGTGAAAGCGATGGAAGAATGGAGTTTGGTGAACTTACAAGAACCCTAGGAGGATGGTGTGAAGCTAGTAGAAACATCTCTACACCCCTGCAAAGAACAAATTGAGAGTTGGGAGTAATTAGCCTTTAGGGAAGATTAAGGGCTAAGGGAAGAATAGGAGCATTGTACCAAGGGAGACTTGGTAGATTGAGAGTGAGATGATAGTAGGGTTGGCCAATAGAACCAGGGGTACCTATACTTGAGGTAGGACCTAAAGGTCAAGGTGGGAGAGACACCTAGGAGATCTTGCAAACAAAAATCCAAAGCATGGAACAGTGATTGTTCCATCCAACCCTACCGTATCATATTTAATTTACCAATGAAAGAGTACATCCTTGGTTTCTTTATTTCATTTTTTACTATGGAAAAAGTATTTTGTGTAGGTGAAGTGCAAGTCTAGTGGCATAGGGACAACACTCGATAGATATGTTTTCAATCTATATATTGAACCTGAATTCAATTAAGCTTTCGTGATGGATTTTATTATCATGCTCAAACAAATATCCATGGTGACATTGACCTTATTTGTTTGAGGATAATAAAAATGATGAGATCTAACCACACCACCCTCCTCTATTGCCCAACACCAAAAGAGTGAGACACTTTTCTTTAATTTTTTTTGTATTTATTCCTTGGCTAATAATTTCTTGGTGTGGAAATATTTGTGAATAATTTTATTGATGATATATTAAATTAATTCTCATCAGTAATATTCTTTTATGTTGTAGTAATTTTATTCTCAAATTTAAATCTTTCAAAATATTACATGAGATTATTTTATTTTTTATTGTCAATTTATGACCTCACAATTAAAATGCTATTTTTTTAGGATATTTATTTTATTTAGTCATTTTGTCTTAATATGTCAATCATGATACAAACCTATTAGACTATGTAGAGAGGTTTTGTACACAAGATTTTTCATCGCTCTGCACTCAAACTTAGAAGCTACTTGTAGCTAGTGAGATTTTCCACCATTAAACCATTTTCTTTTTTATGATGAATTTTTTTATATTCTATCAAGAAGTGTATTTCATTTCCAACACACCCTCTAAGGTGCATTCATATTGAAATCAACTATGATACCAAATTCAAAATTTTAGATTTGATATAATTTAATGCTAATAAATTTTAGATGAGATAATTTTAACTATAACACAAGATTTTTAATTCCAATCATTTGTCTACAAATTTATAATAATATTTAATTCAATAATTTATATCTTAAAAATAATGTAATTAATAAATCAGATACAATTTATATTATTTTTCATACAATTAGAAAATAGATATTAATGGCGTTGGTCAATTCATATAATGTGAAAGGAAAGGAAAGGAAAGGTCTTATTATAGTCCACGATATGAGGGGATCTATTTTTGGATCTACAAATGGTAAACCAAATACAAATGATGTGTCAAAAATAAGAAAACACAAATAATATCCACTAAAGATATGGATTTATCAATCAAAAGATTTTATTTCTTATATCAAAAGATTTTATTTTTTTATCTCGAAAGATTTTATTGCTTAAAATTTGGACCACAGAATAGTCGTCCAATTACTACAGTAGGGGGAAGGATATTTTACTAAGAGGTTGACAGAAACCTGCAGACGAAGCCAATAAACTAGTGTTCACATTCACCTCTAGAACATTTTCTATATACAAGATAGGCATGTCTCCGTAGAATTATTGTTTTTTGATGAATATGTAGATATATATATTAATATAAAGATAAAATTAAAAATTCACAAAAAAGGGGCAGGTGGTGAAAAGGCACACCCCGAATTTCACATGGGCAGAGCCCATAAAATCCAAAATATCAATCACATGGGCCTAGCCTAGAAGTCAAATAACAGAAAATAAAATTAAGTGGCCAAAGTAGTGCCAGTAGAGCCTGGGGGATCCCTGTCATCCATATTTTTCCCCCATACATCAGCGAGGTTTGGAGTGATGTCAGGAGGTGCACCCCAGCCATCATCATATTTATCTTTATCTTTTTCTTCTTCCTCTCGCCGAGGCAAGATTGCAAGAGCCAGCCATAGAAATTTTTTGCCACTGGTAGGCCAGCCAGAGCTAGAAGCAGGCAGAGCATCAGAGGGCCACCCAGAATTGCCACCACCACTCCTCGTAGCACTACTAGAGTGCTAGCTCTGACCAGGATGCGGTGGAGGAGAATGAGCCCGCCTAGGAGGCCGGGAATCCCGCTGAGTAGGAGGCTTGGAGCGGGAACGCATGGAGTCACTCTACTTTCGACCCTGAAAAGGTGACTGATTGCAGGAGGAGGAGGGTGAATCAGGGATCCGAGCCATAGTACAAGGGGCATTTCCCTAGTGGTCTAGGAGGACATGCAGGTGAGCCACTTCCAGTGCAACCTTGTTGGCTTGCACTTGAATCTATAGGAGAACATTAGAATAAATAATTGCTTTAGCATAAAGAGACACATTAACATCTAAATGAGAATGAACAAATATAAAAGCATTTCTGTCTTTCCAGATATTGAAGAGGATTTCCACCTTGAAGCCAAAGCTGGGTGAACTTAGTTGGGGTTCCAAGTGGGTCCCCTAGCAGAACCATATGCCAAGAGAAGGGTTCCGACCGAAAAGGCTGAAAGAAATCATGAATCCAAGTCCAAAGCTATTGAGATTTGGGAAAAAACCTCAAAATATGCTTAAAGCTTTCAGACTGCCCACAAAAAGGCCAGCGAGGGTCAGGAACCCCCGTATGAACAAGCCGAGAACCCACACGCAAGCCTTGGAAAAGAATACACCAAGAAAAGTGGGCCAACTTTGGATTAACAATTGCAGACCAAGTGGCATCAAACCTCTTACTCCAAGTATGGGAAGAGGAATTAAGAAGCCACCTCTGGTTCAAGGAACTAATCATAGGAAAATGGGGTGAAAACTACCTGTAACCAAGTTGCAACTTGTAGCTCCTAAGAGGAGTGTATGGAAACCATTTCTAGTCTTTCCACCAATTTTTGTGCCCATGAATGCCAACTTTGTGAAGTATGTCCACCGAAATGGAGCTCACCAGCTCGTCGAAATTAGGATGGTCCTAGTTTTGAAGACTATACTGAGCTTTAAAAGCATCCCACTGCAAGAGACACATGGTAGGCCACTGAAAGAGCTGATGCAGTGTTTGAATGACCTTTCTATGAAATATGAGGGCCTTGAGCCAAGGATACTTGGCTAGGGGTTGACCATTCTGAGCCAGAAGGGGAGACCACCATAAGTTATTCTAGTTGATGGAAATCCCATCACAAAATCCAGCCTTGGCCCAACGAAGCCATGGCTTAACAGTTTCCCAAGAGCGACATATGCTCTTGGCCACAAAGGAGCCAACAATTTGAATCGGCTCCCTCATAACCAAGAGGGTTTGGAGATCAATTCCTTTCTAGGCAGGCCTGTGAACAAGAAAACCAAATGGTATACAATGCCTAAGGAGAATCTTCCAGGCTTCATCCCCGATGAGAGCTCGGATAATCCATTTGACACAAAGAGCAATCCCTTGTCGTTGAGTGGAGAGAAATCCAAGCCCTCCAGAGTCCTTGGCGAGATAGGAAAACTCCCAAGTGACCCAATGAAAACCCTTGTGGTTTTTAGAAGAGGCCCATAAAAAATCATGAAGCAACTTTTCAAGCCTACTGTAGGCAGCTTTAGAAGGAGCCCAATAGGAAGAATCATAGATGTGAGTGGTAGCCAAAATTTTAGAGCACACCTAGAATTTTTCGGCCAACAAAAGAGGCTTAGTAATCCAATAGGCTAGCTTCTGCTCAACCCTGAAAAGCACAGCTTGCCAAAGTTCTCAAGGGGAAGCCTAAAAGGTGAAGGGGATGCCCAAAATCTAAATGATTTCTCCCTACCCAATCCACTTCTAGTTATAGTTTTGGAGCCACACAGGAGTGGGGAGCACTGATTGTTTGTAGAAAAAGGTCTTGTGCCATTGAATTGCAAAACTAGAGGCGAGACAAAAGGTATTAAGGCAATCAAGGGCAGCAGTGATGGAAACTTCATCCTCCAAGAGAGTGAGAATAGAATCATCCACGAAGTGGCCATTGACAAGTTATTTCTGGGAGTCTGGAAGAGAGATCCCTTTAACACGTTGCTGGGAGATAGCATGGGCTAGGAGATATCCAAAGTCGTCAATAACCAGAACATACAAAGCAGGAGCAAGAGGGAACCCCTAGTGAATGGAACAAAAAAGCCCAAAAGTAGAAGACTAGTAGCCATTAATGGAAATGCAAGCTGAGGTATTAGAAAAAACCATATGAACAGATTGTATAAAGTTGGGCCAAAAACCCAAGGCTTGCAACATCACAATAATGAAAGGCCATTCAATATGGTCATAAGCTTTGGCAAAATCAATTTTAATGAGCATCGCTTTCTGGTTCGACTGTCGGGCCCACTCCATGCCTTCCCAAATTGCAATAATGTTATCTAGAATAAACCTGGATTTGATGAAATCAGTCTGCTCAAGACGCACAACCTAAGGCAAGAGGTGGCAAATTTTCAGAGCCAGGGCTTTGGCAATATTTTTTTAAGAAACATTGAGAAGCGTGATGGGCTGCCAGTTGTAAATATCCTCCAGATCCCCAGGCTTAGGTATGAATTTAATATTGCCTTTATTTATTAAATTTCCTAGAGAATTGGTTTGAAAGGCTTCAAGATAAACATGATGCAAGTCACTCCCAACACAGTCCCAAAGAGCTTTGTAAAATTCACAAGGAAATCCATCAATCCTAGGAGCCTTATCATCGACCGTGGAGGAAACAAATTCCTTTACAATTGATCACAAAAAATAAATAGGGTTGAAGAAAGCCTATGTGGCATAACAGCAAGGCAGTCCTAAAGGGCTTGCTTACACGCAAGCGTGGGGTCCTGAGCAGTGAAAACCTATTCATAGTGACGCAAAAAATCTTGGAGAATGTTAGGTAGCTTAGAGAGCACCCGGTTACCATCTTTGATTGCTTTGATGCCTGGGGATAAGTGTCTGGCACGAAGGGCCAAAAAAAACTCTTTGGAGGCACAATCACCAATTTTGAACCAATGAAGTTGAGCACCTCTGGCAGTATAATTATTTGTCACTTGATTTTGCTGGCTTAAATCCGCCACCCTGACTTGATGTGACAGGGAGAAAGGACTGGCCACCAAAGCCTCCATAGCTGTATGCAAGTTGGCAGTGGTGGCCTCATAAGAATGTCGATGAAAGATAGCAAGCTGGCACCCATAAATGCGTAAGAAACACATAGTACGAATGATGGCATCATTCCACCAAGCAATACAAGCCCACTCTGGCCCACATCCACCGACTACGGAATTTAGAATTATTTTTTTAACAAGACAAGTTGTCTTTGGATGGAACACATGCAGTCGACTACATCTCATATGTGGTGCTTTTTGAGCCAAAACTACAACGTTTAAGCACCCCCCTTATGTTTTTTTATGGGTAAATGACAATTATGGGAACACTCTTTATACCTAATAATTGAAATTATACAGTTTTTCTATATTAGTTATTTACAGTTTCAGAAATGGGAGTGCTAAGCTCTGAAATGCTTTCTATGACAACCAACCTCATTGTCTATTTAAGAAAGTTTGAGTTTCAATATGCCTTCCACTAATTGCAAGTCTTGTTTTGTGGAAGTTCAATAATTATGAACATCTTCCATTATCCAATCACCACACCATTATTTATCAATAAAGTCACATTAAGTGGTGGTATTTTAGAATCACAAACAACAATTATAATTACATCATCCAATCCTTCTAGAAACTAACTCTTTATTAGAAGACTGCTTCTCTAAGGTCTACTAGAAAAACAATAAACATTGAGGAGACACCATTTTAATTCGGTAGCATAATTGAAGACCATGAACTCTTCAATTGAAAACCATTGAGCTGCATATAAAAGCAGCTACTTACTTGTTTTAAAATCCCTTTTCAACCTCTTCTCAATTACTTTTTCCAAGAAGGCCATCTATCACCAATTGTAAATTAAACTTACAAGTGTGCCCATAGCACTACTTGAGATAACTAAGGTTATGCATGCTTCAATAAAGGAACCTCTTAATTTAAATAAAAATTCACCACACACTAATAATTTATTGTGTCCTATTGATTCAGTCGTAAGCCAAATCTATATATTTTCTTTGACTTGGCAGAGGATTCAATCTCTTCACTTTATGGATTGTTAAATTTCCACCTTCAAAATCTACATCTTCTAACAAGAAGTGGTCCTACCCTTCATGAGTGTAGTAGATAAAGAGATCTACAAACATACCATGTCATCCAAAAAATAATGTAGTATACTAACTCTATTACATAAATCTTCCATACAACCCTACAAACCCATCTATCTAAGTATGACAATTTTGATCGACATGCAAGCCTATTCGAAATTGTGAATTGACAATGTAAAAAAACATTAAAATATCATATACCAAGATGAAAATTTGCATCATTGTTTACACACCTCAATCTTTGTCTTATCAATAGAAGATAATTTATTCACTTAATACTCAAAAGATGAATAATAATGTTCTAGATATTTAAACATAGTTTCTACAAACTTTTCAATTATATCTCAACAATGCTCTATACTTTCCTCATGTAATTTTGTAAAAAAAAATAGTGAATATTGCATTCCCCATATAGAAATATCACAAATAAAATTGCAATAGTTCTTTGCACTTTCCATATTGATACAACAAATATTAGGTTTAGGAAAATTCATTGCCAACAATTCACCACTGGAAAATTCACCAACAATTCACTATGAGAAAATTCACCGCCATGATAAATTCACCTCATGGAAAATTCACTACCATGAATTGCTGGTGGTGAATTTTCCATGAGGTGAATTTTTCATGGTGGTAAATTTTCTCATGGTGAATTGTTCGCAGTGAATTTTCGGGCGGTGAATTTTTTGATAGTGAATTGTTGGACTTGTGAATTTTCCTAGAGCCTAAATATCATGCAATATTTATATATACATACTATAAAATAGTATTGTAGTAGTGCTCTATATAGAACTCACAACTAGAATTGGCATACATAGATACATAAATGCATATATACAAATATTTGCATGTGTATGTGTATTTATAATTATCATAATAGGTTTGATTAATTTTTCCAAACAAAGAAAACCAAACAACTTCCTAATATATTAAAAAAATTTAATTATGCTATGGTCAGTGATCATAAATTGGAAAAGAAATACCTACTATCTATGGTCGTTTCATTTGATACTATCATAGACTCCAAATAAAGTCCATAAAGATTTGGACTAGTCTTAGACCTTTTAGGATGGATACTATATATACAGTGTCATTTTTATAGGAGAGTTTGCACATACATTATTAGGGTCAATCAAAAATCGTACAACCTCATTCATAATTAAAATTTATTCATAGACCTTATAAAGGTCCAATAAAATATTCAATCTCATGTGCATGTGAAATCACTCATAGTCATATTAATGGATAGATAAAATTTCTTAATTGCATTTACAATGTGTGCTCTATATAGACCCAATAATGGTCACTTATAAAATTGGACAAGTTTCATATTTGTAATAAAAACTCTTTATTGACCTAATAAGGGTTATTGAGAAATGTGTCCAACCATATTTACTATGAAATATCAATACAAGCCTAACAAAGGTCATGGGATTATTCACAAGTATATTTACCTATGAAATATATTCATTGACCAATATATGGTTAAAAATGTTTATACATAGTCATCTTTACAAAAATAAATATTCATTGACTTGTATATGGGTCAAGTCACTGTATACAGTCACAAATTTCATAAGATTTATTCATTGACCTATATATGGTCAAATGACCATATATAGTCACAAATTACATAAGCATTATTTTCTAACATACAAATGGTCTAATAAAATATGAATTATGATTTTACCTAAAAACTTTATAAAAACATGTATATGCTGAATAAAATAACATATACAATCATTTTCATAATGGCGATTATAATTTATTTAATACAAGGTTTACTTTGTACTAAAATTGAGTATACATAAATAACAAGGTCTATAGAAAAATAGTGGTTCAATTGTGTAGTGTCAAAAAATGTCGTCGGTGACATTTTCACACTTGTTTGAGCCCTCCTTATAAAATTAAGCTTAATGATGCCTTGACTTAGTGTTGCAATTTGATTAACACACTCACATCAGGTCTTGGGCCCTTGTAAACTAAATAAACCTAATCCCACCTTACTTAGAGTGTTGTAAAGTGTTGTAACACTCACACTTTTCTAGGGTTTTATTAAATAATTGGGCTTCTTTATGCTTTAATTGGCCTTTTTTGTATCCATGTAGCCTCATTTAATGTATCAATTCGAAGATAATCTTGACATAAATCAGAATCCAATCATAATTCAGGTGTTTTTAGGTGGTGTGGCCCAGATTTGGTGGTTTGGAACTCATACGCCACCTTGGGCATATGGGTCCCAACTGGGGTTTTGGGTTTCAATCCTGATTTTATACTTTTCTAAGTATTTTTAAATTTGGTCCCATAATTTATGCCTAATGGGACTCATACGCAACCTTGGGAATATGAGTCTCATGTGGCCCAAAATTAAAATTAAATCAAGTTATTGGTGGGATTTTATCCTCCTAGATCTGATGTCAGCTTGTAGTGTTGTAATTTCAAGAATTTGTACATAATTAATTATAAATACAAGTTTCTTTAACTCATTTTATAACTAGCAAGTTGAATGAGAATTCGTGTAAAAAGTTTGAGTTTACAAGAGCATTCAAGAGTCTTCAAGAGTTGATTATCAAGTATTTTAGAGCATTATTCAAGCATTAAGCATCATGCCAAACTCTTCATGCATCATGTTTTTTGGAGCTAACAATTGTGATGTAGGGTTTCATGATTTAAGCTAGCATTCAAGTCAAAATCTATCCTATTCAAGCACGATTCAATATCTACATCCATTTGAGCCACTTCATACATGTTTGCAGCCTCTTATTGCTAGGGTTTGTGTGTGATTTGTAGGCTTAGATTGAAGACACATTGAAGATGAAGTTTGGAGAAATTTGTCAAAGTGTTCAAAGTGGTTAAGGTTGTCACCTTGTATTGAAGATCATTGGAAGATTTCTACAGGTTATAAATTAGGGTTTTAGATCTAGAAATCAATCAAGAAGTACAGGGTAGACCTTGAAGACCAGATTCAAAATTTGAAACTTCAGAAAAACCCTAACTGGACTGATACACTAGTTTTGGAGGAGTCCCATTTTAGGTCATTTTTTAGGTTTTTGTAGTTTTAGACACCCATTTGCCAGATTTTAGTTTCTACACAGAAACATGAATCTGGGACTAAATAGCCAAACTTGGTGTATGAGTCCCAATAGGCTCTAAAATTAATTTTTTCAGCATTTCAGGCCTTCATTGAGTCTTCTCCAAATTTCCAAGTGCACAAATTTCATCTTGTAGCTTTCTATTTTGTTTTACATGCATTTTTAGGTCATTTAGTGAAATATTGCATCATACTAGGTTTAAGAATTTTAATTTGCATTTCATTTATCTTTTCAAGCCCTAGCTTGGTGGTTAACCCCTTGCTAGTTTACAATTAGACCCTAGGACAACCCTATTGCAAGATCTCTTTCTCCTTTACACACTCGAGGTTGAGATCTCTAGGGTTTGTTCTTGAATGAGAGTGTTGGATTTTGTTATTCTATCTCCCTAGCATAGAAGTCAATTAAAATTCTTCATTTAATTTTGGTGAACCTACATTTATAGCATAATAATTTTGATTTGGATTGCATCATCATCCTAGATCTTGCTTGCATTAACATTTCATTAGGGTTTACATTAGTTAATTGGCATTCTAGGGTTTCTAATTTTGCATTAGTGAAAGTGCATATAGGTTGCATTTTTGCATCTCAAATCATTAAAATTCATATAAAATCTATATTTTCATTTAGTTTATACATCATACAACATAAAAAGCACAAAAATAACTTGATTTTTTTAAAATTTTTTGAAAAAACCCCTCACTAGGACTCATACGCCCCTCTGGGTGATTTAGTCCCAGTGCAGATTCTGCAGTGCATTTTCTAGAATTTAGAACTTTGTTTTTGTGCTCCTGTTTGTTGTTAAAAAATTTCTATTTTAGTTTAAAGATTTTTTGTTTCATATGGTTCACTGCATCTAGTTTATTTAGGTTCATCTTGTGCATTGCTTCAATCCAAAATTGCATCTAGAACATTTCATTTCAGATCATTGTATAGTTACCTTGTTAGAATCTGAGATTCACATTATATTTTATCATGGATATGTGCTTTGGTAAACTATGAATGTCCATGAAGTCCTTAGTGTATGTGTCAAGTTGTGCTTTTGGAAATTACCCTAATGAAATTTAACTTACTCATGCTCACTCAACTCCTAATGCATGTCCTCCTCATGATGTTGACATCATTGGAGAAGATGATGACAACATGAATAAGTTCCTAAATGATTGTCTTAACAACCTTGAAGCTAATGCACCATTTTATCCATCAATGGAAAAACCAACACCCCTATAATACCACCACTTGAGATGTTTGGTTACTTACATCATGAAACTAAAACACAAACCAAACCTAAGTCCCCTACAATAGGTGAACCTAGTTCCTCTAAGCAAGAAAACACTCAACTATTCTATGTTAATAAAGTGATAGATACTCCCATCAACCTAGAAGAAACATATGGAAAAGGCTTTACAATATTGATTAAACAAGGATTTGATACAACAAGTGAACATGAAATTCATCAACTCTTAGAGAAAATACCAATTGAAAGTACTAAAGGGCTAGGATATCAAGATCCTCCCCCGATATGAGTATCCTCCTTCCTAAAGAACAACCAATGATTTCTAACGATGCTAAGGATGATAGAATCATATTAGGTCCTCCTCCTCAACAATTAACTCAAGAATCTAGTGAATCTAGTAAAAAAAAGAGCTTACAAGCTCAAACCATTACCATTCTTACATAATCAAACAACAATTGAATGTTATATGAAACACCTTATAAATACAGGGTGGCTTAAACTACAACCCCTTACTAGAAGTAAACCTCCTAAAAATAACATGAAGTATTGTGCATAACATCAAACTCTTGAACATATTACTAACGAATTCCATACTTTATAAGGATTCTTCAAAAATTGACATCATAGAAATAGTCCCTTAAAGTGAGACCCTTCGCTCCCTACCATGTAATAGTTGAAGAACAATGATATTCTCACTATTACATGTTATACATTTATTCCAAATCATTTCAAGTCGCAAGGATCTCCTTCCCATCACCTACCTCAACTCATTCTTGTCTTACACTAGGTGGGGGCAAGAATTAGATAGCCTTACGCTAGTAAGTGCATTTGTCATTGTCCCTTTAGCTAGGTTGACTCGCATGTGCCTTACTAGTATTTTGAGTATTTTTTTTCTTTTTGTGTAATTGCATGTGCGTGATGTCATCCCCATGAAATTATATTTTATGTTCTCTCTCTCTTTGTGGCATTCCTCTATTTGTACCTTCATTCTTCTCTATGTCCTACATCTTCTCACTTTTCCTTTTATCCTTTTCATTTGTCTTGTGCTTTCCTTTTGGGGATGATGCAAGGCAGTGAGACATTCATGTCTCTTCTATGTTGACCCAAAATCTTTTCCTTTACTTTTCTTTATTTATTTGTCTTGTTTTTTTCTTTGGGGGATGATGCAAGGTGTTGAGACATTCATGTCTCTTCCATGTTGACCCAAAATATTTTCGTTTATTTTTCTCTATTTCTCTGTCTTGTGTTTTCCTTTTGGGGTTGACACAAGGCACCAAGAAATTCATGTCTCTTCCATGTTGACTTGAAAGGATTTTTATTTGTTTCCACTCTCTTTGTGTCATTCTTCTAGTTCTATGTGTATTTGGGTAATGATGACAGTTTCGAGCTCTCTTAAAAATATTGTAGCAAGAACATACTAACCTTGAATCATAGATCCCTCATGCATTTGGAGTTTCATTTTGGGCGCAACTCCTCTCTCTTTCCTTTTCTTTTGTATGACAACTTAATTTGGAAACATTGACCTAGTATAGGGATTTCCAAGTTAGCTCTCATGTATTATTTATTGCTTGTATTTATCATTTTCTACTTTAAAGAAAATTCTCACAACAAGATGTTTAGTGATTTCTTTAAAGTGGGGGCATACATTGGCATTATTATTTTTCACATTGTAGTCTTCTTACTTCATGTGATGCATTTTTTTCTTTGTGGTGACATAAGGCATGATTTCCTTCTAGAGTGTGATATCTCTTAGCATATTATATTCCTCTTAGTGGCTTGATACGACACACTACATCCCCTAAGTGGTGAATCTTTTATTCTTTGACTAGTCCTTTCTTGGAGACATTAAGCACAATGTTCCCTAAGTTAAAGACCTTACATGAGCTAAGAAAGACTCCTTTGAATGTTCCTTATTGTTGCATTTACAAAATTTTGGTTATATGGCCACCTTGCATAATACACTTTGCATGCCTATGGAGACGTCTTGTCTATTCATGAGCTCCAATCATATGAATTTTTTCTTTCCTCATGAAGCTCAAAGAATATTTTTGTGTGGAACCTTATCAAAGTTATCAAGAGGTATAACTCGGTATGATTCGATAGGAAGCCCAACCAAGGCACAAATTTTCCATATTCACTCTCGTGTGAGTGTGAGTGCATACCGGTCGTGTGTGTATGTGTCTCACCTCTTTCAGATCCTCACCCAGTGGAAAAACTAAAGCTTTTTTGCCTCAAAGTGAGCGTACATTTTTTGGACAAACAGTCTAGATCTAATCCACATCACAATGGAAAAACGGTTGAAACTTGATCCTCCCATTTTATTTTATTTTTATTTTTGTCTTTGGAAGCGTATTATTTTTCCTTGATGATTCTCTTTATATCATTTTCATGTGTTTTATTTTGTGCCTATGTTGGTTTTCCATAGGATCTTGATCTTGGGAGCTTGATCACCCCTCTTGGTCATTTCTATTGTATCTTACCATCATTGGTACATTTGAACCCCTCTTGATGTGTTTTTGTCTACTTTAGTGTGAGTTTGAAGCAAGTTCATCCTCTCAGTAAAGTGGGGGCTAAATGTGGTGTCAAAAAATCTCATCGGTGACATTTTCACACTTGTTAGGGCCCTCCTTATAAAATTAAGCTTCATGATGCCTTGACTTAGTGTTGTAATGTGATTAACACACTCACATTAAGTTTTGGGCCATTTTGAACTAAATAAATCTAATCCCACCTTATTTAGAGTGAACATTGTAAAGTGTTAGATAACACACTTTCACACTTTTCTAGGGTTTTATTAAATAATTGGGCTTCTTTATGCTTTAATTAGCCTTATTTTGCATCCACAAACCTCATTTAATGTATCTTTTCAAGGATAATCTCGACATAAATGAACATCCAATCAAAATTCAGGTGTTTTTAGGTGGTTTGTGACTCATACGCCACCTTGGGTGTATAGGACCCACCTGGGGTTTTGGGTCTCGATCCTGATTTTGCACCTTTGTAAGAATTTTTGAATTTGGTCCCATAATTTATGCCTAATGAGACTCACACACCACCTTGGACGCATGAGTCACGTGTGGCCCAAAATTAAAATTAATTCAAATTCTTGGTAGGATTTTATTCTTTTAGATCTTATTTCAGCTTGTAGTGTTGTAATTTCAAGAATTTTTACATAATTAAACATAAATTCAAGTTTCTTTCACTCATTTTACACTTGGCAAGTTGAATGAGCATTCTTATAGCAAGTTTGAGTTCACAAGAGAATTCAAGAGTCTTCAAGAGTTGATTATCAAGTTTTTTAGAGCATTATTCAAGCATCAAATATCATGTCAAAGTCTTCATGCATCATGTTTGTTTTGGAGCTAGCAATTGTGATGTAGGGTTTGATTATTCAATCTAGCATTCAAGTCAAAATCTATCCTATTCAAGCAAGATTTAAGATCTACATCCATTGGAGCCACTTCAAACATGTTTGTAGCCTCTTATTGCTAGGGTTTCTTTGTGATTTGTAGGTTTAGATTGAAGACACATTGAAGAGAAAGTTCTCAAAGTGGTCAAAGTTGGCACCTTGCATTGAAGATCATTGGAAGACTTCTACATGTTGCAAATCAGGGTTTCAGATCTAGAAATCAATCAGGAAGTACAAAGAAAACCTTGAAGACTAGATTTAGAACTTGAAACTTCAGAAAACCCTAACTGGACTAATATGCTAGTTTTGGTGCATGAGTCCTAGTTTAGGTCATTTTCTAGGTTTTTGTAGTTTTAGACACCCATTTTCTAGATTTTAGTTGTTGCATAGAAACTCAGATATGGGACTAAATCACCTAGACCTGCATATAAGTCCTAGCAATCTTTAAAATAAAAAATTTCAAAATTTTATTCCTTCATTCAATCTTCTCTAGATTTCCAAGTGCACACATTTCATCTTGCAGCTTTTTGTTCTATTATACTTGCATTTTTAAGTCATTTAGTGAAAGATTGTATCATAATAGGTTTAAGAATTTTGTTTTGCATTTCATTTATCTTTCTAATCCCCAGATTGGTGGTGAACCCCTTATTAATTTACAATCAGACCCTAGGACAACCCTATTACAAGATTTCCTTCTTCTTTACACACTTGAGGTTGAGATCTCTAGGGTTTGTTCTTGAATGAGAGTGTTGGATTTTGTTATTCTATCTCTCTAGCATAGAATTCAAACAAAATTATTTATTTCAAATTGGTTTACCATTAAAATGGTATTAAAATAATTTGACACAATATCCAAGTGTATTAATAGAAACATTCTAGAACAATACCTTAAACATTGCACTTAAAGACACTCCAATTTATTCTAATATTTTACTAAATAAAAGCTAGAAAACAACTATACAGTGCACTGAAAACAAGATAACTAGCTATAGGTACATACACTTATAGTATCTAACTATTATTCTCAATAAAAAAATTAAGTATAGCATTTATGAAATAACAACATTGTAGAGAATATATGAGCTAAAAACCATATCCAATTATATTATTACTCACTATTTCTCCTTGCAATGTCTTAAACTTTTTTTCAAAATATCCTTTTCTTTTTTTCTCCATGTCCTTCCCTCTCTCTCTCATTCCTATATTTTATTCAAAATTCTCTTTCATTCTCTCATAAACTTGGATGAAGAAAAATATTTTCAACACTATGTATGAGGGACAACACTCACCCACCCACCCCCCCACCCCCCCTTGAAACCTCATCACACATCTTGTTGCAAAATATCACAATATCCCACAAGGAGTGTGATTAAGGAAATATCTAAATGTGTTCACCGAGTCTACATTAAATTTACATTGAATTCCCACTCTTCTATTCATGTGAAACTTAAAAAATGAACAATTTGAATTTTAAAACAAAACTGAAATAATTTAAAAAATTATTTCATTTTTCTTTTTAATTTAAACTATCACATTTTTTATAGTATCAAAGATAGATGGGAAATAAAAATCCTAACATAAGATAATGATGGTATAATTGACATCTTTGATGCTGAGTGGAAGACTAGAATAGTACACACAATTCCACACACAAACACAAGATGGCTACAACACTCAATAAAGTAAAATTTTGTATGTACTTTAATCTACATTGATGAGAAAACTAGTATTTCATGTCTAAACATGAAATGACAAGAAAATACTTTTGATATAAATGACATCACTAAAAACACAAGAAAACCTAATGGTGTGTTTGTAACTTTCCTTGGATGTATGGTATGCTTTGTCAGTCTAACTTGATGTGTTGCATTCTCCTCAATGATGTTCTCCCTCCTCATCTGGGAGGGGCAACTAAGTTTTCTTGCATCCACCTCATTCATAAACAAGGTAGTTAGTATGTCAACTTTATATAATCACATAAGTATTTAAATAAACATAATTCAAATTGATAATCCATTCATAAGAATTAATGACATGATAAAATTACACTAATTTTGATAGCATTGTTCCTCATTCACCTAGTCACATATTAAAATATTTTTTTTATAGAAACCATAAATATTCCAACATATCAAATTAAAATTCATATATTTAAATGGGTCATCGAATATTTGAAAATAAATAATTAAAATATAACATAATTTAATTATTAAAAAATAAGGTGTAACATCATGGATGCCTAGGAAAAGATATTCATATTGTATTGAAAGTTATACACGTTATTTTAAAAAAAAAATTACATATTTATGCTAAGAAGTGTTCTTTAACAATGGAGAACTAGATGAAATATATACAACAATGGTGGATACTAAAAGGAATAACATCAAAAAAAATTTAAACACATAATTTGTAATAAATACATATTGTGAAATTGAATCTTTCATTTTGTGATAAATCCATATTTATGATATATGAGAATGAACTTGACCTTACATTTATTTCTCTAATCAATTTTAATGTTTGTAAATGAATATAAGAACTTTATTTAGTCTTTTCCTAGATAAATATGTTAATTAAATTTGATTGTTACTTTTGAGTTAATAGATGATGTTGATACATATGCCTTTGAGACTCTTTTGAGTAGACACATATTCCCTTGCTTCCAAATCTTATATTAGTGGATCCCTAGATAAACCTATAAATAATTTAATTAAATAGATATTTAAAAATTGTATAAAATTTAATTCAATAATTGGTATCTTATAAATAATATATTTATATAAACCACATACAATTTATATCCTTTTTCATGTAATTTCATATTTGATGATAGAGAAATCCTCTCTAACAAAATCTTATTATAATAAAAAATAGCTGACATATCCAATAAATATAGATTCAATTGCTTATTAATTTACATTGAAGTTGTATCCAATTTGAAAGAGGCTAAGCTAAAATTAGTAATCAACAGCTGGGATAGACCCTAGCAATGATTGAATTCATCGTAAATATTAATTAATAAACTTGATAGACATTGCATGTATTGTTGTCAACCATCATTGACTTAACGAGAGTGATTGAAAACTTTTAGGAATTCGTTGCGAGGTCAAACATATCATACTCTAAATAGAATTCAATCACTCTCAACATTCATTCAAAATTGGCAAATTCGATTTTCTCATGAAAGCAATTTACAATATCTTGGTAGACCATTATCATCCACCCATTTTCTCAATTTTCTTTTAAAGGCATACGCATATGCACCCACTTCATCATTTTCTACAATTGTACAGTGATTTCACTCCTCTACCACCATGTTTCAAACCACTTCAAAACTAGTATTCCTACCTTTCCTCATGCTCTGTATTGCTACTTAAGTCCAAGGACAAGATGAAATGCCCAATATTATAGGCTACAACTGCTCTGATGGCCCAACACCATGTGATACATATGATTTTTATAAATCCCAAAGTCCTAAGTACCTTAATTTTTAGTCTATCATTGATTTATTTTTGATAGATACATTAAGTATAGCAGTAGCCAGTGGTTTGCTTGATAATACCTCTTCTTTGGCTGAAGGGAAAACTTTGCTTATTCCCATTACTTGTAAATGCATGGGAAAATATTCCTAGGCCAACACAACCTTTGTGATACCAGCGGGTGGTACCATTTGGAGGGTTTGAACAAAGAACTTTGAGTATTTAACCGCATATCAGGCTATAGAAGTTTCAAATCCTAATTTGGCACCAGAAAATATCACTATTGGTACTCCAAGTATCTTTCCAATTAGGTATCAATGTCCATCTAGAGCCCCAATTAGGAAAGGGCTCAATATGTAGATAACATATGTTGTGTTGGCCTCCTACAATGATTTTAATAACTAACCCTTTACAACCATGATTCAGAGATTGGACATCTGACCTCAATAGCCATCTTAACCATCATGAAGGTACACTTAAATTTTCAACCTAGGGACATGAATTTGAAATGGGTCAACATAGTATATGAACTAGGGACTTCAAAGTAGTCATCTTCATTCTACAACTAAGAGTGACTTAATGCCAAAAGTAAATTGCATGAAAGGAAACAAGGTAAATGTTGAGCATCACTCAATCAAACTTAAAGTGAACATGCACAACAAGAATGAAAATCCAAGCAGCAAACAAGAAACTACTATGCCTGCTTTGGCTACAGGAATAGTTATAGAATGGACTTCTAGTGGCTGCAGGAATAGTCAATGCCAAATTCTTACTAATTACTTAAAAAAGGCTAATACTAATCTATCTAGGCTAAGGAATTACTCATCAAATGGGCCCCCTTGGATGAGTATCCTCTAAAATTACTGTAACCTTAGATTCAACTTAAATACTTGATTTAGAATCCTATTTCATTCATTGGAAAAATGTAAATACAGAAAAGAGCTTGTATAATAACTTGGCGATCAACTCACTAGCTCACTAACTTTCTCCACTAGCCTAGGGAAGGAGGATTTGAGCCTTATTTATCAACTAAAATAGGGCCATCAACTCCCACTAACTAAGAGGATGCCATTTAGGGAAAGCAAAAGAAAATGGAAGCGACGATTACACATGCAAGGGAATCCATTGGACATGCAAGCCCAAACATAGACTCAACCACTATAGTAATGCCCTCAATGCTTAATGACATTAAAGCTCGGCATAGAGCGGTTACATGCGGTTGACAAGGAATCTTCTGCTGGCATCCTCCAGTTGACCATCGTGTGCATACTCTGCATGAGAAGCTGACGATTGCATTCCTTAAATTGGAATTTCCAATCATGTTTGCATGGAAATATCAGTACACATAATAAATACATAGAAAAAATTATCTAAAAGAACATCCATCAATCACATGCAAGATAATATAGATAGTTCACATATTAAGTCAAATATCATTAAAATTGGTAGAGAGGGAATTAAACCCAAATGTCAGAAGATCTGAAATAAACTATAAAAAGTATCAACATGTAATGTCAAAGTTCATGATAATCTTAAAAAATAGACCATGGATTTAACCCATGATTAACCCAAAAATTGGACTCATTACTCCCCCCAACCTAAAATTTTGTTGGTCCTCTAGTAGGGGAACACTTATGCTTCTACTTAGTCATGGCTCTGAAATCTAAAACAGATAGCTGCCCAATGTCTATGTCTATTGTGGGTGAATTGGGGTTCTAGTAGAATCCTCCTAACCGACTGAGTCTTTTCCATTTCTGGTTTACCTTTGCAATGTCATATCAGAAGAATTTTAAATTTGGTATAGGCCACATGAGGATAGGTGGCTGAAAAGTCAGTGGAAGCCATTCTTGCCCCTATGTTCTCCCAATCTGAATATACCTTTCAATTCTCTTTAGTGCAACAACATAGTTATGGATGGAATGTGGCTCATCTTGCTCTAGCTCATCAATTAATGTGTTCCATCTCTAAGATAAGTATATCCTCATAATATCCTCTTTTGTTGTTGTTTTGACCTCATAATCACTGTATGCTACTTCAATCCAAGGCATAATCCTGTTTCCATAGCTTGGTCTGAAAAATATTATGTTCCTGTTTGTATAAATGCCTTTAGGGTCCCTAGAATCAGCTCTAATATCCAAAGGAGTACTAGATTCCTTCCCCCTGTAAGCATTATATTTCTCACCCCAACTGATTTCGTTCTGAACCCAGGACATGAATGCCCTCAATTGGACATCCCCCACATAAAGCAATGGGTTCCAATCTTGGTCTTTACTAACAACAAAATTATGCAAATAAAAATCACATAGCAATTTTTTCATTTTTGGGGAGACAATTCTATAAGCATTGAAAAATTCCATAGGGGTTTCAATTGAAGGATTCAAACTTGAAATGTGTCTTGATAGTTTAAAGGAGAGACACTTTTATTTTAAGCATAGGGCATAAAATCTTGGTGGTGTTTTGCATGCTACAATTTGTGGCACCAAGGTTGCAATATTATCCATCCTCTCTTTCAGAGAGGAAATCTCTGGATTCTTGTCCTCAATGATCTCATCCTTCTCTTCAATTTCCTTTTTCAGTCTTTTCTTCTCCCTTTTCTATTCTTCCTCCTGTATTTGTATCTCTTTCCACAAATTTAAATTTTTTGCATGAACTATAAAAATAGGGGGATTATGAATTCCTACCAGCATTTTTGTTGATGCACCATATAGTACTAATTGAATTGATTCGGGCAGTCCAAAAGGTTCTAACTGTGGGGGTAAAATTTCTTCTTCCACTTCCTGTTCCTGTAGTTGCTACAGGAACTCTTGCTCTTGCTGCAAGAAAACTTGATCTTTTTGCAGGACCTCTAGATTTTCTTCATGATCTCGAGTCTCCACTTCTTCTACAATAGCAACAAGATCTACTAGGGTCATTTTTGTTGCTTCTTCAAACACATCATTTCCTATAACATTTTTCTGCCCCATTGGGGCCTCTACACTCTCATATGTTGTCTTCTTATGCCTAGGAATTTTCCTTGAAGGCATATCAACAATAGGTGTTGATTTCTCAGAAGGGCTCCCGTGATTTTCTTTGGTTGTAGGATGAATAGTGGTTGCCTTTCTCTTTCTAGTACTAGGTATCTCCCTATTTACATGCTCGGTTTTGAATTTTCCTTTTCCTTTTTCTTCCTATGCCCTTCTTTTCTATGCCCTAGTTCTTAATAGGGTCTCAAGTGGAACAATATCATCAAAATTTGAGGAAGAACTTTTTTTTCCAAAGTGCTTAGTTTTAGAGAAACTAATGTCTATAGTTTATTTTTCTACAGGAGGATTCATATCAGCACCAGAGGTCAAAGCACTAGGGGTGGCTTCGGTCATGCTTAATTTTTTGCCAGACCTACATGTTCGAGATGAAACC
The DNA here is from genome assembly GCA_007115665.2 of Sequoiadendron giganteum. Lineage (NCBI taxonomy): Eukaryota > Viridiplantae > Streptophyta > Pinopsida > Cupressales > Cupressaceae > Sequoiadendron > Sequoiadendron giganteum. The sequence continues at coordinate 699,210,160 of CM021103.1, read as the reverse complement.
CTAGGTTAAAATTACTCAGGTCTGATCTAATCAATGTTTACAAAATTCTCCCAGGACATTCGAGGTGTAGCATCATGCAGGGATTTTACAACCAACAATTTAACTAGGCAATGATGGGAAATAGAGTTTTTCCTACCCTTCTCGGTTTCCATTGCCATGATGGAGAGAAGGTTGTACAAGATATTGGGTACGTTCATCCTCCTTCCAAGTCTCATATGACTCAGCAGCTTGAAATGCACCGAATGCAGATTCGACTATTGACCCTCCCAAGTGATATATCTGATGATATAGATGACTGCCTACTTCCATGGCTCAAGCAGAGAGAGTCTTTTAGCACCTTGTTTGTCAATAGTGACTAGAGGATCACCATGCACTATGAATATAGCCCTAGCTAAAATGACATCTCTCAAAACAGGGTAGGGTTCACTGTCAGTTGGAAACCCTGATACTTTTGCAATTCGTTCCTCTATTGTGACACCCTCGGGCCCTTTCACTATGGATTTTCCATTTGAGAATGTCCGTCCAACTTCAAAAAATAATCCATCCAACCATAATTTTGAAATTTTGCAAGACACTGTGCATCCTGCAATAAAGTGTCATGAATCAAGGGCTCATTTTGGGTGAGTCTACCTCCCATTATCTAAAACCAACCTGTTTCTCTACAAAATTTCCTTCTATAACCCTATTTTTAAGCAAATTCTTTCTTGAACGCTAGCTGAATTGTCAACTGAATTTTTCCTTCACTCCTTTTTAGCAATTACCATTTGCATTTGAAGATTATAACAGGGAAAGAAATGGTAATAAAGGAATTTATGATGAAAGGAAATGGCAGCGGTAGTTTAGTGTCACATCAGGTCACATGAAATTCCAAATTAGCTCAACAAGGTCATGGAATGACATATGGTAATAAATTTGCATCTTTCATACCCCTCCCTCCAACCTAAATTTGGACATGTGTCCACACATGTGAAATGGCAACAATGACATGATAGGGGGAGTATGTGAACATCTACACTATCATACAGTAATTAAATGAAACATTCTAAAAGATAATAAAGGATGCAATTAATGCACACATACCTGAGTGTGTACAACATGATGGGGTAGAGGATTGTTGCAATGATCTTGGAAAAATTATTGCTTGCCTTTGTAAGTAATAATTGAGCAATTAATGATGAGATGAAATGGAGCGAGGTGGAATGAAGTGATGTGGCAGAGAGACAAAGGTGGTATGGATGGATGGATGGGTGTATGGGTGGAGAAATGGACTTCTACAAAAGTATAAGTCTTTATTATGACAAGTATGTACCTAAATTAGGCAGAAGGAGGGACACTACGTCCACTGCCTTCGGCTATAGGAACTTCTTAGCTATAGGAAATGTGCTTGGGTGCTACATGTTGAATGAACTGCTACAGGGATTCTTCTTTGGAAGCTGGCTTCTGATATAATCTAAGATGATGCCCATTGACTAGTAATTTGAATCTAACAGGGTCAATGGTGGTGAGCTACACAACTCCATTGGGAAATACCTCAACAACTTCATATTGGCCTAGCCACCTTGTCTATAATTTCCCCGCATTATCATGATACTATGAGTCATAAAGAAATGCCCAATCGCATGGGTAAAATTTCTTTTCTTGGATGAATTTATCATGTCATTTGACTCTTTGATTCTGCACAATTTCAATACGGTGCAAGGCTGATTTCCTCATCTCATCTAATGCATTTAGCTACATGGTCATTTCTTTTTGTGACTCAAAAATTTTCATCCCTAATTCAACTATTTTTCGAAGAGTTTTGTGCTCAAACTCAATGGGCATCATGGTTGTCTTCCCATACAATAGCTCAAAATGGTGTAAATCCTATAGTTGTCTTCCATGTGGTTTTGTAAGCCCAAACTGCTTCTGATAATCTATTTACCCGATCCTTTGTGTGAATGTGCACCATTTTTGTTAGGATGGCTTCAATCTCTCTGTTTGTCACCTCAACTTGTCTATTTTCTTGAGGGTGATATGGAATGGACTTTATGTGCCTTATATTATATTCATTAACTAATGTTGTAACAAGTGTTGAGGTAAACTGAGCTCCTTGGTTAGTTACTATTTCTCTTGGCACTCCATATCGTGTGAAAATTTCTTCATAAAAGGGACTCTGCAACTTTGTTGTCTCTTGCATGTTTCATGGCTTTGACTTCTACCCATTTAGTCACATAATCAATGCATACCAAAATATAAGACTTACCATTAGATGGAGGATCATTGGGTCCCACAAAATCCAATCCCCACTTGTCAAAGGGAGCAACTGCTACTTGGTTACAAAGTGGCATCTCATCTAACTTCATTGGTCGACCCATCCTTTGCCATGTATCACATTTCCTTGTATATTTTCTTGCATCTTTATGGAGTGTAGGCCAGTAGTATCCTATGTTCAAAATTTTCATTGCTGTCCTCTTGGCTGCAAAGTGTCCTCCACATGGTTCATCATGGCATGCATGCAGAATATCAAAGGTCTCATCTTCCCTCACACATCTTTTCATAACATGATCTAGTCTAGTATAAAACATGCATCCAACTATCCATGAAAAAGGGAGAGATTTTTCAATCAACACTCTTCTCTCTTTTGGAGAGAAGTGATTAGGAACCTTACCTGTCACAAGGTAATTGGCTATGCTAGCATATTAGGGTGTCTACACATTAATGGATAATAGATGCTCATTAAGGAAGGAATCATTTATGGCTTGACTATCCTTTGATGTGGTCAACCTTGAAATAAATTCTACAACAACGTTAGCCTTCCCTGGTTTGTCCACAATATTTATGTCAAACTCTTTCATTAGTAGCAACCATGTAGCTAATCTTCCTGAGATTAGAGGTTTATTCATGAGATATTTAATGACTACATGATTAGTGTGTAGAAAAATTTGGTAACCTGTGATATAGTGCCTAAATTTATTCAAGGTATAGATTACTACCAACATTTCTTTCTCTATTACTGTGTAATTGAATTTTGCTCCCTACAAGTTTTTACTGACAAAATAGATGGCGTTTTCAATAGATTCTACTTTTTTTCTTAAGAATGCTCCTATGGCATAGTCTGAGGCATTAGTATGTATATGGAAATGGATTTCCCAATTTGGTCATTTGAGTACAACAACATGAGTTAGGGCTATCTTTAAATTAAAAAATGCTTTTTGACAACCTTCTGTCCATTGAAAATCGACATCTTTGGTCAGAAGAGTATATAGTGGGGTAGTTATTTTACTAAAATCCTTGATGAAATGTCTGTAATAGACTGCATGTCCTAAAAAACTCCTAACATCATTTTATTTTGCAGGTATATGCAGATTATTTATAACCTCGATTTTTTTTGGATCAACTTGAATACCGTGGTGTGAAATGTAGTGACCAAGGACAACACCTTCTTGCATCATCATGAAGCACATTTCACTTTTTAAGGACGGATTCTGATCCTCACATCTTCGGAGTACTTTCTTCAGGTTCTGCAGTGCTTCATCAAAGGTGGTACCATAGGTAGTAAAATCATCCATATAGATCTCCATGCAGTCAAGGGAGATGTCTGAGAATATACTAATGACCACTCTTTGGAAAGTGGTAGGGGTGTTGCATAGCCCAAATGGAAGCAAAAAATATGCATATGTCCTCCAAGGAAATGTAAATGTAGTCTTCTCTTGATCTTCTAGTGCAATTTGAATTTGATTGTATCCACTAAATCCATCAAGAAAGGAGAAGTATTGTTTCCCTGCAAGAGATTTTAGGACTTGGTCTACAAAAGGTAGGGGAAAGTGATCCTTCTTAGTGGTAAAATTGAGCTCCCTATAGTCAACACAAACTCTCCATTTTCCTCCTTTATTTGGAATAATTACCAATGGAGACACCCATTGGCTATCTAAAATAGGGTAGATAAATCTTGCATCCAGTAACTTTTGCAGCTCTATTTTTACAAATTCTCTTAATGCTAGGTTGATTCTCCTTTGTGGTTGCCTTACAGGTGTACAGTCATCTTTGATATATATTCTATGATTGCAAAGCTTTGGATCTAGTTCTTTCATATCATGGTAATCCCAGGTAAATGATTTTTGATGGGATTTTAGAAAATTTTCCAATGTCAACTGTTGTCCCTTACTCAATTTACTGTTGATATTCAAATATTTTCCTTCAAAAACATATACTTGTGTAATTAACTCTATCATTGTTGCTTCATTAATACAAGGTATCTTAAGTTCAGGCGACAACATTGTGTGAAACATACCTGTTGTTGCAGGAATTTTGCCTATTGGAAGAGTGGTTGTAGGAAGCCTATCTGCAGAGTCAATGGTTGCAAGAAGTTTGATAGTAGAGACAATGGTTGTAGGAAGATCAGGCAGAACTGACATGAGTGTTTGGTCAATGTTTGCGGAACCAGATGATGTTTCCTATATCTGACATTGGTTCTGAAGGATACTAGATAACAATTCATCTTCATCTTGAAGCTGCAGCAAAGGGCTTCTTTTGAGCATCATGAGCTATGCCACAATGTTAATTTATTCAGCCTCTTCACTAACTTGTGGCCACACAAAATTATCTTCATCATGGGATGGCTGAGCAGGGGGGAAAAGAAAAAGCTTTTTAGTGTTCCTGTCATAAAAAATGGTCATGTCACTTGACCGACATCCAAAATAAGCGTCTGTAGTTTCTAGTCATGGTCGGCCAAGGATAATGGGATACCTGCCAAGTGTAGCCTTGGGAGAAAGAAACATGAAGTCAGAAGGATACTCCCAAGAATCTAAAATCACCACAAGGTCTTCTACTATGCCATCAAACTTAGCGGTGGAGCTATCAACAATCTACAGGACTGTAGGAGTGGATCTCATGCTTGTGATATTTAGTTTCTACAAGATGTCTTTGGTCATCACGTTGATTTCTACATCCAAGTCAATCGAAGCATTCTTTATGTTTATTCCATTTATAACAACTTCAACCAAAGGGCTACTTGGATCATTGTACTTGGTAATAGTGACTTTTCAAAGCATGATGTCAGCAAGATGGCCTACCACATGGACTGTAGTGGGGTCTTTCTTTTTCCCTCTTGGTTTCTTAAGGGATGCTTCCTTGATTTCCTAAAATAGTGGTATCTTGACACATAGGTGCTTAAGCTGATCTAGGATATCAAAGCTAGTTTCCTCCTTGTTTTCTTTTTGTTTGGTAGCTTCTAATCTCTAAGGAAGCAATGGGTCTTGTACTGATTTCTTTGTTGGAGTTGGTTCAGGAGATTTAATTGCACAAGGCTAAATGGGTTTAGTCAAATATTCTTCCTGCTCTTCCATGGGTAGTTTAGTGATAATGGGGATGGAATGGGCTTGCAAGGTTTTTCCTAAACATAGGTGTATGTCACTTAAAATCACAACATATACAGGGAATTGGTTTGGATCAATAGAAAATACGGGCTAATTTTGTGGTTTATTGTTTGGGTTAGGTGTGGGTTGGGTTGGTAAATGGGTAGGTTTAGGTGCATTTACATTTGGATTAATAGGAGAGGGCATTAAAACAATTTTTTGATTTTGGGAAGATGGTTGCATGTAGCTGGTGGGTTGGTTTGGCCATTGCTGGCCATCTCTCTATTCAGATGTTTGTTTCCAATTTCTTGGAGGTGGTTGCCAAGGTCCTTGAAACTGCTGCCAATTCCCCTAAGGTTGTTGTCATTGAGGAGGGGTATTTTGATAATTGGACCAAGTACTATGTGGGTTATTCCAAGACTGGGCTGGGTATACTAAATTGGATGGATAGGGTGGCTACCATTGGTTACCAAATGAATAAGATTTAAAATATGGTCCAACAAAAGATAATGGATCTAGTGGCATACCTTGTCTTGAAGCCCATGACCTCTTTTGTGCAACACAGTAAACTTGGTCTTCCTTGGTCTAGATTGGATTGAACTCAGGTGGGATCTGCTTACTATCAATGTTGGCTATCACCTTGCATCTACAGTCTCTCTTCTTTGTCTACACTGAGGGAAATATTATATCAGTCTTGCCTCTACCTCCTCATGTTTCTTTTTAGCTTGAAGTGTATCCAACTGAGTAGCTAGATTGTTAATTATATCTTGCTTAAAATATACCAAAAAATTAGTAATCTCCATCCTTGAGACTCCACTACTGGATGATTTACCCATAGAGGATTGATATTCTCTTCCTTTCTTTGAAGCTTCCCTAGAATAGTTTTGACAAATCTTCTTGATATCATCCCAAGGGACTTGAGTGATATCTCCTCCTGCCATTAATTCCAAGGCATTAGTGTAAATTTCATTAATTCCTCTTAGGAAAAGTAAATTTTGTGAGTCTTCATTGTGTGCATGATGTGGATATTTCTGCAAACAAAATAGAAACCTTGAAGTGAAATCTTCCAAGATCTCATCTTCTTTTTGCTGCATTCTAAAAATTTCTCCTCCTCTCATGTCACTACCCGTGTAATATTCCTTTTATTTTTCAAGAAACTATGTTGTCTTCATCTCTTCCCAATTTTTCACATTATTTCTACCAAGGCTCATAAACCATCTCAATGCAACTTCTTTCAAAGTAGTGAGGAATAAATTAAGTTTGTGGGCATCAGTGGTATAATCATAGTTTCTGCAGAAAATGTCAAACTCAAAAAATAAGGTATCAGGATCTTATGTGACAAGTCCATAGAATTTAGGAAGGAATGAGGCACAAATATTCTTGAGGTTATCTACTTCATCTTGTTCAGCAATGGGAAAGGGGATAGTTGGTTGGTTCTTCCTATTAGGCTTATTTCCATTTGCATCAGCTATATCTTGATAAAATTCTTGAATAAAGGGTTCCTCGACAGGATTTTGATCTTCAAGGGAAACTTCAGAACTGGTCAAGTCAAGGAATATACCAACAAAGGGTTGTGGCTCTTCTTCTTCTTCTTCATTTCTGGGTAGATTTGGAAGCTCTACTAGCTTAAATGGCTCAATATGGTTATTAGGAAGAAATCTCCCAAAAGCATCTCTTCTTCTTCTATGCATGCGATATCAACTTAGTATCAACCAACTCACACAAAGAATGGGTGGGAAAAAAGAGTGGATCAGAACTTCTAACACTAAGAGAAAAATCCATAAATACTATAGTAGAAAAAACTAACAATGACTCCAAAGGACTCCCTAGTTTGACACCATCCCCGAAAATGACGCCAAAAATGTCAGCCTCCTGCAATGATTTTAATAACTAAGCCTTTACAACCATTATTTAGAGATTGGACATCCAACCTCAGTAGCCATCTTAACCATCATGAAGGTACACTTAAATTGTCAACCCAAGGATGTGAACTTGAAATGGGTCAGCACAGTATATGTACTAGGGACTTCAAAGTTGTCATCTTCATTCTACAACTCAGAAAGACTTAATGTTGAGAGTAAATTACACGAAATGAAACAAGGTAAATTTTGAACATCACTCAATCAAACTTAAACTGAACATGCACAACAAGAATGAAACTCTGAGCAGCAAATAGGAAACTACTCTGCCCACTTTGGCTGCAAGAATAGTCAATGCCATATTCTTACTAAGTACTAAAAAATATATAATAATAATATATCTAGGCTAACGGATTACTCACCAAGTGGGTCCCCTTGGATGAGTATCCTCTAAAACTATTGCAACCTTTGATTGAACTTAAATACTTGATTCAGAATCCCATTTCATTCATTGGAAAAATGTAATTACAGAAAAGAGCTTGTACAATAACTTGGCACTCATCTCACTAACTCGCTAGTTTTCTCCACTAGCCTGAGGAAGGAGGATTCAAGCCTTATTTATCAACTAAAATAGAGCCATCAACTCCCACTAACTAAGAGGATTCCATTTAGGGAAAGAGAAATAAAATGGAATCAACAGTTAGACATGTAGGGGAATCCATTGGACATGCAAGCCCAAACATGGACTCAACCACTACAGTAATGCCCTCGATGCTCAATGACGTTAAATCTCGACACAGAGCAATTAAATGTGGCTGACAAGGAATCTTCCACCAGCATACTCCAGTTGACCATCGTGCACATCCTCTGCATGAGCAGTTGGCGGCTGCATTCCTTCACTTGGAATTTCCAATCATGTCTGCATGGAAATGTCAGTACACATAATAACTGCATAGAAAAAATTATCTAAAATAACATCCATCAATCACATGCAAGATAATATAGATAGTTCAGATATTAAGTCAAATATCATTAAAATTGGTAGAGAGGGAATTAAATGAAAATGTCAAAAGATCTAAAAGAAACTATAAAAAGTATCAACATGCAATGTCAAAGTTCATCATAATCTCAGAAAATAGACCATGGATTTAACCTATAATTAACCCAAAAACTAAACCCATCATGTTGTATAGGAAGCAGATACTTTGGAATCCATCAGTGATAAATTTGGTGTAGATATCGAGGATTTGAAGTTTGTGAATTGTATGCCTTTAAATTTAATTTCTAATACTACACTCTTGATTCTCATTTCTAAAATTCCAACGTTAGCTCAATCTCCTTCCCATGCTATGATAATAATAATGTTGACAATTGATGTAGTTTGATATTTTGGGGGTGCTGGAAAATGAATTCCAAATTTAATATACCTCGTGTTTGGTAGTTGGATTACCTAGAGAGTAAATTACTTAAGTATTACAATTTTCAACATAGTATCACAGTTGTAGGCTCTTTTTTTTGTGGCTTTGGTTTCAATATTTGTGTAATCAACATACTTTGTTATGTATATTGTTTTCGTGTTGTTCACCCTATTTTGGTGATTGTATGACATTAAAAGAAAGAGTTTCAGGTTGGAGAGAAATTTCCTAAGAAAAATTAAAAAGAGATATTGCCACAATTATTTTTAAAGTTTGAAATCTGGTCTGAATACCCATTTGGGAAAACCAATCTTGAGAAATTTGTTTCCATTTCCATAACCTTGAAAGAGTTCAATATTGAGAGTTTGGAAAATCTGCGAGTATATCAATACTAAAACAATTAGTTTCATGAATACATAATTGGTATTTAAAAAATTTTAATCTCACCAAATGGTTTGAAGATGGATCCAATGAAGGTAAAGTAAAAAATTTGAATTACCTTCACTAATTAATATTATAGAGGTAAGAAGTTCTTCAATAGGTAGTTCTTCAATAAAAAATCTATTAGCCTCACATGTGTGGAGGTGTTGAGGATCATATTAAATCCTACATTCCTTAAAAAAATAGAAAGCCTAAAAATAGGAAGCTTGGAATCTACACCACCACTCTTGAAATTCTAACACAACCATAAGAATCCCTTAGAAAGGATTTCTTGAACATAATACCTACAACAAATCACCAACATGAATAAATATTCATTGTGGCTGATGGGCTCTCCATGATGGCCATCATATCACATGCATAAAAATCTCACCATGATAAATGTCTTGTCTTTTCTTCACTCATGTTTGGGTCCATTTTGGCTTACCAACATCCATTATTTTGGACTATGATCCATGAATTTTTACTTTTAGTAGACATTGTGGACCACATTAAATACATAAAGCAATTATTCTACAAGATTTAATTTGTAGATAAGAAATCAAATGGAGGAGGTCAAATACATTCTTGTACATCTATTTCATGTATGCTATGTTGTGCAACCACACACTTAGGATGATAATGTTAGAAGTATGAAAAATATTAGGCCAATATTGTCATTGATGTCACCATGTTCGTTTGGTACCTTGAACCGGTGTGTAGATTAAGCTTATCTCATATGGTATTTGATCTGGTGTTTTGGTCTGCATATTCTGTTCGGTAATCATTTTGGATTAATGTTTTGGGAAAAGTCTTATGATCATTGGAAGCATGTATATATGTATTCTAGGATGTTCATATGTTTGGATGATGCACTAGCATCGATTTTTGAGATTCCTTTTTTGTTATTAGGTCAATCATGCATGACCTAATAATCGTTTATTAGCTTAACATGAATTGTGGTTATATGTGTGACCTAGCTTTGGTCCCAACCGACATAATATTGCATGACATAGTTGAACTAATTTCAGAGAATCTTTATATGAAGCCGACCTAATTGATGGGTGCAGACATATTAGACATACTTGCAAGATGGTTTGAAGATGAAGAATTTGAAAAGAAGAAGAAAGGAAGGTGTGTGAGTGTGAATGTGTTGATAAGAAAAGTATGTGAAAAAATAATCTAAGCATCAAAGGAACTGAATTTTCACTTGTGTTGTATCTTCATTAGTTCAATTCTAGCGATTAGCCATTGTTTTGTCTCTATATTTTTTTGTAGGCAATGAGGGCCTCCTTGCCTGGACAGTGATTCCTTGTAAGCAGTGAGATTTTGTATTTGGCAGTGAGCCTCTTTGTAACTAGTATTGAAATAACTAAATAGTGTGAGCTAATCCTCACCATGGTTTTTCCCTCATTAGGTTTTCCACATAAAAATTTGGTGTCCTTGTGTTGTGAAATTTCATGTTTTGTTCTTTCTCTTATCTGTGTTATGCAATAAAGTAATTAAAAGTGTGTTTTCAAAAAGTTTTAGAAGATACCGATTCACCCCCCCCTCTCAATATCTTGAATATTTAACAAATGGTATCAGAGATTTGGTTCCTCTGGTGAAGTCTAACAGATTGAGGGAGATCCTATAGATTGAACAAATGGATAAAGAAGAGTTTTAGACTACCCTTGAAGATCTTGACAAGACTGAAATTGAAAACAAAGATCTAAAGGAAAATCTAGATGAAGCAAATGAATGCATCCAGAAGTTGAAAGAGAAGTTAAATAAATCAAAGAAAGATATAGAGAAGTGAAGAGAATACCAGACTAAAGTTGAAAATAGATGAAAAGAAGAGTGTTGAAGAGTTCTTGAAAACAATGATACAAAGCAAGGCCAGTGTTTGTTCTAGACTTGAACAGGAAATAATAAACCTGAAAATAGAACTAGAGAAAGAAAAACTCTATGAAGATGACTTCAAGACAAGATCAACCAAGCTTTATGAATTAATAAAAGGACAAAAACCTTTTAAAGACAAAGGTGGATTAGGGAATGAAGCTAGTGAAAAGATGCTAAAATTAGATCCAGTAGATAATCAGAAGACTCAAGAGAAAGGAAAGCATAAAATAAATTATGGAAGGAGACCACCTATTAGACAACCAAATGCACAAAGTTACTCATCATTCAATGGTGTTTGTTTTAGATGTAATAAATTTGGTCATAAGGCAACAAGGTGTAGGAGTAGTATGAATTAGTCTTTTGGTCCCTTCTTTGGACAATGTTATACATGCAAGAAGATAGGACATAAAGCTACTAAATGCACATCACAAGGATGGTTAGTCCAGTGATGATGAACAGATTCAATAGGGGAAGGATAAATCAATATTTTGATGGCTATTTTTACACCTGTTTCATGTTTGGATATAAATCGAATCAATACAAAACAAGGATTAATGGAAATCAAACAAGATAGAGAAATGTTGTTTGCTACAATTGCAAAAAATTGGGACATATTTCAAAAGTGTGCAAAAGTAAAAAGGGAAAGCAGTATGCTTTGGTGAAAAATGATGAACTAGTGAAAAATATTGAAAAAGGAATAGGTTAAGCATAAATGAGAAAGATATGGAAAATAAAGAAGGATCAAAGATTACTGATGTGTTTGTACCCTCATTTGGTGCAAATGATTCCTCTCGGAACTAGACCTAGCATGGTCTTAGGGGGAGCTTTATCAGAAAATCAATTAAACCCCTAGAAACGTGGAATGTCAAATGTTGGCATGTGGATATGTTGTAAGGAATGACTGGACAAAGGTTTAGTAAAATAAACTAGAATAAAAAGAGTGAGCATGCTCTTTTCCAAAGTGAATTAGGGTTTCTCAATAGAGTGGAAGAAACATTTTGTCAGTTTTTTGTAATTAATGAGATTTAGGGGAAAATGATGGTGTATAAAGCATATTATTGAAAATAATTTTGATCATCAAAAGCATTCGAAGGACTTGTAACTATCTTGGAGAAATTATAAAGCATTCTAGAGAAATTTTTGTGGACATTCGAAAGCAAGCAGAGAAATTTTCGCTCCTGCAGTTGTAGAGGAAGGTAATAGAAATAAATCTTTGTGAATTTTAAGAAGTTAAGAACTATAATGGAACCTTCTAATAGAAGATCAAGTGGAAATATCCCTCTGAAGTTCTAGGGAGTTGAGCTGGATGATTTTGATCATCACAAAATAAAGACAATGGAATTAAGCTTAAAATTGAGTAAATTATGAAGCTTACAAACCCTAGGTTTGGATTTGTGGGGAGAATTCCCTTGGATTGCTGATAGAGAGTTTATCGTGTTTCTTTTAAGAAAATTCAAGGATGGAAGCATTGTATTGGATAAATCCTATCACATTATGAAGGAAGCGATCAAAGTTGTCACCAGGTTATGCAGTATTGGAGACCTTCCTAGAAAGAAGACTATACAATACAGGGAAGTAAAGGAGATAATGGGAGTGGAAAAGGATCATCGAGCACTATTGATCGAATATACTATTTTGGTTTCCTTTGTTAGGTATGTTGCGTATGGAATTTCTTACAAAATCTATTTCAAAAATCAAGATGGCTCTACTTTGGCCATTGTTGTGTTCTTGGCGCATAAAATGGTAAAAGAAAACAAGTAGTTTGATCGATGTGGATTAATTCTTGAAAATATTATCGAAAACATACGAATGACATTGGTAGAAGGATACCATTTCCATTTTGGGTCCTTGCTTACATGTATGGTACTCTATTATTTGGACTCATTACCATGGAAGAAAATGGGAATCTGATATCCCTGTGGCAAGACAAATATATAGACACATGGAAGGCTTGGAAAATAAAGTAAGTACGTTTAAAAAAATTTCTTATCCTTGCAGAAAGAAATTAGCTCTAATGAAGTTATGTCTAGTCAATTTGAGGAAGGTTCTTCCTCTGGGAAAAAAGAATTGGAAGTAGTCACTAGTGATTCCCCTCCAAAATTGAAGAAAAGAAAATCTATCACTGAAAAAATCATTGTTATTGCAAAAGAGAAGGAAGAAGGAGAAGAATCTCTACCTGGATCAGAATCTTTTGATCCTGATGAGATTCAAACTATGCTAGTTAAAGGAAAAATGAAGAAAATTGGTGAGTTATGGAGTTCGGCCTCTCCTGTTGATAGTCTCAAAATTGATGATGCTTTGGTTGATTATCTACTTCATAAAGGTATTGATGTATCAATTGTTTTTGATTCCTTGCTATAAAACTTAGTTGAAGTAATTGAAGAAAGAATGTTGCTTGAAGGTCCAAAAGGACACAAATTGGAGGCCTTAGTTGAAAAGAGATGTTTTAAATCCAAGCAAAGGCTATCTAAACTTATCATGGAGATGAAGAAGTGCATAAAATAAATGTCAGATATTTACAAGTATTGCCTCTGGTGGCCTATTGCAGTTGATAATTTCAGATGTGAGATTGAAGCAATTGAATTCGAAGTGAACAACATTGGAAATAAGTTTGATATTTTTGAAGACAAAGAGGGAAAGAAAAGGCTGGGAGTTGGTGAACTACAAGCATAACTGATCATTATACAGAGACAAAGGGATGATGTAGTGAAGACCTCCTGGCTTCTTAAGGAAATTTTTGAGGTCCGATTAGAGCATCTTTCCGGAATACTCTCTGATGCAGAAGATTGTGAAAGACAATTCTCATATGCATATTGGTCATCCTCTTTCACATTGTTGGCTCTACTGGAAATAATATGTACAAGAATGGACTTTGTAGTTCTTGAATAGAATAAATTATATCATGTTATCAAATAAAGGTATAAGAAGGTATTTCAGGTGAAAATTGTGATTCTAATTTGAAAGAACTTTGAAAGATTGGATGCTTTAAAGCTTTGAGGTTTTGAAATTTTAAATGAATTAGAATTTTTTTTAATATTGGATGTCACCCTGTTTACATATTTTTGGCACCCTTTTCCATTGATGTCAAAAGGGGGGAGATTGGTAGAGATTGGGAGAGATTGGGAGAAAGTTAGGAAAGTTTTGGAGAGACTGAAGGAAAGTCTTGAATTGGAATTTTTTCACATGTTGCCATCAATACCAAAGGGGGATATTGTTAGAAGTATGCAAAAGATTAGCCCTATATTATCATTGATGTCACCATGTTGGTCTGGTACATTGAACCGGTGTACAGATTAAGCTTATCTCATCTGGTATTTGATCTGGTGTTTTGGTTTGCATATTCTCTCTCATAATCATTTTTGATTAAGGTTTTGGGAAAAGGCTTATGATCATTAGAAGTGGGTATATATGTATTCCTAGATGTTCATATGTTTGGATGATGCACTAGCATCGGTTTTTGAGATTCATTTTTTGTTATTAGGTTAATCAGGATCGACCTAATAATCAATTATTAGCTTAACATGAATTGCGATTATATGTGTGACCTAGCTTTGGTCCCAGCCGACATAATATTGCATGAAACGGTTGAAATACTTTCGAAGAATCTTTATATGAAGCTGACCTAATTGATGTGTGTGGACATATCAAATATATATGCAAGATGGTTTGAAGATGAAGAATATGAAAATAAGAAGAATGGAAGGTGTGTGAGTGTGAATGTGTTGATAAGTGAAGTATGTGAATAGAAGTTTGAATTTTAGTCTGTGGTCATGTGAACGAATATGCTAAGCATCAAAGGAACTAAATCTATGCTTGTGGTGTAACTTCATTAGTTCAATTCTAGTAGTTAGCCATTATTTTTTCTCTATAATTTTTGTAGGCAATGAGCCTCCTTGTCTGAATAGTGAGTCCTTGTAAGCAGTGAACTTTTTTATCTGCCAATGAGCCTCTTTGTAACTGGTATTGAAATAACTAAATATTGTGAGCTAATCCTCATCAAAGTTTTTCCCTCATTGGGTTTTCCACGTAAAAATATGGTGTCCTTGTGTTGTGAAATTTCATGTTTTTTCTTGCTCTTATCTATGTTATGCAGTAAAGTAATTAAAAGTGTTTGCTCAACAAATTTTATAAGATAATGATTCACCCCCCCTCTCAGTATCTTGAATATTTAATAGATAATATCTTCTACATACAACATTACTTCATTGTAGTTCTTCATAGTTCTACATGTCATAGTTCTTTCTATGCATGTCTTGGGTTCCAACCTAAAATATTTATTGAGACATCCTACCATGCAAGACACATAATTTTTTTAGTTCTACAAAAAGTGTATGTACCCATATTAATTATAAAATAATATAAATTTATTTACAAAATAATAAATATATAATAATACAATATAAGATAATATAACATAATTTAATATAATGATAATTATAAAATAATATAAATATTTAATTATTATAAAAATATATAATAATATTAAATACAACAAATATATAATAATATACAATTATTTTATTTTAATAATAATACAATAATAATAGAATAGATTAACATAATATTACAATATAATAATAATTATATAAATTTAATTATATTAAAAAAAATCATAATATTAATAAGTATAATAATAAATATATCATATAATAATATATATTAATAATAGATTACATGATTTTTTGATTTATTTAATTTACAATTATTTTGTTTTAATTCAAAATGATTTTAAAAAAAAATTATTTTACTTCAAATTTACATAAATATTATTTTTAATTTATTTTCTTAAAATATGTATTTAAACCATAAATTCCAAATATTTATTGGAGCAACAAAGTTTAAATATCTCAAGTAGCAAACTATTTAAATATAAAACTATTTTTTTTAAGCGGCAAACTATTTCAAATATACGAAAAAGTTAAAATATATGAAGTTTGTTCTTCTTTCACCATCCAAAGCATTGTGTATTGTTTCTACCATAGAAAGCTACTTCTCGTTTTATTGGGAGATTAGCTACGTCCCTGATTAGTTATGTACCTCATAAAAAATAACTAAAAGAATAATATGAGATTCCCTAGAATGATCTAGTCCACTCTTCTCGGCACCTCCCAAGATTTATTTTAGTTTTATAATTTAAAGTGACTAAATAGGAAATTAATGACATATAATTTCGTAAATATTGTTGTAGTTATTCTCTGCCTCCAATGTCGATATCAATCTTTATCTTTAATGTAACAAAATTATGAAATGGCTCTCACACATCGTGAGCGTTCTGTGTACAATTGTACAATTAGGTATGGATGGATGGAATGGGCTCTCCCATACAGTAAGCATACTGTGTAATACATTAATCTCAACTTTAAAGTAACAATAAATACATTAAGCTTGAATTTAGTATTGTTATCAAAAAATCATTAATACCTCATCACTTTTGCATCACATCTATTAAAAATTGAAGCATTTATTATCTTTCGTATCTTGTGATGATACCCAATGACATGATTTGAAGCAATTTTGATAACTCAGGTATCTTATAGCTAGATTTGTTAAAAGAATTGCTTCAAAGTGTCTCAAATAACTATGGTACAAAATGCCAAGGTTTGTGAATGCACTCGAGTCTGTCAAAAGTTGATCTCCATCTTACATTATCGGAGAAGGTTGTGCCACATCATTCTCAGGGATCTCATTGTTCCTTCTAAATAAAAGGTATATTATTAACTGATAAACATTCTTACAATGATTAAATAAAATATTTGGGCTACTCAACAGTCTTTAAATGTAAACTGGGAAAAGATGAAAATTTACCCCACCATATTCCAACCTTCAAAGAAATTTCCATCTCCATAGAACAATGAACCACCTGCTTCATAGTAAGTTTACTGAGTATTAGGCAGAGTAAGCAATCTGGTAAATCATTTAATCTATTTCTACTATGAGCGTAGTAAGCAATGGCCAGCTAGAATTATGATAATCGATGATTGATTTTATTTTTTTCTTCAATGAAGGAAAACCACTAAAACAATGCATGAATCAATTTCACAATTTATTGGTGTTCATAATGTTGATCTGGGTGAAGTTTGAAAAATTCACTCAGGTTAGAAATGCAATGATTGAGATTCAAGTTACAACCTAATTTGAATTGACGGCAGGTCACATTAGACGATTTAAAAATTATACTTATTTTACTACACTTTCGTTCATGGCATGCATTAACTCATTCCTTGTGATTCGACCTTAATGCAATTAAAATATTTTTCCTTGAATCACAAGAAATTTGTACAATTGTACATAGAACACAATGCTTATGAAGTGCGAGAGTTATTTCATAATGTTATTATTACATTAAAGCTAACATTAATATCGACGTTGGAGGCAGAGAACATCATAGATTTGTGAGCATAAAAACCAATATTTAGGAAATTAGATGTCATTAATTGCCCTGGTCACTTTAAATTTTAAAATTGAAGTGATATAGTGTAGACCGGAGACATGCTAAAAGAGATCATGCGAGGTGTGGAGAATATTGCGCCACATCATTCTCGGGAATCTCATTATTCTTTTTAAAAAGAATCATCAATCTAAGTTATATTCGTAAAAGAAATTTTTTGAGATACATGATTAGTTGACAAAAATGATTACAACCATTTAATAAAAGCTCTGTAGTCAATAGTATTTACTTGTAAAGTGCGCAAAGATGAAAATTGACCCCATCATTTTTATGTTTAATATCCTATTTTATTGTTTTTTTTAATTTAAAAGATCTTTTATGCCGAAGGCATATCCAATTTGAAAGAGGCTGAGCTAAAATTAGTAATCAATGACTGAGATAGACCCTGGAGATGATTGAAGTAATTGTAGCTATTAACTAGCAGATATATATTATTTATTAATAATATTTATACAAACGTTGAGATATATCCTTCTCGAGGTGTCTATTTTTAAATAATCACATAAAAGTGAAATAGACACCTCAAGAAGGATATATCTCAACATTTTTATAACTATTATTAATAAATAGTATATATATATGTATATATTCTAGTAGCATTCGTTGCGTAACATGGAAGACAAAATTATTAGGGTTATGGTTAGCATAAGGGTTAGGGTTGTGATTAGGATTAGTCTTCTCATTATGAATAGGGTTAGGGTTGTGATTAGGGATGGGAATAGGGTTAGGGTCAGAGTTAAAATTGGGATCAGGGTTGGGTTAGTGTTAGTAGTAAGATTAGGGTTAGGGTTACGAATATGATTAGAGTTAGAATTAGAATTGGGGTTGGCATTATCATCATAATTAGAGTTGGGGTTAAGATTACACATAAAATTAGGATCAAGGGTATGGTTAAGGTTAGTGTTAGGGTTAGAGATAGAAATAGGATTAAGGTTAGGGTTAACATTAGTAATGGGATTAGGGTTAGGCTTAGAGATTAGAGTTAGGGTAAGAATTTTTTTAGAATTAGTGTTAGGGTTAGGGTTAAAGATAGAGAAAAAAAATTGGGTTAAGGTTGGAATTAATTTTATTATTGTGAGTAAGGTTAGGGTTAGGTTTATAGATAAAATTGGTATTAGGGTTGTAGTTAGTATTAGGATTATGTTTAGGGTTAGGTTTAGGGTTAAGACTATGGTTACTATTAGGATTATGGTTAGAGATACACTTAGGGTTAGAGTTATGGTTATGGTTGTATAGCTAGAGTAGATTTAGGGTTAAGGTTATGATTAGGGAGAAGGTTATGGTTGCAATTATATACAAAAGGGTTAACATTATAATTAGGGTTTAAGGTTTAGGGTTAGGGTTAAGATATTAATTGAATTCCCATTCTAAGTATAAGATAATCAATTTTTTATTAATTTAAGACAATTAAATCCTAACCCCAATTATAATCCTAATTAAAAATTAACTATAATTGAACCCCAACCCTAACTATGAGCATAATTGAACTATAACCATAATCCTAACCCTAATCCTAATCCTAAACCAAAGATTTATCTTATAACCCTAATTGGACCCTAACCCATAACCCTAAATGAACCCTAATCCTAACCCCAACATTAACTAAAATTGAACCCTAATTAAACCCTCACCCTAATCCTAACCCTAACACTAATTGAATATTACCCCTAATTTAATGCTAATCAACCCTACCCCTAATTGAATACTTATTTAAACCTAACCGTAATTAAATTTTAAGTGTAATTTTACCCTAATCCTAGTTGAAATTTAACCCTAATTTTACCATAAACATAAACATAAACACTAACTTAATTATAACTCTAATTTAATCTTAACGTTAACACTAACACTAACCCTTAAACCTTGATTGAAATTTAACACCAACCCTGACCCTCACCCTTTAACACTATGAACCCCAGCCCTAATTGAACCCAACCCTAACCCTAATCTTGAACCCTAATTGAGTCCTAACCCTAACATTAACATTAACCCTTACCCTAATTGAATGTTAATCCTAATCCTAACTTTAATTGAACCATAACCTTAATTGTAACCCTAATTAAATCCTGACCCTAACTATAACCTTAATTAAAGTTTATCTATAATTGAACTGTAACCCTAACTCTGACCATAATTGAACTATAATACCTTAATCCTAACCCTAAACCAAATTTTTATCTTATAAACCTAATTGAACCCTAATCGATAACCCTAAATGAACCCTAGTCATAACCCTAACATTAAATAAACCCAAACCATAATTAAACCCTAACCCTAATCCTAACCCTTTGTCTAATTAAGTCTTACCTCTAATTTGATGTTTATTAAACCCTACCCCTGATTGAATACTAATTGAAACCTAACCGTAATTAAATTCTAAGTGTAATTGTACCCTAACCCTAGTTGAATCTTAACCTTAATTGTACAATAACCTTAAACCTGAACACTAATATTTGAATTAAAACTCTAATTTTGTCTTAACCTTAATAATAGCACTAACCCTTACCCTAATTGAAATTTAATGCCAACCCTAACCTTAACACTACCCCTTACCCTAATTGAGCACTAATCCCAACCTTGACTTCAAACTGAACCTTGACTTTAACTCTAACCCTAATTGAACCCTTACTCTAACCCTAGCCCTATATGAACCATAACCCTAACCCTAACCTTAATTATAGAGTTCCTTAACCATAACCCTAATTGAACCCTAACTATAACCTTACCCTTAACACTAACCCTAACCTTAACACTAATTGAACCTTAACTTTAACATTAACTCTAATTGTGCCCATATTGAATCATAACCTTAATTAAATTGTAACTCTAACCTTAAGCCTAACCCTAACCCTAAGTGAACACTAACGTTAAATTACACTAACCCTAATCAAACTCTATCCATAATTGAATGTTAATCCTAACCCTAACCCTTGAATTGAATCCTGATTGAACCCTAACCATAAAACCCTAGTTATAATAAGACATTAATATCTATAACTGTAAGTGTAACCCCAAGATTTATCTTAGAATCATAATTAAACCCAAAACCTAACCCTAATCGAACCCTAATTTAATTGTGACCATAATTGAATCATAACCATAACCTTGTTGATAACCCTATCTGAAGCACAAACCTAGCCTTAACACTAAGCTTTATTGTAAAACCCTAATCCTAACCCAAATTGAATGTTAATTGAACCTTAACCCTAACCTTAAGTTAACACTAAATCTAATTAAATTCTAACCCTAAATCTAATTAAACTCTAAAAATGCTTGAGTCCTAGCCCTAACTTTGACCTTAATTAAATCCTAGACCTAATTAAACTCTAACAATAATTGAACCCTAACCATATCCCTATCAAAACCCAACCCTTATCAAATCTAATCTAAATTAAACCTTAACGTAATTCAAATATTTTGCCTTGAATCACATGCAAGTTGTACAATTGTACATAGAACACAACACTCATGATGTGTGAGAGCCATTTCATAATGTTATTATTACATTAAAGCTTACATTAATATTGAAATTGGAGGCAGAGAACAACATCATAGATTTGTGAGCATAAGAACCAATACTTAGGATATTAGATGTCATTAATTTCCCTAGTCACTTTAAATTTTAAAATTGAAGTGATATAGTGTAGACCAAGACACACTAAAAGAGATCCTCCGAGGTGTGGAGAATATTGCACCACATCCTTCTTGGGAATCTCATTATTCTTTTTAAAAAGAATTACCAATCTAAGTTATATTGGTAAAAGTAATGTTTTGAGATACATGATTAGTTGAAAAAAATGCTTACAACCATTTAATAAAAGCTCTGTAGTCAACAATATTTACTTGTAAAGTGGGCAAAGATGAAAATTGACCCCATCATTTTTATGTTTAATATCCTATTTTATAGTTTTTTTTAAAATTTAAAAGATCTTTTATGCCGAAGGTATATCAAATTTGAAAGAGGCTGAGGTAAAATTAGTAATCAATGATGGAGATAGACCCTGGAGACGATTGAAGTCATTGTAGCTATTAATTAATAAACTCATTAGACATTGCATGTATTTTTGTCAAACGCTGTTGAATAACAAGAACGATTGAAAACTTTCAGGAATTCATTGCTAGGTCAAACATATCGTACTCTGAATAGAATTCAATCACTCTCAACATTCATTCAAAATTAGAAAATTTGATCTACTCATGAAAAAAAATTGCAGTCTCCTAGTAGACCATTATCATCCACCCATTTTCTCAATTTTCTTTTAAAGGTATATGCATATGCACCCACTTCATCATTTTCAATGATTGTACAGTGTTTTCACTCAACTACCACCATGTTTCAAACCGCTTGGAAACTAGTAATCCTACATTTCTTCATCCTCTATATTGCTACTAAAGTCTAAGGACAAGATGAAATGCCCAATATTACAGGCTATAACTACTCTGATGGCTTGACAACATGTGATACATATTATTTTTATAAAGCCGAAGGTCCTAAGTAACTTAATTTGAAGTCTATCACTGATTTATTTTTGACAGACCCGTTAAGTATAGAAGTAGCCAGTGGTTTTCCTGATAATACCTCTTCTTTAGCTTAAGGGAAAACTTTTCTTATTCCAGTTACTTGTAAATTCATGGGAAAATATTCCCAGGCCAACATAACCTTCGTGATACCATCGGGTGGTACCTTTTGGAGGATTTTAATAGAGAACTTTGAGTATTTGACTACATATCAGGTTGTAGAAGTTTCAAATCCTACTTTGGCACCAAAAGATCTCACTATTGGTACTCCATGTATCTTTCCAATTAGGTGTCAGTGTCCATCCAAAGCCCAAATTAGGAAAGGGCTCAAAATGCAAATAATATATGTTGTACATAAAGAAAATAATCTAGAATCCATTAGTGATAAATTTGGTGCAAATCTCGACGATTTCAAGTCTACGAATAGTATCCCTTTAAATTTAATTTCTAATACTACACTCTTGATTCCTGTTTTTGAAAATCCAATGTTAGCTCAATCTCCTTCCCCTACTATGATAGTAATACTATTGACAATTGATGTAGTTTGATATTTGGGGGTGCTAGAAATTGAAAACCAAATTTAGTATACCTCTTGTTTGGTAGTTAGATTACCTGGAGAGTAAATTACTCAAGTATTACAATTTCCAACATAGTATCAGAGCTACAGGCTCTTTGTTTTGTGGCTTCAATTTCAATATTTGTATAATCAACACACTTTGTTATGTATATTGTGTTGGTTCTCTTCACCTTGTTTTGATGATTGCATGACATTCTAAAGAAAGAGTTGCAAGTTGGAGAGAAAATTCCTAAGAAAAATTAGAAAGAGATATTGCCACAATTACTTTTAAAGTTTAACATCTAGTTTGAATACCCATTTGGGTCAAACAAATCTTGACAAATCTGTTTCCACTTTCATAACCTTGAAAGAGTTCAGGATTGAGAGTTTGAAAATTTTGTGAGTATATCAATAACACAAATTTTAGTTTCATGAATACATAATTGGGATTTTAGAATTTTTAATATCACCAAATAGTTTGAAGATGGATCCAATGAAAGTAAAGTAATTTTTTTGAATAACCTTCACTAATTAATATTATAGATGTAAGAAGTGCTTCAATAGGTAGTGCTTCAATAAAAATTCTAGTAACCTCACATGTGTGGAGGTGTTGAGCATCATATTAAATCCTACATTCCTTAAAAAATACAAAGAATAAAAATAGGAAGCTTGAAATCTACACCACCACTCTTGAAATTCTAACACAACCATAAGAATACCTTAGCATGGATTTCTTGAACATAATACCTACAAAAAATCACCAATGTGAATAAATACTCATTATGTTTTATCAGGTCTCCATGATGGCCATCATATCACATGCATACAAATCTCACCATGATAAATGTCTTGTGTCTTTTCTTCACTCATGTTTGGGTCCATTTTGGCTTACCAACATCCATTATTTAGGATTATGATCCATGATTTTTTACTTTTAGTAGACTTTGTGGACCACATTAAATACATAAAGGAATTAGTCTGCAAGCTTTCATTTGTAGATAAGCAATCAAATGCAAGAGATCAAATACATTCTTGTACATTTATTTCATGTATACTACATTGTGCAACCACACACTTAGGATGATAACATATTCTACATACAACATTACTTCATTGTAGTTATTCATAGTTCTACATATCACAGTTCTTTATGTACATATCTTGGGTTCCAACCTAAAACATTTATTGACACATCCTACTAGGTGTTAGAACTATAAAATTTTGAATTTTTATAGTCTATTTCATTCATGAGTTTCCAACATTAAGTCCTTGCCTTAAGCATAAAGTCTCCTCTTTGTATTGTCTTGTGTATTCTATGTCATATGACCCATTTTGGATCCATTTACCTCTTCTTATTCCATTAAAAAACCATATAGGCAAGACATGGTAAAAGTCTCCCCGAGATATATTTTCACTAACATGTATTGGTTGTAGATAGTCGGCAGGACTTTTCCTTTTGTTTTAGTGACTGAGAAGATTCATATCGGCATATGTTGGGGTGTCGTCATAATGTCACAGCGAATTCAGTTGGTCTTGCCGCCTAGTAATGTGGAGGGGTCATTTCGGCCAAACTAATGGGTATCGGCATGAAGTCACAGTGACATCATTGTGTCTTACCGATTGACTTGTAAGCAAAGTGTTTCGGTAAGACTTATGTCTTCGGGGAAGGTCTTGGCGAAGTTACTTTTGTCTTGCTGAACTTAATGCAAGGGGATTCAAAAGCATGTTGGAGAAAGTGTTGGGGTCTTGCCGATTCAGAAGTTATGCCGACAAAGATATATATCGCCAGGAGATGAATCTTTCGGCATAAGCCTCACCGAAGTTCGCGTGTTATACCGACAAATAGTTCGGGGCGAGTCTCACCGAATGGGAGTAATCTGTAGAGATGTTTTCGGTAAGACATTTTGGTATCGGTATGAGTCTTCCCGAAGATTTACTATCTTTCCGAGAGTGTGACTTCATTTGTAGATTTTTCGAAGAGACAACTTGACGGACATGCCGAAGTGATAATTCATCGGTGAAAGGGTAATTTTGTCTCAGCGACTATAACTTGAAAGAAATGCATATCGATGTGACACAATAAGGTCTATGTGACGTCTCCCCGACTCAAAATGTTACAGTGACATAGAAAACATGAGCAACAGTCATCATTTTTTTTGGATCCCAGGTGTTGATAAGACCATATTTTGTCCTGGTGAAAGGTGTAATAGACGTTGAAAGGGATTTCGCCCCAAGATTTGAAAATATCTTATTGAAAGAACACTTGATGTGATAGTGCCAGTTTCAAATTGATGTTCATTCATCTTTCATTAATGGCGTGATGGGATATCACAGTAAAGATTGAATCAATTCTTCATTTCTGAATTGATTGCAGGTGAATTGGCGTGCTAAACAGAGAACCGGGACAATTTTCAGTCTGAAGAGCTCGAGCAGAAAACTATAAGCGACTATTCCTTGGCTTTTGCATTTTATTCTATAAAGCTTGAGAATGGAGTCCTCTGGTTCTGGAAAGGGTAAGGGTAGAAAGCTTGCTGTGAGTAGTTTGTCAAAGGGAAAGAAACAGAAGGTTGATACAAAGCAAGAGGGCACTGAAAGGAGGTTAAATCAGGACCTTATTGATCAGTTACCCAGCTCGGGTCCTAAAGCAAGAAGGTCTACATAGCTTAGGGTAGAGGTTGATAAGTTAGATGACAAGTGTAAATTCATAGGTGATGTCTGGACTGTAATAAGGGGTTATGAGCTTTTTAATTTCCACTACCACAGAAGAAACCATTTTGAACCAATCTGCAACCCATGGAAATTGAATGTAGGGAAACTGGTGTGCCCTAATATCTTTGTAAATGTAGAATTAATAAAACTGCTTGCTAATAATTATGATCCAAAGCATAAGGCTATATGTGACCCATCTGGAAAGCCACAAATATATTTGTCCAAAGAAGCAATAGGCGAGGTCTTCAAATTAGAAGGGTTTTGCAATGAGGAGATCAATTGTCAGGAGTTAGAGAAAGAATTTTCAAGAATGGACACAATCTATAAGGGTTGGAGGTTGCCTACCCATAGTATTAAACAGAGTAACAAGTCAAAACCTTTGCAAGATGGTGAAGGGCCTCCTTATCATGTGGATCCGTTTGAGCCTTATATGAAGTACACATACTTTTCAGTGTGTCAAGTGTTGGGGATGGATGCCCCAGAGCTCATGTCAATCATACCAATGATTATCACAGTGAATATTTAGTATCACAACTCCAGGCCATTTGATTATGGTTCATATATTGCTAAGGAGCCTGATTCAAGACTAATGGCTATAAAGAGTGGAGCTTCTATTGTCCATCTCAGGCATTATTCATTGTTGATACACTTGGTGTTGTATTACGGATAAGAGTTGGGAGTGCAGCCTTCAAAATTGAGATTTTCTCAAGTTGATAAAGAGGGTGAAGCATTGCCTGTTCAGTTATGGACTACCATTTGGGATAGCAGGTTTGCTAATTCTAGTTTCATACATTTTGAAGAGTATCTTGTGAAAACATTGTACAAACTGTATAAGTATCCTTGTAATTATTCATTAACTGATGAGATTAAGAGGTTTCTTTGGCCAACGGATTTCAATGGGCCAATTGATCATAACTAGGGTGACTGGTACTATTTGGAAGGAGCCACAATGATCAGGGTATATGGGTTTGAAGATGCCCCTTTCATTCTGCCATGGATAGTTCCAAATAGAATTGCTTATTTAGAGATTGTTAGACAAATGGATTTTAGTAGTGTGATGCTTTTTAGTTCTTATGGGAATCAGGGTTTTATGCATAGTACATTATGTTTTGGTGATTTCACCGTGTTAGCTAAAGAGGGATATAACTCAATTCTAGATAAATTATTGCATTACAATATGAAAAGGGGGCCACCCAGGAAAAATTTTGACCCTGAAGGATACATTAACTCAGCCAAAGAAAGGATTAACTTTGGAAGGTACCAGCATGTACCGTATCCTTTTGATAATATGATCAGAAATTTGGATGAAGAGGAAGTAGAGGTAGTGGTTCAAAGCTATAACCAGGGGTTGCAGGATACAGGAAATTTGTCTTCTCGGAGTGAGGAAACTCCAATGAATAAGGTGCCACATAGTAGAACAGAGAAAGTAACTAGGTTGAGGACTCATAGGAATGATTGCCCGATTAGAGAATAAAGTCTTGAAAGTGGTGATGTTGATGCAAGACATATGGAATACAGATCATTTGTCTTAGATGATGAATTTATAAATTCTCCAGAGTTCAAAGCATTCTTGTTCAAATAGAAGGGGAAAGAAATAAGAGAGGGTGTTGGTGCCATCACTTCGAGGAATGAAGGGAAACTGATCAATTAAGAAGGTGTGTGGATGACGAAATGACAACTATGACTGCTGATAAGGGGAGAAAAATGTTGGAGAATGCTGGTGTAATAATATTTCTTGGACTTGATTTGAATTTTCCGTTGGTGTTCGATAGTTTCTTGAAAGATAGTAATACTGCACACAAACTGGATAAGGATAAGGTGACAGAGGTGTATGCAGGCTCTAAGTTTAACACTAATGAACAATCATTGATGATATGGGCTTTGTACCCACCCCATAGGAAGTCAATAGTGATTGATACAGAAAAGGCATTTGGTCATGTTATGACCTTAAAAGTTGGAGAAGTTGATCCTGTGGTAACTACAGAGATTAGTATAGATATTGCAAAACTGAATAAAGCACAGATCCAAGTGTTGATAAGGGAAAGAGAAATGTATAAGGCAAACAATGAGAGACTGTTAAGAGAAAATGATAGATTGAAAGACTTGGTTGGTGTTCCAGTAGTTTCAACCAAAATTCTCACTCAGGGAGAAAGCTCTCAAACAAAAGATCATTGGGTCGGGACAAGTGCTTATAATCAGGGGAAGTATGATGCCATTATAGCCATTGTTAAGAAAAGACAGGTCAATTTAACATCCTGGTTAAATCAATTATGGGTGAAGTATTCTTCTACTTTGGATGTGGTGAAGGAGCATGAGAGGATGAATGAGCGGGTTATGGATAAATTTCATGAATTGACCACACGTGATGAGTCTGACAGTACTGCAATTGAAGCTATGAATAATATTATCAGTCGCCATCAAAAATTCTATGAGGAATTGTTCGAGGATAAATAGGGATTGGTTGAAGCTGCCAAGACAACTGTGATTGCATTCTCTGATAATAAAGGGGAATTGAAAGATGCCACTAGGTGGAAAAATGAATGTGATACCGTGCTGAAGGAAATCATGAAGACAACTTCTGCAGAGGATATTGCATTAGAGGAAGTGAGCGAACAGATTGAGGAAATGATCAAGATGGAAACCACTATCAGGAATGCCGTTGAAGATGTAGATACTTTTAACTACCAAAACTATTTGGATTACCTTGCTATGACTCACTTATGGTTAACTAGAGCTTAATTATCCTCTATCTTTGCTTTATACATTTGTTTTATTTTCTCCTATTTCTAAAGGGGTGCATCCTTTCATATTCTCAATGTATAAATGTCCGCTTTGAAAGCAATGTAAAAGAGCAGAAGTAGAATTAGGTAGAGGATAGAGAAAACACAAAAATAGAATTTTTGAAAAAGGATGAGACTGGTAGCATATGTAAATCATGGATATATCAATGAAAATTTAATATGATGGTGCGATGTTTCTAGTATTAGTTGTTTATGATATTTGTTGAAGGGTATTATTGAAGTTGTCTCCATAATGGTGTTTCCTAGTTATTTGAGTTAGTGTAAACAAGTTTTTACATAGTTCATCAATGCACATTTGTTGTACTTGTATGATCTATTAATTGTCTCTTTCCAGTAAAGATTAAATTCTCTGAATTGATCATAGTAATTAGGGAATATCAATTGGATTATTAAGAAGAACTCAACAATCACAATATTGCATGTTTATACAAGTTATAAACCAAATAAAATGCTAAACAGCTTGAATGTCTGCCAGAACAAGTAAACTTGTTTTATATTTTCTTGACTCTGTAAACCCTATAAGGCAATGGTCTTTTCGTTTTCATCCTCTAGTTTCACTCACAATCTTTTATCTGTCATTTTTTAGCATTTTAGGTTTTAGTTTTAAATATTATTGTGCTAGTTGTTCCAAAATTGTTTTATTTTATCCATTTCAAATTGCCATCTTGGATAAATTAGGGCAGTAGGAGAAGTTCAAAAGTCAAATCTGCTTAATTCAAATAGGTATACCCGCCTAGGTCTAGCAGCATCTGAAGAGTAGAAAGTTTAATTATTTCAAAACCTTGTTCTGTTACCCTAAAACGTCGTGGAAGCTTGGCAACCTTTCCTGGTTCAAACTTGCATTTTTGAGAGCTAACACCATGCATGACCATCCACAATGGAATTAGACATGACATGAACAAAAAATTGGCAAGGCATATGAAATTTTTAGTTCTAAATAAAGTATATGTAGCCATATTAATTATAAAATAATATAAATTTATTTACATAATAATAAATATATAATAATACAATATAAGATAATATAACATAATTTAATATAATGATAATTGTAAAATAATACAAAATTTAGTCATTATAAAAATATCTAATAATTTTAAATACAAAAATAAATATATAATAATATACAATTATTTTATTTTAATAATAATATAATAGAATAACATAATATTACAAGATAATAATTATTAGAAAATAATAATATAAATTTAATTATATTAAAAAAAATTCATAATATTAATAATATAATAATAAATATATCATATGATAATATATTAATAATTGATTATATGATTTATTGATTTATTTAGTTTTCAATTATTTTGTTTTAATTCAAAATTATTTAAAAACTATTTGATTTATATAAAAATATTTTATTTTACTTAAATAATATTTTTAATTTAATTTTTTAAATATGTATTTAAACTGTAAATTTCAAATATATATTGGAGCAGCAAAGTTTAAATATCTCAAGCAACAAACTATTTTAAATATAAAATGACAAAGTTTAAGTGGCAAACTATTTCAAATATATGATTGTTAAAATATATGAAGTTCATTCTTCTTTCACTGTCCAAAGCATTGTGTATTGTTTCTATCATAGAATGCTACTTTCCATTTGTCGAGAGATTAGTTGTGTCTGTGATTAGTTATGTACCTCTTAAAATAACTAAAAGAATAATATGAGATTTCCTAGAATGATCTGGTGCACTCTTCTCGGCATCTCCCAAGATTTATTTTAGTTTTATAATTTAAAGTGACTAAATAGGAAATTAATGACATCTAATTTCATAAATATTGTTGTAGTTGTTCTCCACCTCCAATGTCAATATCAATCTTTAGCTTTAATGTAACAAAAATATGAAATGACTCACACATCATGAGCATTCTATGTACAGTTGTACAATTAGGTATGAATGGATGGAATGGGCTCTCCCATATAGTAAGTGTATTGTGTAGTGCATTAATCTCAACTTTAAAGTAACAATAATAAATACATTAAGCATGGATTCAATATTGTTATAAAAAAATCAGTAATACTTCATAACTTCGCATCACATCTATGAAAAACTGAAGCATTTATTATCTTTTGTATTTGATGATGATATCTAGTGATGTGATTTGAAGTTATTTTGAAAAATCGGTTTTCTTATAGCTAGATTTGTTAAGAGAATTGCTTTGAAGTGTCTCAAATCACTATGGTATGGAACACCAAGGTCTATGAATTCCTTTGAGTCTATCCAAAGTTGATCTCCAAATTACATTATCGGAGAAGACTGTGCCACATCATTCTCAGGAATATCATTGTTCCTTTTAAATAAAAGGTATATGATTAATTGATAAACATGCTTATAATGATTAAATAAAAGCTTTGGGCTACTCAACCATCTTTACTCATAAATTGGGCAAAGATGAAAATTGACACCACCATATTTCAACCTTCAAATCAATTTCCATCTCCACAAAACAATGAACCGTCTGCTTCATAGGAATTTTACTGAGTATCAGGTAGAGTAATTAATCTGGTAAATTATTTAATCTCTTTCTACTATGAGCGAAGTACGAAATGGCATGCTAGAATCATGATAATCAGTGATTGATGTGGAATTTCTTCAATGAAGGAAAATGGTGCAGGAGCACTCCAAAAGATACCTTAAGAAGCCTAGAAGGTCATGCCTTGGCAATTTGTTTAGGCCAATGTAGCAATCTCTTCCTATTTCCTTGAGTTTGTGCCTTAGACATTTGAGATCATATATTGTGTTGGTAAAGTTCATGTTGACCATTTGATAGGTTGATGTTTGGCTACAAGGATGGTTTAAGACCTTTGTAGACCTTTCTAAGTGCTAGATTCTCTAAAATTTTGAAATAAGGCTAAAGGAAGCCACAAGTGGCCAAGGAAGGGTTAAGGCCAAGCTTAACTACTTTTTTGATCCTATATAAGGGTGACCTCGACATGGAACTGAGGTTGGGAGCTTTTACATTGTTTCGAGAGTTTGAATTCAAAGGAAAAAAATAGTGGGTTTTAATATGAATTTCTGATTTTGGTTCAATTTAGAGCTTTAATGGATTGAATATGGTTCTGTAGGTGGTGCAGAGTGTCATGTGAGTGTTAACTAATCATTGTGTGGTAATAGTTTGATTCTTAATTCAATTTGAGTTTCTATTTGTAGGTAGTTGTTTCTTTCTTAGTTGTTGGTCTGACAGTTTTTGAGTTGAAAATGGAGTTTTAGATCACATTCCCCCTGTACATAACGTACTACCTCTTGGGAATTGTGTCTAGACTCCATGATTATAAATAAGGTAGGAGTTGGAGTCATTAATAGCTCAAGAAACACTTTGAAAGTCTTCTCCTAGGCGAGCCTGACAGTTTCCGGCTAGGAAAGACATGGAGTGCATGGCACTTGATTTGTAGGGGTGATCATTCCCTGTCAAATCACAATGTGGAGAGGGTAGGTAGATGCCTTGCAAAGACTTGGCATGAAGGAGGAGGCTCCACCAATCCATTTGGAGGGAGAACAAATTGACAGTTTGTTGTGTGGTCAAGAAAACCTAAACAAGAGGCCTAATTTACCAAAATGAAGGTACAATCTATGTACGGGTAGTTGAAGGTTAAGACCACTACAATCTTCAAGTGGTAGGCATGAGGACTAGGAAACCCAAAGAAAAATTCAATGTTATTTGGAAGACTTTGGAGTATTAGTGTGTTGTCTCGGAGAAGGAGGGCTAATTAGGGCTCTTAGGGCTAGTAGCCTTTTTAACCCTAAATGAGGGTTTGGTGGAAGCAATGGTCAAAGGAAGTAAGTTGGAATCTCTATAACCATGAGGTGGTCATGTGAACCTATTATAAGCATCTCCACACCCCTGCAAAGATAAAATCTAGGATTGGGATTGGGTTAGCCTTTAGGGTGGATTAAGGGCTAAGGAAGAATTGTGAAGAAAGCACCAAGGTTATCTTGGTTGGAAGAACATGTGTTGGTAGTTGGGTTGGCAAGGAGAACTAGGGGAGCCTAGATAAAAAGTAGGTCCTATAGGTTAAGGTGGTGAAGTGAGAAACCATAGGGGTCTTCCAAGTAAGATCTAGAGCATGAAATAGTGATTGTTTCATCCAACGTCCCTATCAGATTGGGATTAGAGCAAGTTAAAGATTTGGGATAGAATCTTGTAAGTCAGACCTTGAATCCAGTGGTTCCACAACCATGGTGACAAAAATTGAGTTGGCAAAGAAGTTCAAAGATCAGGAGGAAGACAATAGGATATTGAGGGAAAGACTAGCTCAACTTGAGCAAGCATTGAGTAATGTGAAGACCAAGGCCAATGAGGTCAGTGATAGATTGGAAGGCAGGGTACCAAAGAGTGAGGAGGTTGCAGAGGAAGACAAGACCCCTGAACCTGACCCTGTTCTGCAAGAGGATCCTTTCTTGAAGGCATTGAAAGCTTTGAGTGGGAAAGCACTTGAAGGCATACCACTGTTCAGTGGGAAATTAGAAGCTGATCTAGTCATGGATTGGATAGAAGGCATGGAAAACCATTTTGAGTGTGATGGAGTCACTAAGGCATAGAAGGTGAAGGTGGCCAAATCTAGATTGAGAGGATCTTCCTTGACATGGTGGAAATTCATCCAGACAGAGAGGGAAAAGGAAGGCAAGAAGCCTATTTCAACTTGGAAGGGTATAGTTGCAAAAGTGAGGGAAGCATACATGCTAGATGATTATGAGATTTAGTTACATAAGAAGAGACAAAGCTTGAGGCAAAGAGACCAATATGTGAACACTTACACTGAGGAGTTTCAAAAACTTTGTATGAGGTCTAATGTATCAAAAGATGAAAGTCTCAAGGTGGCTAGGTATCTTAACGGCTTGAAGTGGAACATTCAAGAGGAGATGACTCTTTTAAGTCCCAAGATAGTACACCAATGCTACCAATTGGCCATTAAGATTGAGGAAAAAAGCAAGAGGAAACAAGATCAGGCTTCTAAGAGTAGAGGCAAAGGCAGAGATCAAAGAGGACATAGAGGTGGCTATCAAGGAAGAGGAACTGAACAAAGAAACCAAGGAGAATCCAAACTCACAGAGCATGGAAGTGAAACACCTTCTAGAGGAGGCTATTGAAGAGGTAGAGGATCTCAAGGAGGATCAAGTAGAGGAAGAGGAGCAGGAAGAAGCAACTCATACTTTGCTAGTATGAAGTGTTATAATTGTGGTCAAATAGGACATCCAACTTATAGATGCCCGGAGAAAGCAACTTCATCAAATACTGAAAAGAGAGTGGCATATGCTCAAGAGGACACCATGAGTACCAAATCACCTAAGGTTAACCACATTGAATCAGAAATGGGGGAGAACCTGATGTTTAGAAGATTTTTGATCAGACAACTGGTCAAGGAAGAGCCAAAGCAAAGGAGAGCCTTATTCAGGGTAAGGTGCAAAATCCTTGGAAAGGTGTGTAAGGTTATAGTGGACTCAAGGTCTACTGATAACATAATCTCAAAAGAGGCAGTAAGGAAGTTGAAATTGGAGAAGGTACCCCACACTAAACCTTACAAAGTAACATGGTTGAACAAAGGGCATAGTGTTCTTGTCAATGAACAAACAATGGTGGAGTTCTCCATTGGAGGTTACAAAGATAAGTTGTTATGTGATGTGTTACCCATGGAAGCATGCCATCTACTATTGGGAAGACCATGGAAGTATGAAAAAAGTGCCATATATGATGGGAAAGAGAACACCATTTCTTTCAAGAAGGATGGGAAGACATTTAAATTACAGTCACTGTCAAATGAGGAAGAAGGACAATCAAAGACACCCAATGTCTTATTGAGCAGTGATAAAGAGTTCATTAACAACCTACAACAAGGAGGTGAAGGATATGTGGTTATGTTGCAACCCAAAGAAGAAGACAAGGCTAAGAAAACAGTCATACTAGAAGCAATCCAAAAGTTGTTAGAATAGTTCAAAGACATAGTGAGTGATGGAACACCAGCAACCTTACCTCCAAAGAGAGCCATTAGTCATCGGATTGACTTCATACTAGGAGCTTCATTACCAAACAAAGTAGCCTACAAGCTTACACCGGATCAAAACCTAGAGGTAGCTAGACAAGTACAATAGTTATTGGATCAAGGGTTAATTAGGAAGAGCATCAACCCATGTGCAGTACTAGTGGTCTTAGCAACCAAGAAAGGAGGCAAGTGGAGATTATGCACTGATTCTAGGGTTATAAATAGAATCAAAATTAGGTATAGATTCCCTATTCCTAGGATTGAGGACTTGATGGATTGTCTTGGTGGAGCTCAGTACTTTACCAAGTTGGATCTCAAGAGCGGATACCATTAGATCAGAATTAAGGATGGAGATGAGTGGAAGACAAAATTCAAGACAACTGATGGGTTGTATAAGTGGAGAGTTATGCCATTTGGCCTCTCTAATTCCCCTAGCACATTCATGAGGCTCATGAATGAAGTGTTCAAAGACTTTATAGGGATATTTGTGGTGGTATATCTTGATGATATACTCATTTTTAGCAAGATAGTAGAAGAACATCTAAAGCATGTGGATTTGGTTCTTAGAAGATTGCAAGAAGAGAAGTTAGCCATCAACCTAGAGAAATGTGAGTTCTTCAACCAGGAGCTTGTGTATTTGGGGTTTGTAGTATCCCAAGGATCATTCAAGATGGATCCAAGCAAGGTGGAAGATATCCTAAATTGGCCTACACCAACCACAGGGATAGAGGTAAGAAGTTTTCATGGATTGGCTCAATTTTATAGGAAATTCATAAGGAAATTTAGTGGCATATGTGAACCAATACTAGATATAATCAAAGGTGGCTTAAAGACTAATTTTAAGTGGAATCAAGAAACTAAGAAAGTTTTTGAGAAACTAAAACAAGTGGCAACTCAACCTATTCTTTTATTACCTAGTTTTGACAAGTTGTTTACAGTGGAATGTGATGCTAGTGGAGTTGTTGTAGGAGGGGTGCTAAGTCAAGAAGGCAGGCCTATAGATTTCTTTAGTGAGAATCTCAATGAAGCTAAGAAGAAGTATTCTACCTATGACCTAAAACTTTATGCTTTAGTTCAGTCACTTAGGAAGTGGAGGCATTACCTTCTACCCAAAGAGTTTGTAGTCTTTACTAACAATCAGGCACTTAGCTATATCAACACTCAAGAGAAGTTGAGCAATAGACATTTGAAATGGATGGAATACATCCAAGATTTTACTTTCACCATCAAGCACAAGAAGGGATAGTTGAACAAGGTAGTAGATGCACTAAGTAGGAGATTGTTGATAGTGCAAGAGATACAGATAAAGAGCATTCGAATAGAGAGTTTCAAGGATCTCTATGGGGAAGATGAAGACTTCTCAGAGGCATACAAGGTATGTTCTAACTTTGAGAATCACTTTCATAGTCAATAATCAAAGTATACATTGCAAAGTGGATTTTTATTCAAGGGGAATCAGTTATGTGTTCCAAAAGGATCAATGAGAGAGAACCTCATCTAGGAAAAGCATAATGGTAGTCTTAGTGGATATTTTAGCATCAATAAGACAATAGAACTAGTACAAAGATTCTACTATTGGCCTAAGTTGTCAAGGGATGTCAGGAGGTATGTGGAGCAGTGTGCAGTGTGTATGAAAGCCAAGGGAGGAGCTAGTAATGCAGGTTTATATCAACCCCTACCCATTCCTAATAGACCATGGGAGTGTGTTACCATGGTCATTTGTTGTAGGACTCCCTAAGACTAAGACATGATTTGATAGTGTCTATGTGGTGGTGGATTAATTCAGTAAGATGAGTCACTTTATCCCTTTCAAGACCACTCGTGATGCTAGATATATTGCTCACCTTTTCTTCAAAGAAAATTTAAGGATCCATAGATTGCCATTGAGCATTGTCTCGGATAGGGATGTGAAGTTCATGAGTCATTTTTGGAAGACTCTATGGAGAAGATTAGGTACCAACCTGTCTTTTGGATCAGCTTACCATCCTCAGACCGATGGAAAAATAGAGGTGGTTAATAGGGTGTTAGGTAACCTTCTAAGATGCCTAACTAAAGATTATGGATAGACATGGGACTTGGTTATATCACAGGTTGAGTATGCATACAATGACATTGTGAACCGGACCATAGGGAAGAGCCCTTTTGAAATAGTGTATGGAATGCATCCAAGAGGTGTGTGTGAGCTCACGGATCTAGGAGCTATGGAGCATAGGAGTGGACATACAGAGGATTTCTCTCAGACCATGAAGGAGATTCAAGAGTAGGTGAAGAAGACAGTCACTGAGGCTACTCAAAAGTTGAAAGATAAAGTGGATATGTCTAGAAAAGATCTACAATTTGCAGTAGGGGACTATGTTATGGTCCACCTCAACAAATCTAGGTTGCAGAAGGGAACACTAACCAAGTTGCAGATGAAGAGAGTGGGACCATGCAAGGTGTTAGCCAAATATGGGAGGAATACATACAAGGTG
This sequence comes from Sequoiadendron giganteum, assembly GCA_007115665.2. Taxonomy (NCBI): domain Eukaryota; kingdom Viridiplantae; phylum Streptophyta; class Pinopsida; order Cupressales; family Cupressaceae; genus Sequoiadendron; species Sequoiadendron giganteum. The sequence goes on along the minus strand of CM021103.1, from coordinate 699,173,751 downwards.
GAGTTACCTGCAGATTTAGGGATTTCACCAGTGTTCAATGTAGCTGATCTGATCACATATGAGGGAATAGTCACTGACATGGATAAGAACAGTAGGGATATTTTCAAGGATGTGAGTAAAATAGCCTTACCTACTCAAGACAAGCAAAAACCAGAGAGGATCTTGGAGTCAAGAGTGAAGAAGTCTACAACGCATAGGGTGTACTTGGAGCATCTTATAAAATGGAAGAACAAACATGGATCTAAGGCTACATGGGTGGATGAAGCTCAGTTCAAGAAACATGGCCTTGATTTATCACTGATTCCTCCCTACATTACTTATTGTTTGTGTAGAGGGGTTGAATGGTGCAAGAGCACTCCAAAAGATACCTTAGGAAGCCTAGAAGGTCATACCTTGGCAATTTGTTCAGGCCAGATGTAGCAATCTCTTCCTATTTCCTTGAGTTTGTGCCTTAGAGTCATTTGAGATCATATATTGTGTTGGTAAAGGTCATGTTGACCATTTGATAGGTTGAGGTTTGGCTACAAGGATGGTTTAAGACCTTTTTAGACCTTTCTAGGTGCTAGATTCTCTAAAATTTTGAAATAAGGCTAAAGGAAGCCACAAGCGGCCAAGGAAGGTGTTGGTGTAATTAAATATTTTGTACCTTGTCCTAGGTCATAATTACACCTTAGTTAAGTTTACTTAGGGACCACATAGGAGTTGTTGGAGAATTTCCACCTTTGGTGGACTTATCTTCTTATTACTTTATCACCTCCACCTTTCATGGACATATCATGTGATTAGGGTTCCACCTTTTGTGGTAGATCCACTATTTGTGGTGGTTATCACATTATCACCTTTCCACTTTAGGTGGAGTGATAGCTTTTCATTGTTGTCTCATGTCATAAGATTACGACACTTATCATAATCTTATGCACTCCTATGTTCTCACCTTGGCTATATAACCAAGGGGTCTCTCATTATAAAATCACATTGAATCATATCATTGACATTGAATACAGTTTATTCTTGTCATATTATTTTCTCTCTTCTTTGTGCTTTCTATTTGGTCCATAGATCTTGGCATCCATAGCCAATTCTAACATGGTATCAGAGCATGTTTGATTCTAACAGAAGGGTTAAGGTTGATCTTAACTACTTTTTGACCCTATATAAGGGTGACCTTGGCATGGATCTAAGGTTGGGAGCTTTTACATTTTTTTGAGAGTTTGAATTCAAAGGAAAAAAATAGTGGGTTTTAATGTGAATTTCTGATTTTGGTTCAATTTAGAGCTTTAATGGATTGAATCTGGTTCTGTAGGTGGTGTAGAGTTTCATGCTAGTTTTAAATAATCATTGTGTGGTATTATTTTGATTCTTAATTCAGTTTGAGTTTCTGTTTGTAGGTAGTTGTTTCTTTCTTAGTTGCTGATCTTATAGTTTGTGAGTTGAAAATGAAGTTTTAGATCATATTCCCCCTGTACATAATGTACAGCCTCTTGGGAATTGTTTCTAGACTCCATGATTGTAAATAAGGTAGGATTAGGAGTCATTAATATCTCAGGAAACACTTTTAAAGTCTTCTCCTAGGTGAGCTTGACAGTGTCTGGCTAGGAAAGACATGGAGTGCATGGCACTTGATTTGTAGGGGTGATCATTCCCTGTTAGGTCATAGTGTGGAGAGGGTAGGTAGATGCCTTGCAAAGACTTGGCATGAAGGAGGAGGCTCCACCAGTCCATTTGGAGGGAGAACAAATTGACAGTTTGCTATGTGGTCAGGAAAACCTAAACAAGAGGCCTAATTTGCCAAAATGAAGGTACAGTCTATGTACGGGAAGTTGAAGGTTAAGATCACTACAATCTTCAAGTGGTAGGCATGAGGACCAGGAACCCCAAAGAAAAATTCAATGTTCTTTAGAAGACTTTGGAGTATTAGTGTGTTCTCTCGGAGAAGGAGGGTTAATTGGGGCTCTTAGGGCTAGTAGCCTTTCTAACCCTAAATGAGGGTTTGGTGGAAGCGATGGTCAAAGGAAGTAAGGTGGACTCTCTAGAACCATGAGGTGATGATGTGAACATATTAGAAGCATCTCCACACCCCTGCAAAGATAAAATCTAGGATTGGGATTGGGTTAGCCTTTAGGGTGGATTAAGGGCTAAGGAAGAATTGTGAAGAAAGCACCTAGGTTGTCTTGGTTGGAAGAACATGTGTTGGTAGTTGGGTTGGCAAGGAGAACCAGGGGAGCCTAGACAAGAAGTAGGTCCTATAGGTTAAGGTGGTGAAGTGAGACACCATAGGGGTCTTCCAAGTAAGATCTAGAGCATGAAACAATGATTGTTTCATCCAACCTCCCTATCAGAAAAACATTAAAATGACGCACAAATAAATTTCACCATTTATTGGTTTTCATAATGCTGATCTAGGTGAAGTTTGAAAAATTCACTCAAGTTAGAAATGCAATGATTGAAATTCCAATTACAACCTAATATGAACTAACGGAAGGTCGCATCAGACGATTTAAAATTGCACCTATTTTACTACATCGTCGTTCGTGGCATGCATTAAATCATTCCCTATGTTTCAGCCTTAATGTTATTAAACTCTTATGTCTTGAATCACACGCAAGTTGCACAACTATACATAGAACGCAACACTCATGATGTGTGAGGTAGAGAACAACAACATAGATTTTTGAGCATAGGCACCAATATTTAGGAAATTAGATGTCATTATTTGCTCATGTAGTCACTTTAAATTTTAAAAATTGAAGTGATATAGTGTAGACCAGAGACACGCTAAAAGAGATCCTACAAGGTGTTGAGAATATTGTGCCACATCATTCTCTAGAATTTCTTTATTCTTTCCTTTTTTGTAGACCATAGGAATCAGGTAGGACAACCCTTTATAAAGTGCACTGCACCTGGTAAACATTTTTAGCATAACCAACGATGTTGGCGTTCTCATTATTCCTTTTAAAAAGAATTACCGATCTAAATTATATTTGTAAAAGTAATTTTTGAGACACATGATTAGCTCTAAGCCAATCCTACCAGGTAGACAATGATTGAAATTCCAGTTACAACCTAATATGAACTAACGGAAGGTCGCATTAGATGATTTAAAATTGCACCTATTTTACTACATCATCGTTCGTGGCATGCATTAAATCATTCCCTATGTTTCAACCTTAATGCTATCAAACTCTTATGTCTTGAATCACACGCAAGTTGCACAACTATACATAGAACGCAACACTCATGATGTGTGAGGTAGAGAACAACAACATAGATTTTTGAGCATAGGCACCAATATTTAGGAAATTAGATGTCATTATTTGCTCATGTAGTCACTTTAAATTTTAAAAATTGAAGTGATATAGTGTAGACCAGAGACACGCTAAAAGAGATCCTACAAGGTGTTGAGAATATTGTGCCACATCATTCTCTAGAATTTCATTATTCTTTCCTTTTTTGTAGACCATAGGAATCAGGTAGGACAACCCTTTATAAAGTGTAGTGCACCTGGTAAACATTTTTAGCATAACCAATGATGCTGGCGTTCTCATTATTCCTTTTAAAAAGAATTACCGATCTAAATTATATTTGTAAAAGTAATTTTTGAGACACATGATTAGTTGACAAAAATTCTTACAACCATTTAATAAAATCTTCATAGTCAACATTCTTTACTTTTAAAGTGGGCAAAGATGAAAATTGACCCCATCGTTTTTATGTTTAATATCCTATTTTATAGTTTTTTTTAAATTTAAAAGATCTTTTACATCGAAGGTGTATCCAATTTGAAAGAGGTTGAGCTAAAATTAGTAATCAATGGTTGAGATAGACCCTAGAGATGATTGAAGTCATTGATTTTGTTAATTATTAAAATTAGTAGACATTACATGTATTGTTGTCAAGCCTTATTGACTTAACGAGAGTGATTGAAAACTTTCGGGAATCCATTGCTAGGTCAAACATATCATACTTTTAAAAGAATTCAATCACTCTCAACATTCATTCAAAATTGGAAAATCAATCTGCTCATGAAAGCAATGAGCTGTAATGAAGTTATGTCTAGTCGATTTGAGGAAGATTCTTCTCTGGAACAAAATAATTGGAATTAGTCACTAGTGATTGCCCTTTGGAATCAAAGAAAAGAAAAGCTATCACTAAAAACATCATTTTTATTCTAGAAGAGAAGGAAGAAAGAGAAGAATCTTTGCTTGAATTTGACTCTTCTGATCCTAATGACATCCCGACCGTGCTAGTTAAAGGGAAAATGAAGAGAATTGGTGAGTTGTGGAGTTCAGACTCTCTTGTTGATAGACTTAAAATTGATGATTCTTTGGTTGAGTATCTAATTTGTAAAGGTATTGATGTATCAATTATTTCTTATTCCTTTTTGGGAAACTTAGTTCAAATAATTGAAGAAAGAATGTTGCTTCAAGGTTCGGAAGGACGCAAATTGGAATCCTTAGTTGAAAAGAGATGTTCTAAAGCCAAGCAGAGGTATCTAAACTTATCATGGAGATGAAGAGGTTCATAAAATAAATGTTGGATATTTACAAGTATTTCCTCTGGTGGCCTATTGGAGTTGATAATTTCAGAAGCGGGATTGAAGCAATTGAATCCGAAGTGAATAGAATTGGAAAGAATTTTGATATTTTTTAAGACAAATAGGTAAAGAAAAGGCTAGGAGTTAGTGAACTAAAAGAAGAACTGATCATTATACAGAGACAAAGGGATGATGTAGTGAAGACCTTCTATCTTCTTAAGGAAATTTTTGAGGTCTGATTAGACCATCTCTCTGAAATACTCTCTGATGCAGAGGAATATGAAAGACAATGCCCATCTCCAAATTGGTCATCCTCTTTTAGGTTGTTCGCTCTATTGGAAAGAATATGTACAAGAATTGACTCTATAGTACTTGAATGGAATAAATTATATCATGTTATCAAATAAAGCTACAAGAAGGTATTTCAGGTGAAAAGTGTCATTCTAATTTGAATGAACTTTGAAAGATTGAATGCTTTAAAGTTTTGAGGTTTTAAAATTTTAAATGAATTATTTATTTTTTTAATATTGGATGTCACCATGTTTACATATTTTTGGCACCCTTTTCCATTGATGTCAAAGGGGGAGAGATTGGGAGATATTTGGAGAGACTTGGAGAAAGTTGGGAAAGTTTTGGAGAGACTGAACGAAAGTCTTGAAATGGAATTTTTGCACATGTTGCCATCAATGCCAAAGGGCGAGATTCTTAGAAGTATGCAAAAAATTAGTCCTATATTATCATTGATGTAACCATGCTGGTCTGGTACCTTTAACTGGTGTACAAATTAATCTTATCTCATCTAGTATTTGATTCATTGTTTTGGTCTGCATATTCTCTCTGGTAATCATTTTGGATTAAGGTTCTGGAGAAAAGCTTATGATAATTAGAAGCGGGTATATATGTATTATTGGATGTTCATTTTTTTGGATGATGAACTAGCACTGGTTTTTGAGATTCATTTTTTGTTATTAGGTTAATCATGGCTGACCCAATAATTAGTTATTAGCTTAACATGAATTGTGGTTATATGTGCAACCTAGCTTTTGTTCCAACCGACATAATATTGCATGACATGGTTGAACTACTTTTGGAGAAGCTTTATATGAAGTCAACCTAATTGATGTGTGCAAACATATCAAATATATATGAAATATGGTTTGAAGATAAGAATGTGAAAAGAAGAAGAAAGGAAGGTGTGTGAGCGTGAATGTGTTGATAAGTGAAGTATTCAAATAGAAGGGCGAGGTTTAGTCTGCGGTCATGTGAAAAAATACTCTGAGCATCAAAGGAACTGAATCTACACTTGTGGTGTAACTTCATCAGTTCAATTCTTGCAGTTAGCCATTATGGTGTCTCTAAAAATTTTGTAGGTAGTGAGCCTCCTTGACTAGACAACGAGTCCTTGAAAGCAGTGAGCTTTTGTATCTGATGGTGAGCCTCTTTATAACCGGTATTGAAATAACTAAATATTATGAGCTAATCCTCATCGTGGTTTTTCCCTCATTGGGTTTTCCATGTAAAAATTAGGTGTCCTTGTGGTGTGAAATTTCATGTTTTTTCCTTGCTCTTATCTGTGTTATGCAATAAAGTAATTAAAAGTGTTTGTTCAACAAGTTTTAGAAGATACTAATTCATCTTCTACATACAACATATATTTAACAGACAACATCTTCTACATACAACATTAATTCATTGTAGTTATTCATAGTTCTACATGTCATAGGGCTTTCTATACATGTCTTGGGTTCCAACCTAAAACATTTATTGACACATCCTACCATGAATGACCATCCACAATGAAATTAGACACTCGTGAACAAAAAATTGGCAAGACACATGAAATTTTTAGTAATACATAAAGTGTATGTACCCATATTAATTATAAAATAAAATAAATTTATTTACATAATAATAAATATATAATAATACAATATAACATAATATAACATAATTTAATATAACAATCAATATAAAATAATACAATAATGTAATCATTATAAAATATCTAATAATATTAAACACAACAATAAATATATAGTTATTTTATTTTAAAATATAATAGAATAACATAATATTAGAATATAATAATAATTATAAAATAATAATATAAATTTAGCTATATTAAAAAAATTCATAATATTAATAAATATATCATATGATAATATATTCGTAATTGATTATATGATTTATTTAATTTACAATTATTTTTTTAATTCAAAATTATTTAAAAACTATTTTATTTATTTAAAAATATTTTATTTTACTTCAACTTAACTTAAATATTCTTTTATTTTTATTTTTAAAAATATGTATTTAAACCGTAAGTTTCAAATATATATTGGAGCACCAAAGTTTAAATAGATCTCAAGCAACAAACTATTTTAAATATAAAAACGAAAAATTTTAATCGACAAACTATTTCAAATATACTTAAAAGCTAAAATATATGAAGCCATTTCTTCTTTCTCCATCCAAAGCATTGTGTATTGTTTCTCTCATAGAATGCTACTTGTCATTTTTTTGGGAGATTAGCTGCATCCATGATTAGCTATGTACCTCTTAAAATAACTAAAAGAATAATATGAGATTCCCTAGAAAAGTGACTAAACAAGAAATTAATGACATATAATTTCGTAAATATTGTTGAAGTTATTCTTTGCCTCCAATGTCAATATCAATATTTAGCTTTAATGTAACAACATTATGAAATGCCTCTCGCACATCATGAGAATTCTTTGTATAGTTGTACAATTAGGTATGGAGGGATGGAATGGCCTCTCCCATATAGTAAGCATATTGTGTAATGCATTAATCTCAACTTTAACATAATAGTAAATACATTAAGCTTGGATTCAATACTATTATCAAAAAATCAATAATACCTCATAACTTTTGCGTCACATCAATGAAAAATTGAAGCATTTATTATCTTTCATATTTGGTGATGATATCCAGTGACGTTATTTGAAGCAACTTTGACAACTCGGCTATTTTATTGTTGGATTTGTTAAGAGGATTGCTTTGAAATGTCTCTAATCACTATGTTATAGAATGCCAAGGTCTGTGAATGCACTCGAGTCTGTTCGAAGTTGATCTCCATCTTACATTATCAAAGAAGACTATGCCACATCATTCTCAGGAATCTCATTGTTCCTTTTAAATAAAATGTATATGATTAATTGCTAAACATGCTTACAATGATTAAATAAAAGCTCTGGGCTACTCAATAGTCTTTAATAGTAAACTAGGCAAAGATGAAAATTGTTCCCACCATATTCCAACCTTCAAAGTAATTTCCATCTCCAAAAAACAATGAACCGCCAGCTTCATAGGAATTTTAAAGAGTATCAGGCAGAGTAAACAATCTGGTAAATCATTTAATCTCTTTCTAATGTGAGCGTAGTGAGCAATGGCCAACTAGAATCATGATAATCAGTGATTGATGTGGTCTTTTTCTTCAATGAAGGAAAAGCATTAAAATGATGCACGAATAAATTTTTCCATTTATTGGTGTTCATAATGTTGATCTGGGAGAAGTTTGAAAACTTCGCTCAGGTTATAAATGCAATGATTGAGATTCAAGTTACAACCTAAATTTGAATTGATGGAAGGTTGTATCAGACAATTTAAAAATTGCACTCATTTTACTACGTTGTCGTTCACGGCATGCATTAACTCATTCCCTATGATACGGCCTTAATGCAATTAAACTCTTTTTCCTTGAATCACAAGCAAGTTGTACAACTGTACACAAGATGCAATGCTCATGATGAGCATAAGGACCAATATTTAGGAAATTAGATGTCATTAATTACCCATCTAGTTACTTTAAATTTTAAAATTGAAGTGATATAGTGTAGACCAGAGACAAACTAAAAGAGATCTTGTGAGGTGTGGAGAAGATTGTGCCACATCACTCTTGGGGATCTCATTATTCTTTTTAAAAAGTATTACTGATCTAAGTTATATTTGTAAAAGTAATTTTTGGAGGTACACGATTAGCTAACAAATATGCTTACAACCATTTAATAAAAGCTCTATAGTCAGCAATATTTACTTGTAAAATGGGCAAAGATCAAAATTGACCCCAACGTTTTTATGTTTAATATCCTATTTTATAGTGTTTTAAAATTTAAAAGATCTTTTACATCGAAGGCATATCCAATTTGAAAGATGCTAAGATAAAATTAGTAATCAACAGTTGAGATAGACCCTGGAGATGATTGAAGTCATTGTAGCTATTAATTAGTAAAATCAGTAGACATTGCTTGTATTTTTTTCAAGCCTCATTGAATTAATAAGAGAAATTGAAATTTTTTGGGAAACCATTGCTAGGTCAAACATATCGTACTCTAAATAGAATTCAATCACTCTCAACATTCATTCAAAATTGGAAAATTGGATCTGCTCACGAAAGAAATTTACATTCTCCTGGTAGACCATTATCATCCACCCATTTTCTCAATTTTCTTTTAAAGGCATACACATATGCACCCACTTCATCATTTTAAATGATTGTACAGTGTTTTCACTCCTGTACTGCCATGTTTCAAACTGCTTGGAAACTGGTATTCCTACCTTTCCTCACCCTCTATATTGCTACTAAAGTCTAAGGACAAGATGAAACACCCAATATTACAAGCTATAGATGCTTTGATGGCCCAATACCATGTGATACATATTCTTTTTATAAAGCCCACGGTCCTAAGTACCTTAATTTGTAGTCTATCATTGATTTATTTTTGACTTACCTGTTAAGTATAGCAGTAGCCAGTGGTTTGCCTAATAATACCTCTTCTTTAGCTGAAGAGAAAAATTTTCTTATTCCCATTACTTGTACATACATGGGAAAATATTCCTAGGACAACATAAGCTTTGTGATGCCATCAAGTGGTACCTTTTGGAGGATTTAAATAGAGAAATTTGAGTATTTGATCACATATCAGGTTGTAGAAGTTTCAAATCCTACTTTGGCACCAAAAAAACTCACTATTGGTACTCCAAGTCTCTTTCCATTTAGGTGTCAGTGTCCATCCAAAGCCCAAATTAGTAAAGGGATCAATATGCAAATAAGATATGTTGTACAACAATCTAACACTCTAGAATCCATTAGTGATAAATTTGGTGCAGATCTCAAGGATTTGAAGTCTGCGAATGGTATTCCTTTAAATTTAATTTCTAATAATACACTCTTGATTCTTGTTTCCAAAAATCCAACGTTAGCTCAATATCCTTCCCCTACTATGATAGTAATAATGTTGAAAACTGATGTACTTTGATGTTTGGGGGTTGCTAGAAATTGAAAACCAAATTTAGTATACCTCTTGTTTGGTAGTTGGATTACCTAGAGAGTAAATTACTAAAGTATTACAATTTCCAATGTAGTATCAGAGCTATAGGCTATTTTTTTTGTGCCTTCAATTTCAAGATTTGTGTAATGAACACATTTTTTTATGTATATTGTGTTGGTGCTCTTCACCCTATTTTGATGAGTGCATGACATTCTAAAGAAAGAGTTGCATTTTGGAGAGAAAATTCCTAAGAAAATTAGAAAGAGATATTACAACAATTATTTTTAAAGTTTTTCATCTGGTCAGAATACCCATTTGGATCAAAAAAATCTTGACAAATTTGTTTCCATTGCCATAACCTTGAAAGAGCTCAGGATTGAGAGTTTGAAAAATCTGTGAGTATATCAATACCACAAATTTTAGTTTCATGAATACATAATTGGTATTTTAGAATTTTTAATCTTACCAAATAGTTTGAAGATGGATCCAATGAAGGTATAGTAAATTTTTTAAATTACCTTCACTAGTTAATATTATAGAGGTAAGAAGTGCTTCAATAGGTAGTGCTTAAATGAAAATTCTAGTAGCCTCACATGTGTGTAGGTGTTGAGCATCGCATTAAATCCTACATTCCTTAAAATAATACAAAGCCTAAAAATACGAAGCTTGAAATCTACACCACCACTCCTGAAATTCTAACACAACCATAAGAATCCCTTAGTATGGAGTTCTTGAACATAATACCTATAAAAAATACCAACATGAATAAATATTCATTATGGTGGATGGGCTCTCCATGATGGCCATCATGTTACATGCATAGAAATCTCACCATGATAAATGTCTTGTGTATTTTCTTCACTCATGTTTGGGTCCATTTTGGCTTACCAACATCCATTATTTAGGACTATGATCCATGATTTTTTACTTTTAGTAGACATTGTGGACCACATTAAATACATAAAGGAATTAGTCTAAAGGCTTTCATTTGTAGATAAGCAATCAAATTCAGGAGGTCAAATACATTCTTGTACATCTATTTCATGTATACCATGTTGTGCAACAACACACTTAGGATGACAACATATTCTACATACAACATTACTTCATTGTAGTTATTCATCATTCTACATGTCATAGTTCTTTCTATACATATCTTGGGTTCCAACCTAAAACATTTATTGACACATCCTACCATGAATGACCATCCACAATAGAATTAGACACAACATGACCAAAAAATTGACAAGGCATATGAAATTTTTAGTTCTACAGAAAGTGTATGTACCCTTATTAATTATAAAATAATATAAATTTATTTACATAATAGTAAATATATAATAATACAATATAACATAATTTAATATAATGATAATTGTAAAATAATACAAAAAATTAATGATTATAAAAATATCTAATAATATTAAATACAACAATAAATATATAATAATATATAATATATTTATTTTAATAATAATATAATAGAATAACATAATATTACAATATAATAATTATTATAAAATAATAATATAAATTTAATTATATTAAAAAAATCGTAATATTAATAAGTATAATAATAAATATATCATATGATAATATATATTAATAATTGATTAGATGATTGATTAGATGATTTATTGTTTTATTTAATTTACATTTATTTTGTTTTAATTCAAAATTATTTAAAAACTATTTTATTTATATAAAAATATTTAATTTTTCTTAAATATTATTTTTTAATTTAATTTTTTTAAATATGTATTTAAACTGTAAATTTCAAATATATATTGGAGTAGCAAAGTTTAAATATCTCAAGCAACAAACTATTTTAAATATAAAACAAAAAAGTTTAAGCGGCAAACTATTTCAAATATACATAAAAGTTAAAATATACGAAGTTCATTCTTCTTTCACTATCCAAAGCATTGTGTATGGTTTCTACCACATAATACTACTTCTCATTTTATCGGGAGATTAGTTGCGTGTGTGATTAGTTATGCACCTCTTAAAATAGCTAAAAGAATCCCTAGAATGATCTAGTGTGTTCTTCTCGACACTTCCCAAGATTTATTTTAGTTTTATCATTTAAAGTGACTAAAGAGGAAATTAATGACATCTAATTTCATAAATATTGCTGCAGTTGTTCTCCACCTCCAATGTCGATATCAATCTTTAGATTTAATGTAACAACATTATGAAATGGCTCTCACACATCATGAGAGTTATGTGTATAGTTGTACAATTAGGTATGGATGGATGGAATGGGCTCTCCCATACAGTAAGTGTATTGTGTAATGCATTAATCTCAACTTTAAAGTAATAAAAATAAATACATTAAGCATGGATTCAGTACTGCTATCAAAAAATCAGTAATACTTCATAACTTTCGTGTCACATCTATGAAAAACTGAAAAAAAAATTATCTTTCGTATCTGGTGATGATATCTAGTGATGTGATTTGAAGCGACTTTGACAACTCAATTGTCTTATAATTGGATTTGTTAAGAGAATCGCTCTGAAGTGTCTCAAATCACTGTGGTACGAAACGCTAAGGTTGGTGAATGCCCTCGAGTCTGTCCAAAGTTGATCTCCATCTTACATTATCAGAGAAGACTATGCCACATCATTCTCAGGAATATCATTGTTCCTTTTAAATAAAAGGTATATGATTAATTGATAAACATGCTTACAATGATTAAATAAAATATCTAGGCTACTCAACAATCTTTACTTGTAAACTAGGCAAAGATGAAAATTGACCACACCATATTCCAACCTTCAAAGCAATTTCCATCTCCACAGAACAATGAGTCACTTGCTTCATAGGAATTTTACTGAGTATCAAGCAAAGTAATTAATCTGGTAAATTATTTAATCTCTTTCTACAATGAGCGAAGTAAGAAATGGCATGCTAGAATCGTGATAATCGGTGATTGATGTGGGCTTTTTCTTCAATGAAGGAAAAGCATTAAAATGATGCACAAATAAATGTTTCCATTTATTGGTGTTCATAATGCTAATCTGGGTGAAGTTTGAAAAATTTGCTCAAGTTAAAAATGCAATCATTGATATTCAAGTTACAACCTAATTTCAATTGACGATAGGGTGCATCAGACGATTTAAAATTTTCATTTATTTTACTACGTCGTTGTTCGTGGCATGCATTAACTGATTCCATACAATTCAACCTTAATGAAATTAAACTCTTTTGTCTTGAATCCCACACAAATTGTACAACTATACACATGAACACAACACTCATGATGTCTGAGGCAGAGACCAAGAGCATAGATTTGTGAGCATAAGCACCAATATTTAGGAAATTAGATGTCATTAATTGTTGTCTAGTCACTTTAAATTTTAAAATTGAAGTGATAAAGTGTAGACTATAGACATGCTAAAAGAGATCCTGCGAGGTGTTGAGAATATTGCCCCACATCATTCTCGAGAATCTCATTATTCTTTATTTATTTTTAGATTGTAGGAATCGGGCAGCATGACCCTCTATAAACTGTAGTGCACTTGGTAAACTTTTTTAACTTGAACAATGATGATGGCATTCTCATTATTCTTTTTAAAAAGAATTACCAATCTAAGTTATATTTGTAAAAGTAATTTTTGGAGATACATGATTAGCTGAAAAAAATGCTTACAACCATTTAATAAAAGCTTCGTAGTCAACATTGTTTACTTTTAAAGTGGACAAAGATGAAAATTGACCCCATCGTTTTTATGTTTAATATCCTATTTTATAGTTTTTTAAAATTTAAAAGATCTTTTACGTCGAAGGCATATCCAATTTGAAAGTGGTTGAGCTAAAATTAGTAATCAACAGCTGAGATAGACCCTAGAAATGATTGAAGCCATTGTTGCTATTAATTATTAAACCTGGTAGAAATTGCATGTATTGTTTTCAAGCCTCATTGAATTAACGAGAGAAATTGAAATTTTTTTGGAATCTGTTGCTAGGTCAAATATATCGTACTTTGATTAGAATTCAATCACTCTCAGTTCATTCATTCAAAATTGGAAAATCCAATCTGCTCACGAAAGCAATTTACAGCTCCTGGTAGACCATTATCATCCACCCATTTTCTCAATTTTATTTTAAAGGAATACACATATGCACTCACTTCATCATTTTCAACATTGTACAATGTTTTCACTCCTCTACCACCATTGTTTCAGACCGCTTGGAAATTTGTATTCCTACCTTTCCTCATCCTCTATATTGTTACTAAAGTCCAAGGACAAGATGAAATGCCCAATATTATAGGCTACAACTACTTTGATGGTCCAACACCATGTGATGCTTATGATTTTTATAAAGACAAGGGTCCTAAGTACCTTAATTTGCAGTCTATCATTGATTTAGTTTTGATAGACCCGTTAAGTATAGCAGCAGTTAGGGGTTTGCCTGATAATACCTCTTCTTAAGCTGAAGGGAAAACTTTTCTTATTCCCATTACTTGTACATGCATGGGAAAATATTCCTAGGCAAACATAACCTTTGTGATACCGTCAGGTGGTACCTTTTGGAGTATTTCTAATAGAGAACTTTGAGTATTTGATCACATATCAGGTTGTAGAATTTTCAAATCCTACTTTGGCACCAGAGAATCTCACTATTGGTACTCCAGGTATCTTTCCAATTAGGTATCAGTTTCCATCCAAAGCCCAAATTAGGAAAGGGCTCAATATGCAGACAACATATGTTGTACATGAAGTAGATACTCTTGAATCCATCAATGATAAATTTGGTGCAAATCTTGAGGATTTGAAGTATGTGAATGGTATCCCTTTAAATTTAGTTTCTAATACTACATTCTTGATTCATGTTTCTGAAAATCCAACGTTAGCTAAATCTCCTTCCCCTGCTATGATAGTAATAATGTTAACAATTGATGTAGTTTGATATTTGGGGGTGCTAGAAATTGAATACCAAATTTAGTATACCTCTTGTTTGGTAGTTGGATTACCTAGAGAGTAAATTACTAAAGTATTACAATTTCCAACGTAGTATCAAAGCTAAAGGTTCTTCGTTTTGTGGCTTCAGTTTCAATATTTGTATAATAAACACACTTTGTTATGTATATTGTGTTGGTGCTCTTCACTCTATTTTGGTGATTGCATGACATTCTAAAGAAAGAGTTGCAGGTTGGAGAGAAATTTCCTAAGTAAAAGTTAGAAAAATATATTTCCACAATTATTTTTAAAGTTTGACATCTAGTTTGAATACCCATTTGGGCCAAACAAATCTTGAGGAATTTGTTTACACTACCATAACCTTGAAAGAGCTCAGGATTGAGAGTTTGTAGCTCCTCTCATGGCGAAAAAAAATCATTTCATCAATGATTTACACACCCCCACCAATTTTTTTATCTATCTCAAATAAGAAAATTGTTTATTTATGTCCAAAAGCTCTTAGGGCTCATTCTTGATACTAAAAAAGTATTTAGTTCAATGTGAAAAGTGTTATTTATAAAAAAAAAATTTTGGTAAAATTAAAATTATAAAGTTGTTTTTGTCAAATGTTCTATATTTGTAAATATTTTTTTGGTTGTATTTTTTATGTTATTTAGCATATTTATAATCTCTTTTTTTATTAAATAATGGTACATTATATACTATCACAAATAAAATAGTTAGCATTGAAAATTAAAGTTAAAGATATTATATTTGGTAAGTAAAATTTCAATTGACTTTTGATTAAAAAATATGTACAAGATGTTTTGAAGAGAACAACAAAAAAATATGAAGAAGCCATAACAATAATATCACATAGACTCCTTAATTTATATTTTAATGCTATAGACACCTAAATTAATCTCCTGAACCACAACAAAATATGTTAATTTATATCTTTTTGGGGATGCCCTTACGAGAACCACCAAAAAATGTCAAGAAGCCATAACAATAATATCACATAGACACCTTGATTTATATTTTAATGCTATAGACACCTAAAATCATCTCTTGGACCACAAAAAAAATCTTAATTTATATCTTTTATAGAATGCTTTGAAGAGAACCACAATAAAATGTTAAGAAGCCATAACAATAATATCACATAGACTCCTTTATTTATAAGATCTCAATGCTATAGACACCTAAAATCATCTCTTGAATAAAAACAAAATATCTTAATTTATATCTATAATTGGTTGCTCTGAAGAGAACCACAACAAAATATCAAGAAGCCATAACAATTATATCACATAGACTCCTTTATTTATATCTTAATGTTTTAGACACCTAAAATTTGAATGCTATCTAGAACCACAACAAAATATCAAGAAAACATAACAATAATATCACAGATTCCTTGATTTATATATTTATGCTACAAAGACATGTAAAATCATCTCTTGATAATTCCACTATCACAATCCACTTCACATTGCCACTTCTAAATTAATTAAATAACTTTATTTATTTTATTAACTGCCCTAGTTTGTTTACTAATATGAATTAAATAAATTCAATACTTATTTATTTATATCTATCATACTTATTCCAAAAATATAAATAAATAAAATCTATAAATTGGGTGATCCCGCAATAATAGGTTACACTTTTTGGTCAAACTTGACATTTTAATCAACATTTTTCACTAGATCTTCACTTTCTTACACCTATAGCAGCTGCACCATTAAAAATTTGAAGATGAAGAAAACTAGTGATTTGTGAGATTTTGTGTGTATATTATAATTATATTTTTTTAAATAAATTGTGAATCGTTTTATGTAATTTTTAATAACTTATTTTTTATACAAAACAACATTTTTTAAAAGTGATGTTTACTTTGGCCCACAACATTTTTTAATAGAAAGGATACAATTCTAATTTTTGAAATACAGATTTTTCACCACAATATCTAGTGCATGGATATTTTTTCATAATTTTTTGTTGCATATAATTTTTTTAATTAATTTTCCAAGTCAGAGTAATTATAATTTGGACAAAGGTGTACTTCGGCCCACATAACCTTTTTTTTATGCATTTGAATTAACTTATTCTTTTTTTCTTGGAATAAGCACATCAATACCTAGTGCACATGTATTTTTTAGAAAAAAAAAAATCTCTATTTTCTTATTTTTTTGTATGTGTGAAATAAAGACCTTGATGTTCGTTGAAAATCCTACATTCACAAGAAATAAAAAATAAATATAATTTAATTAAATTAAATTATACTTTTTTTAAAATTTATAATAAGGGCTACATTCTTTTAAACTACTTAAATGTTGAATGACTTCATTTTCTCCCCCGAAAGGTAAATCAAAAGTGAATTTTTATCAGTATTTTGATAGGTGTAGAGGAGACTCCATTATAGGTATGGTTAAAAACTAATAGGATTCTATCTAAGGGGGTTTGATATAAGGGGATTTGATCAAACCCTCTTTAATTAAAATCCTTTAAATGGAACCTTTAAAGGCTTAAATCATTATATTTCAAAAAAATACGATTTTAGGCAAAAATTAGGATGTCCCAAAAATTGTAACCCATTATTGTGGCAACACCCATAATTTAACTATATTTTTACTCTCACATCATCAATACACTAAAACTAATTATTTGATTGAACTAATCATTTACATAATTTAAAGCATGATTAATCAAGGATAAGTGCACCAAGATGGTTCCCAAAAAGGGGACTTAAGTGGAAAAACTTTTTTCTGAAATCAAGAAATATTGACCTTGGACGTGAAATTGAGAATAGTTACACTCAAAATTTTGAGATGGAACAAAAACAAGGATAAAATTGCGCTGAGTCTACTTTCTAACGTACTAATTTATTTTTAAAATTTTTGAGATTAAGGGGTTCAAAATAGGGACGTACACAAATTGGTGTTGTTTTTTTCAGAAAAAAATAACATAGCAACTCTTGTACGACCCTCGTACGGTGAAAATTTTTTTAGTATTTCTAAAATCACAATAGTTAGAAGTTAGCTAACAGTATGTAGTTGATGCATGATTTTTTTGATAATTTTTTAATGAATATTTGATTTTTTACTAACTTTTAAAGTGGAGACTTCCTGAAAAAATAGAATTTTGGCCTTGCTACCCCTACAAATTTTGGAAACTAATTGATTTTTTTTAATTTTTTTTTTTAAATTTGTAGAATGGAGTCTAGTTTCTAAAAATGTAATTTATTTGAAAATTTGATGAGAAGTTAATTTATAACGAAAAAAATACCAAACACTACTTTTTGGCAAAAAAAAGACATACAAATAAAAGAAATTATGGATGAAAGGCTTAACATTTTTAGAAAAAGAAAAAAATTACATTGTTCGATAGCTAAGAGATAACCCAACATTACCCATGTGTTTCATTTTTTTGATATTGAACCACGTGCAATCTTGATGGTGGGCACGAACTCGATTATGTGAAATATGGTAGATTTTATAAAAACACATCTTTAGTCATTGGGAATGCCCTCCAAATATCTGGGTTGGTATTCCAAGGCAAATATCAATCCTAAGGTTTGGGAATTCCCAAAGCAAGATATAACGTGAACATGCTATAATGTGCTCGCATTATATCTCAATTTTGACATGGTTTTTTCTTATGTGGGAAACATGTCAACTAAGACATAACATGAGCGCATTATAACACACTCATGTTATGTCCTCCTTTATGTTAAATGACAATATATTGAATGCATGTTGATATTTTTGTGTGTTTGTATGTACATGTATGCTTGTATGTCATGTATGCATGCTTGTATGTATGCATGTATGTATCAATGCATATATATTATAGGTATGCATATATGTATGTAAGATTGTATTTACACATGTATGCATGTATGCTTGTATGGATTTAGGATTATATGTACATATGTATTATGCTTGTATGTATGTATTCATGTATCTCTTTAGAGGGAGGGAGAATTTAGAGAGAGAGAGAGAGAATCTAGAGAGATGGAGAGGGAGTGGAAGTGATATTTTAAGAGAAAGGGAGTGGGAGAGAAGGGGTTGGAGTGAGAGGGACTTATCTAGGTAGGGTGGGAGGGATAAAGGGAGGGAGAGAGAGGTTGGGGGTGGGAGGGAGATACAAAGAGAAAGAGAGAGTTATGTAGGTAAGGTGCCAAAGGGAGAGACTTGAGAGTGTGAGGGGGGTGAGAGGGAGATACTTGAGATATAGGTAGTGAGAGGGAGTGTGAGTGAGAGACCTAAGAGAGGGAGAGGGTGTGGGAGGGAGTGACCTGATAGAGGTAGAGAAAGAGGGGGGTGGAGTGAAAGGGACTTATCTAGGTAGGGTGGGAGGGATAGATAGAGAGAGGGGAGAGAGACAAAGAAAGAGTTACCTAGGTAGGTTGCTAGAGTGAGAGAAATGAGAGAGATACAGGGTGGGAGGGAGATACATGAGAGAGTGGGAGAGAGAGGGAGTGGGAGAGAGTGGGATAGAGTGGGAGGGATATGGAGAGAGATGGATAGAGGGAGCGAGAGAGGGTGGTATGGATTGATTGAATGAGAGGTACATATAAAGAGGGAGGGAGAGATGAGATTTATAGATAGAGAGAAAGTGACAGGGGTTGAGGGTATAGGGTTGAGGGATTAGGGTGGAGGACCTATAAGGTTGATGGTTTCTATGGTATTAGGGTTTAAGGTTTGATGGTTGAGGAAATAGGATCGACGGTAGAGGGTATAGGGTAGAAGGTTTAAGGGTTTAATTGGTTGAGGGTAGAGGGTTTAGGGTATAGGTTTGAGGGTATATGGTTGAAGGATTAGGTTTAGGGTCCAATGTAAGGGGTATAGGGTATAGGGGTAGAGGGTTTAGGGTTTAAGGATTGAGGGTTAAGGGATTAAGGGTTGAGGGTTGATTATTGAGGGTTGAAGGTTTAATGTATAGGGTAGAGGGTAGATGGTTTAAGGGTTTAGGGTTTAAGCGTTGAGGGTTGAGGGTTGAGGGTTGAGGGTTGAGGGTATAGGGTCGAGGGATTAGGGTTGAGGGTCTAATATATAGGGTAGAGGTTACAGGGGTTGAGAGATTAAGGGTTGAGGGTTTAGGGATTAGGGTAGAGTTTTTTCTTGGATTTAATGGTGTAAGGGTTGAGGGATTAGGGCTTAGGGTGGAGAGTATTAGGTTGAGGGTAGAGGGTAGAGGGTAGAGGGTTTAAGGGTTGAGGATCAAGGGTTTAGGGTTGAGTGTTTAAGGGTTTAAGTTTTGAGGGTTTAAGACTCAAGAGGTTTGAGGGATTAGGTTAGAGAGTTTACTGAGTGGGTTTAAGGTTTGGGGGATTAGGGTTGAGGGTAGAGGGTAGAGGGTTTATGGGGGAGGGTTTAAGGGTTTAGGGTTTAGGGTTTAGGGATTCATAGGTTATAGGGTAGAGGGTATAGCGGTTGAGGGATTAGGGTTTAAGGGTTGAGGGTTGAGGTTTGAGGGATTAAGAGGGTATAGGGGTTGAGGGATTAGGGTTTAAGGGTTGAGGTTTGAGGGTTGAGGGATCAAGAGGGTATAGGGCTTGATGGATTAGGGTGTAAGGGTTGAGGGTTGAATGATTAAGAGGGTAGAGGGGTTGAGGGATTAGGGTTTAAGGTTTGAGGGTTGAAGGTTGAGGGTTGAGGTAATAAGAGGTTATAAGGGTTGAGGGATTATGGTTTAAGGGTTGAGGGTTGAGGGATTAAGAGGGTATAGGGGTTAAGGGATTAGGGTTTAAGGGTTGAGGGTTGAGGGATTAAGAGGATATAGGAGTTGAGGGATTAGGGTTTTGTAGACACATAAAAATGACCTAGACCTACAAGCCCTATTTTTAATCTTTTCATCCTAGCATAATTATGGCATTTTTAATTATGTTTCTAACTCACTTTCGACTATTAGTTAAATAATTCATAATTATTTAATTAATTCATATCTTTTTATTCTTCATGATTATTAAATAAATAAATTTTATTTATTTATTTAATCCATCACTAATTGTCTGAATGCCTTCCTATAATTAAATAAATATCTTAATTTATTTAATTATTTTGTCCATTATGTTTCCAAATTATTAAATAAATAATTTTATTTTATTATTTAATAATGTCACTAATTAAGTCATCTTCTTTCTAAAATTAAATAAATTCTTATTTATTTAATTTTGTCCACTTTCCACTATAATTAAATAATTATGTTTAATTATTTAAATATTCATTAGCCTTTTCTCTCCTAAATTAAATAAATTTGATTTATTTAATTTGGTCCACTCTCTTGAATTTTGAATTAAATCATTATATTTAATTTAAAAGATTCCCTTTGTCACATTCTTCTATAATTAAATAATATCTCTATTATTTAATTTCCACCTAAATTAAATAACTTTCATTATTTAATTTCTTCTATCACCTCTTTTGTTGTGCTCATTTTAAATAAAATTTATTTATTTAAAATAAGTCCCACCACCTAAATTAAATAATTTTATTATTTAATTTCTCCTATCACCTCTTTTACTATGCTCATTTTAAATAAAATTTATTTATTTAAAATAAGTCCCACTTTCTAATTTCCCTCTTTTTAGTAAATAATTTAAATTAAATTATTTACTCTCACATGATCCCACCACTTTTGAATTAAATTAATTTTTAATTCAAAAGGTCAACATCACTTCTTGAATCAAATTATTTTAAATTATTATTTGATTCTCCAACAACTTCATTTTGTGTGCCCAGAATCTCTTGTCACATGCATTGTCAACCATTGATTTGATTTTCTAAAAATCAATCTTGTCCATTCATTTTGAATATGACCTAATGTTTCCCTAACCCTAATTGTGGGTTGTTATATTGAATCTCATCCATTGATTCTAGGGAACTTGTTGACTTTTAATCTTGGCCATTCACAGAAAATTGTATTTTCTATAAAATGACAATTTTGGTCTCATTTTGGCATATCTTGCAACCTCACATCTTGCAGTCTCATTATATTGCAATTTCATACTCTTGCATGTTTCTTCATTTGTCATAGGCATATTTAGATTTTATTTGACATAGTTTAGACATTTTTAGATGCTTACTAGTTGTATTAGGGCATAGTATTGCATATAGTTGTTCAAATCCTTCAATATTTGCTTAGGGCTTGTCATTTCCATTGGCCTGCTCATCATAAATCTAAGGGCAACAAAATATTTCAGCAAGTTGAGAAGGTATAATGGAGGTCAGTCATGGAGGATGAAGATATCTGGTGAGATTGTTTCATCTATTCCTTTGCACTTCATTATTGCTTTGGGTTTTTATGTTTTGTATGTGATATTGCTAACCCTAGGAAAATACCCATAGTTACAGGTTTAAGGGTTGAGGGTTGAGGAATTAAGAGGGTATAAGGGTTGAGGGATTAGGGTTTAAGGGTTGAGGGTTTAGGGTTGAGAGATTAAGAGGGTATAGGGATTGAGGGATTAGGGTTTAAGGGTTGAGGGATTAAGAAGGTATAGGGGTTGAGGGATTAGGGTTTAAGGGTTGAGGGATTAAGAGGGTATAGGGTTTGAGGGATTAGGGTTTAAGGGTTGAGGGTTGAGGATTATGGGATTAACAGGGTATAGGGGTTGAGGGATTAGGGTTTAAGGGTTGATGGTTGATGGTTGAGGGATTAAGAGGATATAGGGGTTGAGGGATTCAGGTTTAAGGGTTGAGGGTTGAGGGTATAGGGGTATCCATCTCTCCCACTATCTCCATCTACCCTCCATCTCTTAACCATTTAAACCTTTAACCCTTTAACCCTTAACTCTTAACCCTCTACCCTCTATCTCTCCCTCCCTCTATATCTCCATCTCTACCACTATCTCTTTCTCCCCCTCCCTCTCTACCCCTCTCTCCCTCTCTCTCCCTCTTTCTCTCCCACTCTCTATTTCTCCCACCCTCCCCCTCTCTCCCTCACACTCTCCCCTTCTCCCACTCTCTCCCACTCTCTCTTTCTCCTGGACTCTCCCCTTCTCCCACTCTCCCACTCTCTCTTTCTCCCACTCTCCCCTTCTCCCACTCTCTCACTCTCTCTCACTCTCTCTTTCTCCCACTCTCCCCCTCTCTCTCTCCCTCTCTATCTCCATCTCTCCCACTATCTCTTTCTCCCCTCTCCCTCTCCCTCCTCTCTCCCTCTTTCTCTCCTCCCTCTCCTCCCTCTCCTCTTCTCTCCACTCTCTTTCTCCCACTCTCCCCTCTCTCTCCCCACTCCTATCTTTCTCCCCCCTCCCTTCTCCCTTTACCACTTTCTCCCACTCTCTCTTTCTCCTAGACTCCCCCCTTCTCTCACTCTATCCAACTCTCTCTTTCTCCCACTCTCTCTTTCTCCAACTCTCCCACTCTCCCACTCTCTCCCATTCTCTCCCCTTATCCCACTCTCTCTTTCTCCCACTCCTGCCCTCTCTCTCCCCCTCTTTCCCTCCCTCTCTATCTCCATATCTCCCACTATCTCTTTCTCCCCCTCTCCCTCTCCCTAACTCTATCCCTCTTCCTCTCCCACTTCCTCTTCCTCCCTCTCTACCTCTTTCTCTCCTACTCTCTCTTTCTCCCACTCTCCCCCTCTCTCCCTCCCACTCTCCCCTTCTCCCACTCTCCCACTCTCTCTTTCTCCCACTCTCCCCCTCTCTCCCTCCCTCTCTATCTTCCTCTCTCCCAATATCTCTTTCTCCCCCTCTCCCTCTCCCTCCCTCTCTCCCTCACTCTCCCTCCTTCCCTCGCTCCCTCTCTCTCCCTCCCTCCCTCTCTCTCCCTCTTTCTCTCCCTCTTTCTCTTTTTGTCCCACTCTCCCTCTACCTCTCTCTCTCTCTCTCACACACACACACTCACCTCTATCTCGTCTACTATAAGGGTACAAGGGAGAGATATAGAATTAGGATTGAGGGTATAAAAAAAGAGGGAGAAAATAAATATATTAAGAAAACCATATTTCATATAACATGTGTGTGTTTTGAAGTAGAGATGTCACCATTTTAGGAAGAAATAACACTCACGTTATAACACACTCACATTATAATGTGCTCGCATTATAACATGAGCGCATCATTTATTCCACTAAAAACAGTAAAAAAACTCAATATACCCTTGATGTCAAGGCCCACAGTCTGCATATTATCCTAGTTTTGCATGTTCTCTGACCAAAAGTAGCTTTTTTATGATGTTGTGAAGTGTGCAAACATGATTTTCACATTCCACCACCTTTTCCATGATCTTTCAACCACCTTTGCATGAAATAGCAGAGTTTCCATGTTGAAAGACATATTCAAGTTTGAATTCCATTGAAAACTGATATACAATTGAAATTTGGAGGGGAACAAGCTTTTAAACAAGTCAAATTGTTGAGTTTGAAGAAAGAAGAAGCCAAGGATATGTAATTTGGTTGAACTCCTCCATTTGAAAGTATGTTTTTTTAGGTATGTGAAGTCCTTACACATTTTATTTCATTCTATTATGGCTTGCTTTCATTTTTATTTGTCATTATAACCTTATTTGTCAATGCAAATTTTAAATTACACAATTATATACACTTGCCAATTACCATTTTAAACTTGATGCGGAGCATCTACTAGGATCCACAAATCATCAAGGGTACTTCTGACCCTAACTTAAATTGAAGAGATCAACAAATAAACTAAATAATCTTTTCATCAAAATCCTTCATTTTCACTTGATTTCATATTTCCACAAAACATTAGAACTTGGTTTCAACTCTTTTTCAGACTCAAAAATAGATTAATCATCATAAAATTGATTGTAACATAGCATAAATCTGATTAAAAACTCATAACCATTCAATTCGTTCATGATTCACTAATAGGCGATCCCACAAAGCTGGTTTACAATTTCTGAGAGGAACTGATTTTTGCTGAAATCACATATTTTTAGAAAATATAATGATTTAAGCCTTTAAAATTTTCATTTTAAGGACTCCAATTGAATATGGTTTTATCAAACCACCTTATATCAAACCCCCTTGGATACAACCTCGCTAGTTTTAAACCATACCTATAAACTAGTCTCCTTTACACCTATCAAAATACTGATAAAAAATCACTTTTCATTTACTTTTTGGGGGATCAAATTAATTCATTTAAAATTTATTTCAAATTATTATGGTAGTCCTCAAAATGAGCTATCCCACGAATATAATTTTAATATGTTTTGGTTCTATTATGTTTGTGCTTTTTTAGTTTTATTAAACATAGGTTTTTCACCAAAAATCAAGCTCTCTATTTTGCACATGTGGAAAAATAGAAAATTATAAAAATATATATTTTTTAAATATGTTTATACTAGGTATCGATGTCCTTGATCCATTAAAAAAAATAAAAAATTGAATTTCGATACATACAAAAAAAGTTATGTTGTATACAATCCACCTATGTCTGAATTGCAATTGGTTTGACTTCAAAACTCTATTAAGGAAAAAAAATCAATAAAAAATTATGAGACCAAATGAAAGTGCTAGATATCATAATTATAAATCTAAATTTGAAAAAATTATAATTTCATCCTTCATACAAAAAAAGTTATGTTGTATATACAGTGAGTTCCACTTTTTAAAAATGTTGTTTTCTAAAAAAAAATAGTTTTCGTGGGAGATGGAAAAATAAGTGCAATCTTATTCCAAATTTTTGGAAAAAGGTATTTTTAGAATCTACAGACAAAATGTGATGAAAATATATTTTGCATCATCTTCAAATTCCTCATGGTTTAGCCACTATAGGTGCCCGAATATGAAGATTTAGTTAAAAATAATAATTTTAGTGTCTAGTTTGGCCAAAAATTGTAAACCACTATTGTGGGATCACCCTAATTCAAGAACTCAATGCTGCAACTTACATGGGAAAAAAAAAAAAACATGGAAGGTAACTACCAACCTTTATCTAGACATCCAAGACAATATAATCAACATGTTATTGATTGAAATAAACCAAATACACATTCCAAATATCTCACCAAAATTCATCCTTTGAGCATGCTTCCCCTAACAGTATTTGAAACCCGTGGTGTAGGGGCACCTGCAACCATGTTTCAAAATCTACTTTGGTGACAATATGTATTAAGGTCTTTGGGTGAGTTCAACAATTTTTATATTTTTTGTCATAGATTTTATTGAAAATAAGGTCTAAATAGACCAATCTTTCATGTATTTAGGGATTTTGTGAGTTTGGTGATCAAATGTGCAAGTATGCACTCTTGCTTCAAAAAATTGTTAATCTTTGAAGGAAAATTATTCAAATTGTAAATGGAAGTGCAAGACAAGAGTCTAGAATTTGTATTAGGGATGAAATAAAGGTGTTTGAGTGGTCTTAGGTGTCTTAGACAACAAAGTTGCATAATGTTGCTTATTTAGCAAAAGTTGTCAATGTTAGCAATTTTTAAGACAAATGAAGGTCTTGGTAGTTAACAGGTGGTTATAGGTTGGTTATGTACATCAATCAGTTGGAGAAGGGCCTAATATTTTATTTAAAAACCTGGTATGTCCTCATTCAAGAGGTTGGTGGAGTTTGAATAAGAAAGAAACTTGCATTTACATTGTCTTATGAAGATCTCATTGTTTTTTGTGTGTTTGCAGACCCTGTACGGGTTGTACAGGTTTAGTAATGGTGTGAAATTGATATTAATGGCTTAGGAATGCTCCTAGGATGTTCTTAGGAGTACAAAAGAACAAGTTTAAATTTTCCTCATGAATGATGCTGGTTTAAGGGGAAATACCCTATTTTCTCATAGAAAACAATGGTGTAGACCTAAGAAAGAGGGGTGCAGCATTGCTAGAGGGTAGATGAGGGTTCATTAAACTTGGGGGGATCTATACAGAGGTTTTTGGGCAGTTGGTTTGAATTGAGAAGTTTTGTAAGGTAAAGTTTCAGTAAGGAGGCCTAAACGCCCTTGTTTCCTAGGTTCTAGAGCGGGTTTTGAAATGTGTTGATGGAATGAGTACTTGGGGTCCTCGAACCTTGATAATTTTTAGTTTTGAAACCTAAGACAATAATTTTTTTTGTCATGGAGGCCAGGTGGTGGGTTCTTGAGAGGGTCCCTTTGTAAAATTGGCTAATTTGGGCCCTAAAATAGTGAAATTTGTCATTTTGAGGAAAGTGTCTTAAAAGAGTAATATGTGAATTTTTTATATGTCTCATACCACTTAAATGGATACATATACATATATATATCAATCATTTTATTGATAGGTGTTTTGGGAAGTTTGTGAGAAAAATCCCTAAAACTGGTTTGTGAAGCCTACAAGGCAATGTCGGGTCAAAAGTGGCTTTTATAAGAGTTTGTTTGATCTTGTTTTTGTAGGTGGTTGAATGTCAAGATGCTGAAATATTGAAGGTTTTGACACTCTTTTCCTGCATCAAATTTAAATTTGGATTCATAATGAAGAGTCATGGTTGATAGGTAACCCTATTGTCTTGTTGAGTCAATTGAAGGTTGATGTCTTGGTTGGCATATTTTAGAGAAACTGTGTCAATTTGTATCTTGGGTTCCCACCACTCTGCATCAACCTAGTTCTAGGCACACAACATACATCAGAACCAAGGGTGACTTCTTTGGACTATGTTTGACATCCAATAAGCCTACCTAGCAAAAGGCTTCCCAATTACCCCAAATTTGCAAAGAAAGTACCTTCTAAAGGTGATATTTCCACTCAAACACCAAGAATAGCCAAATTTAATGATACCAAACCACCAATTTCATGATTAATTTTCCCACATAAGGTCATTACCCTACTATCTCAAGAAACCCTCCAAACAACAAGCAAAAATAAGGGTTTTCATGGATTTCACAACTCCAAGCCTCTCCCATTCCTCCCAAGGGTCCAAACACCTTCCAATACCTCTGCACAAACTTATCAAACACTCACAATTCCATTACACTCATTATTTTTTAGAATCACCATCATGGTCATTCACTTTCAGATAGAAATGTGTTATGTCCAACCTAGTACATCACTCCACTGACCAAACCCATGCTCTTCGAGACTCCCAAACATATTTTACATGTACATTATTATGTTACACACAAATCCATTGAGTTACAGATCCATTATAGTGGGTGGATTGTTGAAAATCAATACATTATAGCCTCAAACCCTTACACTGTCAAAATAGGGCAGACTTGGAGAAATGACTGAAAATATCTTCTAAAATGGTATTAAGACACCAAACCTTATTCAAGTAAATATAAATTCATGCATCAATTATCTTCAAAACCTTCAAGGCATCACAACCCTGTATGGGTCCATACACAAAGAAAGAACACAAGAAAACACAAGAAAATCGTAAAAATCAGAGAATTCCTTTATTTTATTTTATTCAAATCTTGAAGAGAAGCCTCCATTCAAGAATGTACATGATATTTATCTTATTTCCCTTCAAAATCAACTCCCCCAATGTATATAACTATTTTTTTAACTTCTTAACTAACTTATCTCTTCACAACTTTGCCAAAAAATGCAATTTTGTGCAAATGTCAAGCCAAATCTCCCCCCTAAACACCTAGAATGACTCAAAAGAACTAAATACATATTAAGAATGGTCTCATAAACCTTATTTAACATAGATCATTATATTAGACTCAAAAACAACAAGAACCTTACTTTTACCCATCTTCACATGCATCAAAAACCCTGCTTTTTACCCAAGAAAATAGTGGTTTATTGAAAAACACTCATCCAACCATTTTACAATCTTATGAATATGGGTGGAGGCATATTGTATAGGATGATTGTAAGTATTATTTAAATGAAGCCTTGAATGACATATATTTTTCAATTAACTCGAATGGATCCACTTTTTAGAAACCAATATTCATCTCATTACCATGGTATAGATAAAAGTATCCGCCATGTTGAAGAAAAAGACAAAGAGGAAACTAACAAGCGAAGAGAATGAAAAATTCAAAGAAAAGGAGAGAGTTTGGGTGGAGACATATTGTGAAAAGAATAAATTGGAAACGATTAACGAAAACAATCCAATTGTAGAGGAATTTCAACCATCAAAAAGAGTACGGGAATTGGTAACACAAAAGGCATGAATGCAAAAGCATCATCGTAAGATAGATTCAGATACCGTAGTTGGAGACACACCCTCTATGGAAAGTGAATATGAAGGGACACCATTAAGCACAAGAAAATATGGAGGGACACCATCTATCACAAGTGAATATGGATGGACACCATCTACTACAAGTGAATATGGAGCGACACCACCTACCGCAAGTGAATATTGTTCGACACCATCCAACACATCTCAAGTTGAGAGTACATCATCACTCAGATTTGATGAAGAAGGTATGCCATCATCCCCATGTGAAACTTAAGGTATGTCTTCTTCTCCACTCTCGATTGAAGGTATGCAATCTAGCCCACCTCATTAAAATATTGATAAAATTCCTAATGTTGAGATGTATGTACCTAGGAGAACACCACCTAGAATTTTGTGTAGAAAGCCAAAGTATTTGATTAATATTGATGATGAGATTTTTCAGCACATCGAAGGTAAGATTTCAACATGCATTTGTAGAAGATATTCTGATAAGATTTGGGAATAATTCTGTGAAAGGCTAAATGAGACTGCAAGATGTCAAATATTTATTGAAATGATGTGGGGTGTAAAGTATAGGAACATCATGAAGACTCTTGGGTTGAGAACATCGAATGCATCAAGTGAAGACACTATTGTGAAGAATCTAATGGATTCTTATGAGAGTGTGGGTAAGACCTCATGCTGAAAGGATAGTAATGTCACCCGATGTGTCATTGCATCGACTTTGGTAAGCTGTCAAACAAAGAGAACTCGTCTCATTAGAAAGATGAGTGAACAAACAGGAATTACTAGAAATATTTTATTGAGAGCCATTCAAAGATGACAAAGAATTGAGGACAATAATTCAAATGAATTATGGGCATTCTCAAGGAGACTGTCATGAAAAGATAAATAATTTTTCGAAGCCTTGAGAACACTAATTGAAGAGTATTGGAAGAATAACACAAGGCCATCTCTGAATCAAAGGGATGTGGCAAGAAGGAGAATTAGTATTCAGAATCATGTGCCACATCCAAAGCATTTTTTGGATATGACTCAAACCCAATTTTTTCAAAAAATTGAAAATGATTATCCTCAAATTAGTATTTCTCAAATATTTTTTGAAATTTGTAAACCTTTTTATGTCAAGATAAACCACACACTCACTAATTTTTGTTGTAGAATACATATTGAATTTTCTAACCATTATGATGTTTATCATTCTATATGTTTAGATTTGCATACTAACGATGTTTTTCAGGATTGTGGCATAGAAGCCCCACCAAAATCTTCAAGAGAGTTCTTATCAAAAAAATTATGTGAAGTAGAGGATGGCCAGATATTCTATAGGACAACATGCTTGGATGGTTCATGTGAGCGTTGCAGTGGCTTCTAGCGTATGCCATTATTTCAACATATGGAAAGTACAAATGAGGTGGGATATAAACTAGTAGAGTTCGGGAAGTATAAAATAGTGGCATATTCTACAAAATATGGGTCTCAAGAAAAAAGGTCTAATTTGGTTATTGAGAAGATTCCAGTGTACCAGTTTATGTCCATGTTTTGTGACAATATATTGTCTAAGTATGCAATGCATACCCATAGAGCCTGTTCGTTGGACATGCAATTCAACCTATGCAAGGACACCTTTCCAGTTGGAAGCATAGTATCAGTGGTTAACTTTGCGGAGAACTACACTCTACAACTACAACATGAGGTGCAGTCACAATATTACAACTCTACACAGGCTTCGATATTTGTGCACATAACATTCATTCATGCATCTGATTATACAAATGACCAAAGGAAGGTATTGAGGGAGTACCAATTTTACATTAGTGATGATCACACACATTCTCTAGAGTTCATGCAAGGTTGATTCTAGATGTTCTACAGTGGTTTGGCTTAGAGGGGAATATAATACGATCAACATATAATATGGTTTGATAACTATGCAACATAGTTCAAGAACTTGTGCATGTTCTACTGGTTGTGTAGGATGCATGTCATTATAGGTGTTCAGCATATGTGGAAATTTTGTGAGGCCGGACATGGAAAGGGGGAGCATGCGTGAAAAGCGCATTAGCATGAGAAGAGTTAAAGTATAAAGACAATGCAAAGTTGACATATGCATCATCAATCATCAAGTGGTGTAATGCTTCGATGGGTCCAATTAATGAAGGTACGTCTTCAATTCGTAGATTTTTTTGGTTGATGGATGATACTGAAATTGCACCATATGAAGACTTTTGTACACTAATAGGATCGAGTGAGGTACACTCTTTCCTTAGCTCAAATACAGGTTCATGGACTATGAATACATGAAAGATGGTATTTTTTTTTCTTCATGTACAATGCAAGCCTGGAATAATTGTGAGTCAAGGGAGTGGGTTGACAAATGGTCAAAAATTTATCTTAGGCCACTTCACACATATCTCTATCCGACAACATTGGAACTGACACAGATGGAGTCATCGATCGACTTTGACCATGTATCAGATCTAGTTCAACTAGGTGATATATCTACTTGCTTAGTTGTTGAAATTCCATATCGTTATCTTACTTTGTACTGTATTCGTAATGTTGACAAATTTTAAGAGATTTTCTGTACATATCAATGCAGGGCATGTTTATGCAGTTATTGTAGATGAAGACAATGAAGAGGGAAGATATTATTACTTGTGCCATTGTGTTGAGGCCAACAATAAATTGGAGGCCCCAATTATAGATGGAGAAAACATCGAATACCCTATAGGCTCAGTTGTGGTTACTAGAACATGGCTTAGAAGGTACCCATATTTGAGTGTTAAACGTTGGCTATTTCAGGACTTTGACACGCATCGTAATATTCTTCATTACTCGAACCTTTTCGTGGTATCCAATGCTAGTTTGACCAAATATGGGGGTAGAACTTTGAACAAGACCTTTTGGAGGGTTTGTGAGTCTGACCATGAGGCAATACTTGACACAATAAAGAGTAGAGCAGACCCAGATGGTTCGTTGGATTAATTTGTAAGTATATGAACATTGGTTCTTATTAATTTATACTTGTATGCACATTAATTTGGTTGATTCCAATGCTATCATCTTCTTTTACTTTGTGTATTTGTAAGTAACATATTAAACAATGATTGATGTCCCCTTGCAAAAATTGCAAATATATGAGCCATCCAAGAGAATGTCAGCTAGAAAATCAATGCAACATCCTTATTTTTATGATCTTGACAAATCTCAATCATGATTTTAAGACATTAGAAAAGTGTGTTCAAACCTTGGTGAGGGAATTTCAAGTTATTCATTTGAATTTAACCATATCGTGAGCAACTATATTGTAGACATTATAAGAGCATCTAAAATTTCAACTTACTCTATTCATGAGAGGTGTTGTATGCAATAGGTATGTTGGAATTCCCAGTGAAGATGTATGACCAGGAGTGACTAAGTTGTGAAACCTGCATGCCTATCTGTAAGTGCCTTCCATCTATTTTTATTTCATTTCCATTTTGGATGCTCTTTCTTTCTCTCTTTTACTTTGCGTATTTGTAAGTAAACTACTAAAAATTGATTGATCTCTAATTGCAAAAAATGTTGATTTATGAGACATCAAAGAGAATCTCAGTGAAAAAAAGAAATGCAATATCCTTATTTTGATGATCCTAACAAATATAAATTTTTATTTCAAGCCATTATAAAATAGCGCATGAAGCTTAGCAAGGGAATCTCAAGTTACTCAATTGAAGTTAACCTCATAATGAGCACCTATGATGTAGGCATTTAAAGAGAATCTCAAGTGTATGAGTGACATTATAAAAGATCTGTGAGAATGAAGTACCTAAGGAATTGTAATGAGATTTAATTACATAATGAGATTTACTCAAATATTGTAATTTTGGAGTTCATGTTTGGTGTAGTAGCACCTTGTTCTGTAAATGCCTTCAATAGGCAAATTTGCAAAATTTGAATTTTGAAATGTAAAAAATGTGAAAAAGGTCATGTAAAGGTCATATGTAATGTATTAAAAATCTCAAAGAGGTCATTAGGTGATTAGAGAAGTGATATAAAGCATGTAAGGTCGAGCAAAACAAAGATATTTTGTATTCTTCAATATTTACAATCAATAAAGTCCCTATTTTAGTGATTTTATGAGTTTTTCCAATTGTTCATTAACTTGTACGGCTCGTACAATAGTTTAAGGACTTAAATATTGTTTTTTAAGGTAGAATAGTGAAGTATATTTCATTTGAATCTATTTAGGAGGGTATCCATTGAGTTTATCATTAATTTGAACTAATTTTTCTCAACTCGATTTGTAAACCAATAATGACTACTCCACCGAATTTGATAGTTTAGATCAATGTACAGTAAGTTAGTATTAGGATTTTTTAGGTGTATATGTGTTTATTTATGCAGGGGAATTCAAGGAAAAAAGGTGAAGTTGTTGCTAAAGGGTTTTATGATGAATTTTCAAGTGAAAAGAGTGGCTCCAAGTGGTGGTTTGAGGAAATCTTCTCAAATGACTTCACAAAAAAATGACTGATCTAGATAGTTATTATTGAGATACAACACATACTTCAAAATCAACACTGACTATCTTGGAACATGTGCATCAAAAATGACCTTCTCTATTGTCCTCATTAAGCTAACTAGGCATAATTTACAAAGGAACATACCTTTAAACATTCAAGAACCCCCTTAACTTGCTGGGTCAGCAATTATCATGTATCCAAACCCTCAGATCCGCAATTTGTCTCAAGACAAACTCATTCCACCATGCCAATCCAAAACCCTTATTTTATGCTAGTATAAGGAGGGTTTATTGAAAGGAATGGTTCCACACCTTACCAAAACATTCCACCACCTCAGACCTTCTTAAAATCAATTTCAAAAACTCAAAAGACAATGACCCAACCTCTACATGCAATATTTTATCAAACCCTAGGGTGAAACCTTATTTTTCATGCCCTTCTCCATGAAAATCTATAGGGGTAGCAACACAAACCCCATAAAAATTATTCCCTTTCACTTAGAAATTTCTCGTCTGATCCTAAAAGATCACGTTGGGCCCCTTTAGAAAAACCTCTCTTGGTTTTGGCTATCTCAAAATGATTTTTCCGTGGTGGCGGATTTTCACTTGATGGAAAAAGTGTCAAATTCAAGTTGTGCAAAGTTGCAAACTGGTGCAACTTTTGTTCTACAACTCGTGTGACCAAAATAACTGCTCCAACACATCCAAATAGGTATTTTTATGCTAGGCATGGTCTTGTTTTGAACCGAAACATGCAAAATCGCTTTGAGCTATGTTCCACTAGATCAATACCTTAAGGATCTAAAGTTCAAAATGGTTGCAAACTTCAACATGCTATTACTCAGATACCATGAGACTTAGAAACTTCTTTTCTAATCCTACAGGATTTTTTTGGGCCTTTCTACAAAAACCTTTCTCGGTTTTGGCTATCTTGGAGTGGTTTTCTCGTGGTGGCAAATTTTCACTTGATGGAAAAAGCATCAAATGCAAGTAGTGCAAAGTTACAAAGTTTTGCAACTTTCATTCTGCAACTTGTATGACCAAGCAAATTGTTCCAACATATTTGAATAGGTATTTTTATGCTAGGCATGGTCCTCTTTTGCATCGAAACACGTGGAATCACTTTGAGCTACATTCCATCGGATCAATCCCTTAAGGGTCCAAAGTACAAAATGGCTGCTAACTTCAACATGCTATTATTTGGATATCGTGATACTTATAAACTTCTCATCTAGTCCTACAAGATCATGTTGGGACTTTCTACAAAAACCTCTCTCGGTTTTGGCTATCTCAGAGTGGTTTTCCCATGGCGATAGATTTTCACTTGATGGAAAAAGCATTAAATGCAAGCAGTGCAATGTTGCAAAGTGGTCTAGCTTTCATTCTACAACTTGTGTGACCAAGCGGATTGTTCCAAAATGTCTGAATAGGTATTTTTATGCTAGGAATGGTCCTCTTTTTCACTAAAACACACAGAATCGCTCTGAGCTACGTTCCACTGGATCGATCCCTTAAGGGTTAGTGCAAAATGGCTGCAAACCTTAGCATGCTATTACTCAGATACCGTGATGCTTAGAAATTTATCATCTGACCCTACACAATTTTTTTGTTCCCCTATAAAAATACCTCTCTTGGTCTTGGCTATCTTGGAGTGGTTTTCCCGTGGTGGAGGATTTTCACTTGGTGGAAAAAGTGTCAAATTCAAGTTGTACAAAGTTGCAAAGTGGTGCAACTTTCGCTCTGCAACTTGTGTGAACAAAAAAATTGTTCCAATGCATCTGAATAGTTATGTTTACACTAGGCATGGTCATATTTTTCATAGAAATACACGAAATCGCTCCAAGCTATGTTCCACCAGATCGATCCCTTAAGGGTCCAAAGTGCAAAATGGCTGCAAAATTCATCATGCTATTACTTGGATACCGTGATGCTTAGAAATTTTTCATCTGATCCTACAAGATTGTGTTGGGCCTCTCTAAAAAAACCTCTCTCGATTTTGGCTATCTTAGAGTGGTTTTCCCATGGCTGCAAATTTTCACTTGATGGAAAAAGTGTCAAATTCAAATTGTGCAAAGTTGCAAAGTGGTGCAACTTTCACTCTGCAACTCATGTGACCAAGTAGACTGATCCAACACATCTAAATAGATATTTTTATGCTAGGCATGGTCATCTTTTGCATCGAAACACCCGAAATCGCTCTGAGCTATGTTCCACCGGATCGATCCCTTAAGGGTCCAAAGTGCAAAATGGCTGCAAACTTCAACATTCTATTACTCGGATACCATGATACTTAGAAAATTCTCGCCTAATCCTATAGGATTGTGTTGGGATCCTCTAAAAAAACCTCTCTCGGTTTTAGCTATCTTGGAGTGGTTTACCCGTGGTGGTCGATTTTCACTTGATGGAAAAAGTGTCAAATTCAAGTTGTGCAAAGTTGCAAAGTGATGCAACTTTCGTTTTGCAATTTGTGTGACCAAACTAACTGCTCCAACACATCTCAATAGGTAGGTTTACACTAGGCATGGTCCTCTTTTGCACCCAAACATGTGGAATTAATCCGACTTGCATTCAACCGGCTTGATCCCTTATGATGGCATACAAAACATTGGAAAAGAGAAACATACAAAAAATGGTTGAGAAGTTCGAGCATTCCACACAAAAAGTGTATGATCATTGGTGTAGAGCAGCTTGTTCATCCATTTGATGTAGAAGGTCTAATTCAATGGTTTTAGTGATTATCTGATGGTCAATAGGTTGGTCAATAGGTTGTTGTGGGTATTTTGAGCATTCTTTGTCTTGAATAAGGTCAATTAAGACCATTGGATATATTTTTGGGTGAATTTTGGGTCTACTGATAAAAAATATGAAAATTTCAATCTTGCACTAGAAGTTGTCTTTGTAGCTTTTGAAGGAAAATTTGTGAATTTGTATATGATTATGAAAGAATGGAGTTTTTTTGATGTAATAAGGCTATTTGTAAGCCATTTGTGTGGGTTTAGAGGTCATTATATGTACTCATTAAGTTGGAGGAGTCTAAAGTTGCAAATTGTAAGTTGCTTAAAGCAACAAATTTAAAATGCGACGGTTACTTGTTTCGAAAGTTGGTTTTTAGTTAGTTGAGGGCATGGATCAGTTAGAGAAGGCTGTAAAACACTATGTAAAGCCTTGAGAGGCTTGAATGGAGTTTTTTGATGAAATTTTGGAGAAGATCTAATAATAATTATTCACATTGTTCTCTAATTTTTATATTTTTGATACAAATGTGTTGATCCTGTACTTGGTACGACCTCTAGATTTCTTGTATGGTCCCAAGGCTAACATGGATTGAAAGAGGGCTGAGTTGGCTTTGTTTTGGTGGTGGTTTGGTGTAAAACCATAAAGGAATAGGAGAGTTCTTATCGTTGAGTCAAGTGAATGTTGGAGTCTTAGTGGGCATATTTGAGAGAAGTTATGCCAAATCATAACTTGGTTGAGCCACTCTACATCACCAATGGTGCTTTGCAATTTGAAGAGTGATTGAGATTGTGTTTCTTTGTTAAATAGATCTATTCAGGGGTCCAGGACAATGTTGAGTCCATTTCTTATTTGTATTATAAATTATAACTTGCTTTCTCTTGAGTCCATTCTGTATACAAGAAATAATATTACAAAAAGTTGACATATAAATATTTCGATAGGGACGCATCAAGAACATATTGAAATCTTTTTATGAATCATTTCATGGAATGCCAATTGCAAAGGCATTTTTTTATTTTAGATAAAGTTGTTTTTCATCAATCAATTAATATTCAAGGAAAACCATGAAGGAAAACAATGATCAATGATAGGGCTAACCAATTAATAATTATACACTTGAATAAGTCAAGCATGTACATGTCAATAAGGGAAGAACAAGTACTCAAAAGTATGTAAGCCTCAAAAAAAATACACACAAATACATAGTATACATAAATTAATACAAAGTATATGCACGAATACAAGGTATACGCATGAAAACACGTAAGCCACAATATATACATTCGAACACACGTAAGTCACAAAGCATACAAGTAAGTTGTAAAGTATGCACTTGAATACACGTAACTCATATCTATTGAACCATCAATTTAGAATGCAAATATGGACACCATCGATAAAATATATTTGTAGTAACCAAATAGCCATGTAGGCATACATCAATATATGTCGATATAAGTATGAGATATATGTTGGATTGAAAATACACTGAGAGGGGGGGGGGGTGAATCAGTGTTTATAACTTCTTTAACAAATTTAACTGAAACTGAAAAGAACCATACATATGTTCTCATTTATCAATAATAGAATCATTCATGTATTTGAATGCAATCATATAAACTGAAATGAGAGTAGTGTAACATTGTGTTTTAAAGTAGTAAAGCACTGAAGCAAATGAATAACAGAGACACAAGTAGACACAAGATATGCCAAGTGGAAAACCCTATTGGGGTAGAAAAACCACTCCAAAACCTCTTGCCTTTTTCAAGATTTCATTTCAATAATTATATTGACAAAGCCTCAATGGCTAATTTTTGAGCACCGACTCAAGGAGCACCAACCCTCTATTTAGAGACACCAATCTCAATGAGCACCAACCCCTTTGTATAGAGACACCAATCTCAAGGAGAACCACCACCTTTTCTATTTTTCAATAGAACATATAATTATACAGACGATCTCTCTATTTCTCTTCTTTCTGTCAAGTGCCTCTTGAGAGACAATGCATAGAATTCTCAAGAGAAGAGAATTGACTCTTTAGGATTCCATGCATTATCAAATCTTGATACAGCTTGAGGATAATAATCTAGTTATAGTGTCAATACAACTTATCATCAAACAAAATTACATTGATATGACATTTCTTTCCTTTCCTCATTCTCCCTTTTTCAATTTTTCATGATACGGAATCCAAAAATTTCAACACACTGTATTTTCCAAATTTTCAGCATCACACATACATTACCCCCATTCCTCTCTTCAAAAGAAGAATTTCCCTTGTTTCTTTTTAGGTTTATTGGAGATGATTAAGCCCTAATCTTTCTGTTTTCCTCTTTTTACATTTACATCATTACATCCCATGAAGGGTTACAATAGTTGCTCGTTTTTCACTTTCAAAGAATTACACCAAGATGAATATCAAGTTACCATGATATAGTCGAGCAACAATGATAGATGTTACCATGATTATGAGGGAAAGATCATTTTGAATAAGATCTTCTGACTAGAGCACTCAAGCATTGTGCAAATATAACAGGAAGATTGAAACATGTTCTCTTAAGCAGCCTACACAAGCAGTGCTAAGAAAAAAAGAGGCATAAGATCTATAATAAACCAAATCTTCAACTACCATGCAAAAGAAAAAATATATCCCTTATTAGCCTTATCATAAAAGGTAATGGTTCTATAAAGATAAAATAGATGAATACCTGTGAGGACCAAAAAGGAATTTTCCATAAGCAATTTACCAAAACTATAGAGTAGCTGAGCAACCCGAGCCACATTGCTATTTCGAGTATTCACTTGATGCCAAGAACTTGAAAAGAGAAATGACCATGGTGATGGTCTTTCAATATTCTCCATTCTTTGTCCAAGATTTGCAGAAAAAGATAGTCGAATTCATAGTGAAACGACCGAGAGAGAGATTCCATGGAGGTGGCAAGATTACGGTTCCAAACCCTCAAACAATGAAGCATAAATATTTTCCCTACTTTCCACACAAAATCCTTTGCATAATATGATAGCATTTGGAGTCCGAGAGGACAAAAATTAATAAATCAAAACCACATAATACACTTTGAAATCCACAAAAAGATCAACTTGCATGCCGATAGGAATAAATTGACATTTGTTTCCTTACCGCACAATCGCGACCACCCTTCAAACAACCTACAGTATAGTGGTAGCTAACACTAACTGTTACCACTTCTCTTACCGCTCAACTACAGTCTCGCTTCAGGCTACCCGCGGTACAACTGTAGCTATTATGCTTGCCACTGGTGGTTTCCACTGCACTACCATGGTCACTGGCTTAACTGCTAGTGGTACCGCAGTAAGACATTTTAAGCACGGTCTTACCAAAGCTAAGTGTTATACGTGTTGTCAGCTTTTAGGCCCAAATAAATATTAATCATTTTGACCCAATTTAAATGCAAATAGGAGATCAAGTTAAATCCCTTTAACCAAAGTTGTTTTTCCATCACATTTAAGTCCAATAGCATATAGTGTGCCAAAGATACTATCCAATTCCTTGAGAAGTGATAAGGACTAAATTCATGTTGAGTTCACAAAGCCATAAGCACAATAGTGATCAAGCCCTTAAATAATCAACCTGAAGTAACTTGACTGAGAAATACCTAGGCACCAACCTAGGGCAGTTTTGACATCAAGGACAAATGCCATAGAAGATGTCAACAAACTCCCCCTTTGTCCTTGATGGAAAAAAATCTGAGCCCTCTAAACCACAATTTTCTCCCCCTTTTTGTCACAAGGACAAAGGAAGAAACTTGTGATATACAACCACCATTTTCTCCATGCAATACAACAACCCAATACTATAAGCCAAGTGAATCAAAAAAAAATTATGGTGCTTGGTGAAGGTAAGAATATGTGCCATTATGATCACAAAAACACTGAATAGAAAATAGTGAAACAATACTTTCAAGCACCTCTGTCTTGATGCAGATGTAGGGGAATCCTCTTTTTAAGAACTAATACCATGGTCACTTCTTATACCAATTTGTACCTAAAACAAATACATGCCCATGCAAAAAATGTGACCAGTAACATAAACTGAATTCATGATCCTAAACAATCATAAGCATAATTCTCACTATCAGTCCAACAAAAACATAACCATCTGCGAAAGGAGAAATATGAATAGGAAGTATGAATATCCTAAGAAATAAGTTATGTAAGTTTCCACACCATGAATTCCAATGGATATCATCTTAATTTCATGAATTTCAACAAATGTATCAATCTCAGGTTTGAAATCAAGAGCAATCAAAAAAATGACTGAAAAACCAACAATACCATAAGGCTACAAATCTAAGCATCACTATACAACCACAAAACAAGCAAGCTGTCAAAGATTCATAACCAAAACTGCACACCAAGGCTAACTGTTCCACCTTTTGGTCATATTAAACTTCATTCTCCATTTTCAATTGTAAACACACTATTATTAGTATGAATAACCATGCACTAATGCATATCTTTCTATAATGAACATATGGCAAACATTAGTACCAACATATAAAAGTTAAGTGCATGCCATGAAACATGTGAACCAAGAACCAATCATTCACAATATGTACCACCCAGATTATGTAAATGTGTCATCAAATCAAGTATTGTTACCAAAAACATCTGAAAGCCAAACAACCAATGAAACCAACAACAACTACAATTTGAGAAGAAAAAAATGATCAGCAAGCTATAAGAGAGAAACCATAGAACCAAGCTCCCCCTACAAAGAGGCTTCACAAATAGATCCTTTATGATCCATAAAACACCATTTATTTTCTCAAGCTTATTGAAAATGTGCCAATTCTTCAATAAGTGACTCTTTATCAATGATACAATAACTTACTGCACATTTCTCCATGATCATAATGAAACACAGTATGATGATCAAATTCATTGGAAAATGAAACATTGAAGTATACTACTGCCAAACTAGATTTATATACATCAAAAAGAAAGTAGATACCACTACATATTCAATACTTACTTAAGGAACTAGTAGTGAGATAATTAGGCCATCATATTTTCATTGCAACTAACCTTGTTCTTCAGACTAACATCTTTTACCAGAATAGCACAAAGCAGCCAAATTTGTAGCATACAGTCCACTACATAAGTCTCAAGACACCAAACCATCAGTGTTATGTAAAATTCAACTATCAAGAGAAAATATTGATGCATCTATGATTTGATATCAAAAAGGGGTTTATTCAGAATGCATTAATCATCTCCCCCTATCTTCATGCGGTTGTTCAAGTGCTTAGCGATGATTCTTGTGCAACATGCACAAGATTTTGTTCTTCATTTTTATTTTCTTGATTTCTTCTCCATACTTGTATAGGATTTGTCTTTTCCTTATGGTATTCTTCTCATTTTGTTTGAACATGTAGTCCCTAGAAGGCTGTATCAAACTTTTCTTACACCACTGTGCTTTGTGTCCAAACCCATTACACCTATAACATATAATAGAGTTGTCTAGACCATAGAGAGAAGAATTTCTTCTAGTCACATCGTATGAACCTCTCTTGACATTTCTCACATGATTCTTTTCATTTCTTGATGTGTCAAGGAGATTGTAGACATTTCCCTTAGTCCTTTCTGCAACAATATAATCTCACATCCCTGTAAAGTGAACAAGACTTGATAGCCACTGTCACATATTTCACTGACACTCAAAATTTTGTATTTTAATTGTTCTACACAATACACATTGTAAATAGGAGTGTCTTAATTCAGAAAAAGGGAACCTTTACCTTTGATTTGAATTCCAGAGTTGTCTCCAAACTTTACATATCCACCAACATAGTCTTCTAGATTAGTAATTTTTTCTTTGTCACCAGTCATGTGGTTTGAACATCCACTGTCCAGGACCCATACATCCTTTTTCTTGGAGTGGAAAGCAGTTTGAACCAACATAGTTTGTTCAATGTTGTTAACAGCTTTGGATTTCCAAACTTTGATAGTTTTTAGCTATTTTTTATGCTAACCAACATTGCATTGCTTAGCAAAATGACCCAAAGAATTGCATGAGAAATATCTAATCTTTCTTGCAAAACCATGATTTTGCCTAAAGCCAAATCTAGGAGTTCTAGAATTCATAAATCTGCAAGAGTTTATTTTGTGACCAAATTTGTTGCAGAAATAAGAATACCCATAAAAGAAAGGGTAGGAATTATAAACTATTATGCTGCTCCTAAAAGGATAACCACGATTCTTATCAGAATCATGATGTTTGAGTTCAACACTTTTGTTTCTAGCAATAACATTAACCTTTGCACTGTCATTTGAACATTCACCTTTCACAAAACTAATACCTATTTTGTCCTTGTTCAGTTTTTGTTTATTGAGCATATCATTCAGTTTAAGAGTGCTCTTGTATTTCTCAATGGTCCTCTTGAGATCAACAATCTCATGTTCAAGTTTCTCAATTTCTGAATCTTTAAAGCTTATGCCAATATGAAGATAATCTTGAACTCTCTTACATTCTTAAAGTTGAGTTTCTAAAGAGACTATCTCAAGATTTATGAATTGCTCTTGTTCAAGATCTTGAGTAGAATTTTTCTCTTGAGCACACATTTGTTTTTTAAGTTTCCTTAACTCTTTTAGAGAACATTTCAGTTCACCTTCAAGGTCTACTTCAGCTTCTTCAACATCATTGTTGTTGTTTTCTTCTTACTGAGTGATTTTAGCCATGAAAAAAAATTCATCCTCTTCATCTAAAGAGTCTTCAGATTCAGTGTCTTTCATTTTTGCTAAACAGACTTTTCTTCTTTTTGAAGTAGAATTTTTGTTTAGGTCTATAGTCCTTTTTCTTAGCCAAATTTTCAGTTTTATCGTAATCATTGTTTGGATCAACATAGGGACACTTTGTAGCAAAGTGTCCTATTTTACCACAGTTAAAGCATTTGAAGGGAAGTTTTCCCTTGTACTTTCCAGACCCCTTTTTGAGTTTCCTCACAAAGTGGGATTCTATAGAATTGAAAATTATGATTCAGTGAGCTCATCCCTTTCTTTCATTTCAACATTAAATGTTCCTTCTTTTGTAGTGGTGTTGTTTTTACTAATCCTCATTTCATAGGCAGTCAGAGTGCCTTGTAGGCTGTCAAGGGTAAGTTGGGTAAAGTGTTTCTTTTCTTCTAGAGTAGCTATCTTAGCTTCAAATTTTGTTGGTAAGGTTCTGATGACCTTGGTTACAACATCAAATTCCTTGAATTCTTCTCCTAGACCCTTCATTGCATTTACTATTTCATCAAAACTCAAAAAGTAGTCAGCTACTTTTTCATCATCCCTCATTTTTAGTTCTTCAAACTAGTGTTTTAGAGTGAGGACTTTAGACTGTTTTACCTTTTCATTTCCTTGATGGATAGTTTCAAGTTTAGTCCAAATTTCACTAGCAGAACTGTAGTGGATGACTTTGATGAAGACATCTTTAGTCAAAGCACAAATAAGACCCTGCTTTTCTCTTGCATTGGTTTCATATCTTTTCTTTTCA
Organism: Sequoiadendron giganteum; assembly: GCA_007115665.2. Lineage (NCBI taxonomy): Eukaryota > Viridiplantae > Streptophyta > Pinopsida > Cupressales > Cupressaceae > Sequoiadendron > Sequoiadendron giganteum. The sequence continues at coordinate 699,130,182 of CM021103.1, read as the reverse complement.
TCAGAATTAGCTGGCAAAGTAGTCGGTACACTATACACAGACAATACTATGCTCCAGACATCAAGGTCAATAGAAGCAAGGAAAAATTTAGTGGTGAATTTTTGCCAATTGGCGAATAATAGAAATTGGGACCTCCAAAATTGGCAAATAGTGCAAGCTCAAAAGGAGACTGAATCGTCGGGCTTTTACAAAAAAAAAAATTTGTCTCGATTAATTCGCCATGAAAATGATGCATCATTGGAAATTATTCACCAGTAGGTTATACCATAATTAAAAATATTAATTATATTCGCCATTAATATTATATTCCTCCGATCAATTTTGGGGTAATATCGCCATTAATAATAAAATACTATTTAATTTTAGGGTTACTTTAGCAGCTTAGCCTTGAATATGTATTTTTTCTATTGCCATTGATTAGATTTTTAATCAGATGGTTGTGATTTGATTATGCGACCTAATATACATGTGTCTTTTCAAAGGCTTGCTGAGGCTCGAAACTTGTTTTGGGCCACACAATTAAATCTAATCATGTGGTCCAAAACAAATTTCGGGCCTCAGCAAGCCTTTTAAAAGGCACATGTGTATTAGGCCGTGGAATCAACTCACAACCATCTGATTAAAAAGCTAATCGATGGTAACTTTTTTAGTTTTCATTCAGTCTTACTTTTAAAGTGATATTTTAAAAAAATGTTTAAACTGTGGCTTTGCCCCCTTGACCCCGTCGGTGGCTGCCGCCCCCGGGCCCCTACTTTAATATTACAAAAAATAGAAATATATGGGGGAACTACACTGATCAACTATGCAAAATTTTGAAGGAGACATTTCCCAATGAAATTATTATTTTTACCAATTATTCATTAAGATTCGCTAGGATTTTACAATTTTTTTTAATAATGTGTATAGATTCGTTAGGGAAATTAATATTTTTTTCAAAAAAGGAGGAAGGATTCAACAGGATTTTACACCTTCGTTGAGGGGGGGGTTTCTTAAAGTTATCCCTGAATAGAAGTTAAATAAGTCTCCATTCTGATTTTCTAGAATACATAATCAGTTCCATCAAATAATGGAGCTCTAGTCATGGAAGTATCTCCATGATCTTGAGACATTTTGAATAGACTCCAAGTCCAAAATCAATCCTAGGTTGGAAAGACCTATTAGAGGACCCTAGGCTCTGATACCAATTGTTGGAGTGAAAATACATTGAGATGGGGGGGGTGAATCAATGTTTATAACTTCTTTAACAAATTTAACTGAAACTAAAAAGAACCATACATATGTTCTCATTTATCAATAATAGAATCATTAATGTTTTTGAATGCAATCATATAAACTAAAATGAGAGTAGTGTAACATTGTGTTTTAAAGCAATAAAGAACTGAAGAAAATGAATAATAGAGACACAAGTAGACACAAGCTATGCTGAGTGGAAAACCCTCTTGGGGTAGAAAAAACACTCCTGAACCTGCTGCCTTTTTCAGGCTTTCATTTCAATAATTATATTGACAAAGCCTCAATGGCTAATTTTTGAGCACCGACTCAAAGAGAACCAACCCCTCTGTTTAGAGACACCAATCTCAAGGAGAACCAACCCCTTTTATGATTTTCAATAGAACATACAATTATACAGAGGATCTCTCTATTTCTCTTCTTTTTGACAAGTGCCTCTTGACAGACAATGCATATAATTCTCAAGAGTCAAGAATTGACTCTTCAAGATTCCATTCAATATCAAATCTTGATACAACTTGAGGAAAATAATCTAGTTATAGTGTCAATACGACTTCTGATCAAATTGTATTACATTGATATGACATTTCTTTCCTTTCCTCATTCTCTCTTTTTTAATCTTTCATGATACGGAATATAGAACAAACAACACACTGTATTTTCCAATTTTTCAGCATCACACATACACTACCCCCTTTCCTCTCTTCAAAAGCAGAACTACCCTTGTTTCTTTTTAGGTTTATCGGAGATGATTAAGCCCTAATCTCTTTGTTTTCCTCTTTTTACATTTACATCATTACATCCCATGAAGGGTTACAACAGTTGCTCATTTTTCACTTTCAAAGAATTACACCAAGATGAATATCAAGTTACCATTCTATAGTCAAGAAATAGTGATAGATGTTACCATGATTATGAGAGAAAGATCATTCTGAATAAGATCTTTTGACTAGATCACTCAAGCATTGTGCAAATATAATAGGAAGACTTAAACCTGTTCTCTCAAATAGCCTACACAAGCAGTGCTAAAAACAAAAGAGGCATAAGATCTATAATAAACCAAATCTTCAACTGCCATTCAGAAGAAAACACTTATCCCTTATTAGCCTAACAGTTCTGTAAAGATAAAATAGATGAATACCTGTGAGGACCAAAAAAGAATTTTCCATAAGTAATTTACCAGAACTGTAGAGTAGCTGAGCAACCCGAGCCACATTGTTATTTTGAGTATTCACCTGATGCCAAGAACTTGGCAAGAGACACAACCATGGTGATGGTCTTTCAAGATTCTCCATTCGTTGTCCAAGAGTTGCATAAAAAGATAGTCGAATTCACAGTGAAACGACCGAGAGAGAGATTCCATGGAGGCGGCAAGATTTGGGTTCCGAACCCTTGAACAATGAAGCATAAATATTTTCCCTACTTTCCACATGAAATCCTTTGCATAATATGATAGCATTTAGAGTCCGAGAGGACAAAAATTAATAAATAAAAACCGCATAATACAGTTTGAAATCCACAAAAAGATCAATGACTTGCATGCCGATAGAAATAAATTGACATATGTTTCCTTACCACACAACTGAGGCACCCTTTGGGCAACCCGTAGTACAGTGGTAGCTAACACTAACTGTTACCGCTTCTCTTACTGCTCAACCACGGTCTCCCTTCAGACTACCTGTAGTACAACAGTAGTTGTTATGCTTGTCGTTGGCGGTTTCCATCACACTACCATGATCATTGGCTTAACTGCCAATGGTACTGCGGTAAGACATTTTAGTTGCGGTCTTACCAAAGTTGAGTGTTATACCTATTGTCGGCTGTTAGGCCCAAATAAATATTAATCAAATTGACTCGATTTAAATGCAAATAGGAGATCAATTTAAATCCCTTTAACCAAAGCCGATTTTCCATCACATTTAAGTCCAATAGCATATAGTGTGCCAGAGATACTATCCAATTTCTTGAGAAGTGATAAGGACTGAATTCATGCAAAGTTCAAAGCCATAAGCACAATAGTGATCAAGCCCTTAAATAATCAACCTAAAGTAAATATGCCAATGTCAAATGAATACCAAATATCAACTGTGCCAATCAAATTCCATAATAAGACCAGACTGAGAAATGCCTAGGTACCAACCCAGGGCAGTTTTGACATCAAGGAAAAATTCCACATAAGAAGTCAACAATATATGTACAAAATAGCCATATAGGCATACAATGTCAAATATGCCTGTTGGTGTAATTAAATGTTTTGTACCTTGTCCTAGGTCATAATTACAACTTAGTTAAGTTTACTTAGGGACCACATAGGAGTTGTTGGAGAATTTCCACCTTTGGTGGACTTATCATGTTATCACTCTATCATCTCCACCTTTCATGGACATATCATGTGATTAGAGTTCCACCTTTTGTGGTAGATCCACTATTTGTGGTGGTTATCGCATTATCACCTTTCCACTTTAGGTGGAGTGATAGCTTTTCATTGTTGTCTCATGTCATAAGATTACGACAGTTGTCATAATCTTATGCACTCCTATGTTCTCACCTTGGCTATATAACCAAGGGGTCTTTCATTGTAAAATCATTCATTCCATTATCATTGACATTGAATACAATTTATTCTTGTCATATTATTTTCTCTCTTCTTTGTGCTTTCTATTTGATCCATAGATCTTGGCATTCATAGCCAATTCTAACATGGTATCAAAGCGGGTTGGGTGCCATTGGAGAGTCATTTTCTGAAGAGAGGTACAAGATTTGGGGAGGTTCCATTTTTGGCTCTTTATTGTAGGTTTATATCAGAGCTTGCTAGTGCAAATCTAAGCTCACCATTGTGTCCGGAAGGTTCGAGAAAGTCAATTTTGCCTTTTGTTTTGTCCAAATCGGACATACGAGGCCAAATCTAAGAGGGTTTGAAGCTACATTATGGTTGCCAGATCCAAAAGGTAGCTGCATTTTTGGAGTATTTTGGGTCAAATCCAACCCTACCATCGCGTCCAAAAGGGCCAAAAACTCTAAGATCGACTGTCGAATTGTCCAAATCGGAGCAAGTCATTTGGTGAGGCAAAAATTTTTTGCCCGAAGAACCGTACGGCCCCCTAGTCATCATAATTGTTGACGGTACGATTTTTTTTTAATAAAATATTGTCAAAAAAATTTTCGAAATTTTTTTTGTGAAAATTTCATTTGGAAAAAAAATTGTGTTTCAAATATTTTTTGATTTGAAAATATAAAAAATAAAAAAAATATATATAAGGTACACAGTCCGCAGACTAGTACCCTCTGTCCATAGGGTACTCGACGTACCCACCACCCTCCACTCGGTGGTCATGTGGCCCACCCATCAGCCTGTGGTCGCACCCGTTAGCGCTTGCCTCCACCTGCGGTCACACCACCAGTGGCATCGACATTCATCAAAGTCGGCAGCTATTCGAATATTCCGACAGAATTTTCCAACAGTCAAGGATTTTCCGGTGACGGTCTTCAAACCGTCAAATTAAATCCAGTATACAGCTGATGTCAGCAGTGCGTCATCAGTTTCAAAGAAATTTTCTGACCCCTCACGGATTGCATTTTGGTTTTTGCAATCGATTTTCAAACGCTCATATCTCACTCAATTTGGCTCCTTTGTTTGAGCAATTTTTTTTATTTGGGCTAATTTTTCGTGCTCTTCACAGTGGTGCAATCAGTTTTTGGTTTTGGTTTTTGGTTTTTCTAGAAATTGTAGATTCTCACAGGTGTTGCTGCTTCGTCCTCATTTTGGGAACTGTGGGAGCTCATAACTTGCTCCTATGGTAACATTTTTGAGTGCCGTTTTTTTTGAAAGTGCATGATTTTTCTTGTACTTTACAGTGGTGTGATTAGTTTTATCTCATCTACTGTATCTTTTTCACTATGAGTTTGAGGCCTATTTTGGCAATTTGCATATCCCAAGATCAAAGTCCACTTTGTTGTTTTTGACAGTGGCAATTGTAAATGCACTACTCATAAAGTGCCAAGCTCAGATATTTCTTGGGGGGTCTCTTGATTGAGTGAATTTGGGGGGGGTGTCTTTTGTGTGATTGTGCCTATTTTGTGCTCTTGCATTCCATCATGGGTTCATCTAAAGTTCCACTCTTAACTACACATACCTATGCTACATGGAAAGTACGTGTATGGAGTAAGCTAATGGAAAAAGTTTTAATTCACTATATTGATGGAACCATAACTGCACCTACAAATCCTAAGGCAAATGCAACTGCATATATGGATTGGCTCACTAAAACTTCTATGGCATTGGGTACACTAAGAAAGTTCATTTCAGATGATCTTATTTTTCATGTTGATAAATGTACTTCAGCCAATGAAGCTTGGGATAAACTTGCTACTTTGTATGGCAAGGTTGATAAGGTTAAGGGATACAAACTTGAAAATGATCTCTTAAGCCTTGATCCTAAGAATTTTGACACTATTCAAGATTATGTCACTAAAGCAAATGAGCTAAGAGCACAACTACAAGATTGTGGTATTGAGAAAGAAGATGATCAATTGGTCTTCAACTTATTGGACAAGCTTCCTGCTGAGTATGCAGCCTTTGTTTCAAGTTTTCAGACTCAACAATTGGCAAATAGCAATTTCACATCACCATCTTTTGAGGCTCTCACAGATCATTTGATTCGAGAGCAAAATAAGCTTATTCGAATGGGTACTTTGAAGTCTTCAAAATCATATGCCTTGGTTGTAAAAGATGAGAAGTCTTCAAGTAGAAAAGAAAATAATAAGTACAAGCCTAAAAAGAACACACAATCCACAGAAGAACATAAAAATTCATTTTCAAAAGAGAAATCATCTAAGAAGGAGAGGTCCTTTTGTGCATATGGCAAAAAGGATGGACATGAAGAACATTATTGTTATAAGAAGGACATTGATGAGTTGAAAAATCTTCTCAAAAGAAATCAAATTGGTTTGCCTTCTAGAATGACAGAATCTTCTTCTCCTTCTTCTACAAAACAGTCTAAGGGAAAAGGTCTTGCTGATTTTTCATCTACATCAGGAAATCAAGGTCAAGCTCTTTGTGCTTATTCAAGTCCAGGATCAGGTAGATGGCTTCTAGATTCAGGAGCATCACATCATATGGCATCTTTACAATCTATCTTCTCTTCATTTCAGCCTTGTTCTATGTCTCCTATCTTGATGGGAAACAATACATACATGAGTTTAATAGGGAAGGGATCTATTAGTTTTGGGGACAACACTTTTCAGGATGTTTTGTGTGTTCCTCATTTGACGAATAATCTTCTTTCCATATATCAGATTACACATGGTAGAAATGGGAGAACCATGGAGTTCACACCTGATTCAGTCTTCATTCGAGACTTGGAGAGTAGAGAGATTATTGCTACTGGGGTGGTTGATCATTCATCTCAGTTGTATACCTTTGCAGATTTTGCTTCTGATGGAGACATTGTTCCTTCGACTGTTGATCACACTTCTAGTGTGAACCATGATTCAGAGGAGACATATGGCTACTTGAACTTGGGAGTTCTCACATCAAATCCAGTACTTGAGCCATGCATTTCATCTCCTCCATCTACTGTTGCAGTTGATGATGCTTGTAATTCCACAGTTTGGGTTCCTTGTGATTCAGTGCAGCAGGATTTACATTGTCTTCTAGATATAGCTACTTTGGATGGCTTCTTGACAGGTATTTCAGACTTGTTTGTGGAGTCTCATCTTGCAGATTTGGGGGATATCATTGATGACATTCATCTTCTCTTTGATGAAGATGCTCCTTCTTCAATTATTGTGAGGGAACATTCTGACCCTCTTGTTCATTCTCTACATGATCATTCTTTGCAGCTTGACATGAGTGTGGATAATTTTGGACAACATTTGGAGGAGGCTTCTTTGTCTTTGGAGGGGATATCATTCTCTTTGGATCATGTTCTACATTCATCTCTACTAGATGTTGGATTTTACTCTTCAGCAGTGTGGCCTAGCACGCCTGTTTGGAGTGTGTCAGCTTTTGGCATTGACATGGAAACACTTGAGCATGCTTCAGAGACATCATACATCCTGCATACATCCTTGGTTTTGTTTCTTCCTAAGGGGAGGAATGTTGTTCGACGAGATTGGATCATCTTCAGCATTCAATGTCAAGCTTCTACCATCATTGCAGGAGACTCAACATTGAGGGGGGGCTGCCTTGTCTCTCTTCTATTTCTCTCTTGTGGGGGGGTCTTTTTCCTCACATGGGGTTTTTACCTTCTCATTCATGATTGAGAGCATTTCTATTTTGTATTTCATCTCTTTTTTGGGGAGGAGTTTTGTCCCACTGGGTTTTCTCCTTTTCTCTATTTGTGAGAGATTGCATTGCATTTGTACATGGGTACCTAACACGGCCTAGTTAACAGGACCCATCTTGCATTGTTTGATTCTCCCTAAGTTGCACTTAAGGGGGGGTATTGGTGTAATTAAATGTTTTGTACCTTGTCCTAGGTCATAATTACACCTTAGTTAAGTTTATTTAGGGACCACATAGGAGTTGTTGGAGAATTTCCACCTTTGGTGGACTTATCATGTTATCACTCTATCATCTCCACCTTTCATGGACATATCATGTGATTAGGGTTCCACCTTTTGTGGTAGATCCACTATTTGTGGTGGTTATCACATTATCACCTTTCCACTTTAGGTGGAGTGACAACTTTTCATTGTTGTCTCATGTCATAAGATTACGACACTTGTCATAATCTTATGCACTCCTATGTTCTCACCTTGGCTATATAACCAAGGGGTCTCTCATTGTAAAATCATTCATTCCATTATCATTGACATTGAATATAGTTTATTCTTGTCATATTATTTTCTCTCTTCTTTGTGCTTTCTATTTGGTCCATAGATCTTGGTATCCATAGCCAATTCTAACATGGTATCAGAGCATGTTTGATTCTAACAATTCCCAATAAAAAATATGTACAAAATTGCCATGTAGGCATACAACAAAGGGCTATGGAATCAAAATTCATTGCTCTCCATGCCCTGGAAATAAATTATTATCCTTTCCTTTTTGATCGGATGGTGATAGGTCTATCACTCATCTTTGTTGTGCTCGAGGAGTGCTCGTGCTCCTCCACCTAAGGTTTAGTTCATGGTGAAATTTTCACTGTTACAATAAGAAGTAAAGATATTAATATATAGAAATTAAACTATAAAAAATAATATATTTGACAAAATAATCACTTACCACCATCTCATGATCTCTCTCCATGAGGGGAATATTCTCACGCCCATGCTCAGGCATGCTCAAGCCTTGTATACAAATAGAAATTGAACTATGTGAATCAATAATGGTTTGATTTTTCACTAACTAACATCTATAACAACAAATGTAAATTGAAATTTACTAATTTTCCTCATGTACATCTCCACATTAAGGATTGTATAGAAGATGACACACCAATCTCCGTTTCCCTCATCACATTCAGAGGTGTTTCGGCTTGCAACATATAAAACTAAAACAATAAATTATTCAACGTAATAAAAGATGTGCATATAAACTACACAAATCTATTAAGTACTTGATTCATTAGTTAAAATATTTATTCTATTACCTCTGTGTATGTTTGAGTAAATCCACTACCACTGGGAGTGTTCCACTAAAACCTCCAATATTAGTATGCTCAACATCCAAAATCTCATATTAAATTACCATTTGTAAAACAATGCTATTAACATGCAATAAATTTATAATTGTTTACTAGTTGTATACCCTAGCAATAGGTGTACTACATAAATAATTAGGTATCCAGTCTCAACACTGTATCTAGTCTCAACACTATGACCCTGCAATTTTATTAAAATCATAAAACATTTTTAGTTAATCTTGTATTTAAAAATTAAAATTTAATCAATTAAATTCAATGAACATGCACTAACTTTTACCTGACTATCAATGCCATATGCCTCATGCAAAATTTCAACTACCCTCTCCATCTCCATAGCTACAGATCGATCTTGTGTACCAATCTGTTGAGTGTTGTTGGGGTCATATAAACCAATGGCCCCATAAGATTGACACACGTGTTCAAAGGCCACCACTCAAAGACTCCCCTAGATGGTGCTATGGAATACAGATAGTATTATGGATGACAGTCTGGGTCAAAGTGTTGATCGCCTGCAATGTATCTACATCAACACTTTCTTTCGTGATGAAAGACATAACAACGTGCTCACGAGGTGGCCTAGTGAGAGCTCGTCTACCTTGTCGCGTAGGATCTGACTGTGCACCGGGTCTATCCTGAGCTGACCCCCCACCTCTCCCCTGGTAATCCCTCATATCAAAATAATTTTGGATTTTTTTCAATATGAACCCACTATATATTTTCCTAAGGAAATATTGTGGAACCTCAAAATTGTTGTGTAGACACCGAAAATTGGTCTAGGCTTGCGAACACCACTTTTGACGTAATTTTCTATTATCCATGGTCATGATTAAATAATGTTTATTATTTAATTACCCCTTTGTCATATTTAAACTATAATTAAATATTTATTACTTAATTATTCATTTAACCCCCTTTATCTATAATTAAATATTTATTATTTAATTATTCATTTAACCCCCTTTATCTATAATTAAATATTTATTATTTAATTACTCAATTCCACCTTTACAACAATCAAATTAAATAAATTATCTTTATTTATTAAATCTCTCATTTTCGAATGTTGAAATAAATTAAAATTTAATTCATATCTATTTATTTATGTCACATTATTTTATCAATCAATTGACTAATCATTCACTCCCCTTCTGACTCAAGATCTATTTTTAGTTCTCCAATTATCTCTAGATTTAACATCTGATTATCTCTGCAAGAGGACTCTCTGTCACAACTAGTCAGTTAACTAGTTCCAACTCATATGCATGATGTGTTTATTAATTAAATATATTTGTTTAGTTAATTAACTCATGTTTGCATTCAAATGCATTATTCTCAAACTTCTAACTTTGTCTTTGACATTCAAAGTCTGTTTCTTTCTATTTTTGAAGACTCTTAACTAAAGATTAAGATCTTGAATTCGTGTTCTAACTCATGTTCTAACTTAATCTTTATCCTCCAATATTTTATGACTCATGTTCTAACTCACGTTCTATTTGACACAAAACTCACATCGCATGGCATTCATCAATCTCATCCGTCGATCTCTCTTTCAATCTAAGTCGATCGTTCAAAAACCCAAAATCTATAAAATGGCCTGTCATTATCATTATTCCTCCTCCCGAAATCATACACTTTTCAGAAGAAACTTATCTTCGATATTTTTCTTAGACACTCAACAAAGTTATGCCTGCATCAATACTAAGAAATCTGAGGGCAAGAATACTGAAACAACAAATTGGAGAAGAGCAATCAAGATAATTCGAAGGAGTGAACACATATTCGGTGAGAGCTTTCCATTAATTTGTTTAGTTTTATTATGTTTACTTATTCATTCTTTGTTGTTTGATTTAGATTAATATTGGTTAGATTAAAATTAACATCATTTATTCTAGTTTGCAGATATCCTAATCCAGATTTTATTCTATGTTACATTTGGTGAACCCAACTTGAACATGCTTCTAATGCGCACATCTTTTCATCTTTTTGTTTTTTGTTTTTGCAAGTTATCATATGACACACCTCATCTATTCAACACATTGACGCATCTGTATCCATGAACCCCATCTAATAAAAAAAATGACGCATTTTTCATCATGAACCACATCCGCAAAGTCCTCAACCGCATCTTCCGGTCAATAAATTTGTGAACTGCATCTGCCTGTCAACATCGAGCCGCATATGTGGCTCGAAATTCTGCATATGTTAGTGTAATTAATATTTAATTACACTTGCATAACTTTACTTAGGTTTTGCTTAGGTAATAATTAGTTTACTTAATTAATAAGTAAGTTTTATTTAGTTGAGCAATTTTTAGGTCAACATTAGGGTTGCATACTTTTCTTTTATAAAGCAAATCATCTCTTTGTAATTTTTGAATTCTTGAATAATATCAATTTGCACATTTCATGCAAAGCTCTACTTTTTCATTGTTTTTCTCTTCTACGGAAGGTGTTTAGTTTTGCATGTCTAATCTTGGTTTCTAACATGGTATCAGAGCCTTGACATGTAGCCCCTTCTCAAATTCTGGAGAAAATCATTGCAGAGTTCGTTCGGGGTTCCTCGAGGATTTTATGCCTTGAGTTCATCTATGCAATGTTTTGGATTAGATTGGGCTTCATCATTGGATTCAGAGCGTTGTAAAAAGTCATGAATGACTTTATTTTTTTTATTTTGGTCATCGTTGAAGAAATTTGTGAGGGTTTCAAGCTTGGTGATTTTTTGTAAGCTCTAGAGGTAGCCTATTTTTCGGAGCAGGTTGGAGCAAAACGGACACTGCCATCGCTTTTGCAGCACCCCAAAACCCTAAGATTGCCCTTCGTTTCATTGATTTTGGTGAAGCTGGTTTAGAAGGCAAAAAAAAATTTCCAAGAAGGTCATACGGCCTCCCAAGCATGCTCCCCGAGGCACGATTTTTGAAAAAAATGGCAAAAAAAACAAAAACTCATGTTTTTCGAAAAAAAATTGTGCTGCCGGTGAAAATTTTGGAAGCCACTACCATGCCACCCAGCGGCCACTAGGAGCGGTGACTCCCGGGCAGTTCCTCCTCCCAATCGCCTTCAGTTCTGTCGGTCGACTCTCAACCCCCACGAGCCTTCACAATCAAGCGTCAGTCAAATGGGGTCCAGGCGCTATGCGCCGAGCCCCCGGTCGATCCCTCTGCTTTCTTTACGGTCACATGGGCGACCAGAGGCTCCACCCTATCCCCCAGTTCGCCAGCCCCTAGTTGAGCATAGGACTAGGGGCCTTTTTTTTTAAGCCCCTTGGGCTGCCTGTAGGCCATATTGGCCATTTTGGAGCACCTTTGACAAAATCGGGCGTAACATTTGCGTACGGTGTCCTTTTTTCACAAACGAGATATCATTGGAAAGCTGATTCCGACGCCTATCCAGTGGTGATAGTAGTTTTATCTGATTTTGATCCAATTTTATTTTTAAGGTCCTTGAACTCAGAACTTGTGTTTTTCACTCTAGAGGGCATATCTTTTGACTCGGTGATCCTTTTTTCGTGATTCTCACGGCATTGGAAAGCTAGTTCACTCCTCTAGACAGATATGAGGTCTATTTTTATTTTTTGTCTATGAATATTTAGGAATTCTCTCCTTTTGCAATCCTTGGGTATTGTAATAAATGAACTGATATAAAGTTCCATGAGGGGGTTTCTCGCATAATAATTTGATTAGAGTGTGCATGCACTTTGATCTTCATTATGTTTTGATAACAAATCACATGGGTTGTAATCTAGTTTCTTAGTTTCTTTTGGCCATATTTTGTCTTAGCTCGACACATATCAGATTCATATCGGTTCACACTTTAGATTAAGAGCCTATGGTTAATGATCCACATCGGATCCATCTTAGTTTGAGGGCCACTAAATTTGTGGTTAATGTTCCTGAGTCTTTATGGTACTTGTTCCCATGGAAAAAAATTAGTCTTAGTTTGGTATTGGCATCGAGATTCACAGCTTCCAAATTATGTCATCATCATATCATCTACTGTTGCTTTATGGATTCGAGGGTTGTTCTCATTTGGTGTTTTCAAGAGTTTTGTGACATCAAGTCTACTGTTGCATTATTATGATTCTAATATGGTTTCTTGTAGACAGAAGTATCTTTCCTAGCTTTCCAGATTGCGGTTCCAGTGTTACTCCACAGTGTTCTTCTAGTGCTTCTTTGCAACAGTCATCTCATTGTAGGGGGGGTTGTCCCACTGGGTTTTCCTTCTCTAACTCATTATTGCATTTGTGCATGGGTATCTAATCAAGCCTTGTTGTCGGGACCCATTCATGCTTTCTTGCATTCATCTTAGTTTTAGGTGCATGCTTATCTAGTCTCCCTAAGTTGCACTTATGGGGGGGTGTTAGTGTAATTAATATTTAATTGCACTTGCATAACTTTACTTAGGTTTTTCTTAGGTAATAATTAGTTTACTAAATTAAAAAGTAAGTTTTATTTAGTTGAGTTGTTTTTAGGTCAACATTAGGGTTGCATACTTTTCTTTTATAAAGCAAATCATCTCTTTGTAATTTTTGAATTCCTAAATAATATCAATTTGTAAATTTCATGCAAATCTCTTCTTTTTCATTGCTTTTCTCTTATGTGGAAGGTGTTTAGGTTTGCATGTCTGATCTTGGTTTCTAACAGCATCTGCTTGGTAATCACTTTTTGGCTTTTTGGTCATATCTATACATTCATTTTTTTTCATTCTCGCCATATAGGTTGTTTTAATTTTCGCTAATGTTTGTTTACAGTTGTGTTAAGGTGGATTAACTTAGTGTTTGCAAGATGAAGCATAGAAGACAAAAATAAAACCAAAACCATTGTTTTCTGCAAGACGAAAATTGAAGACACCAAAAACACAAAATACTAATCAATTTGCATGTAGGACCTAATGCCTTTGTCTTTATTTATTTAGCATGCTTTTTGTTTGGTAGATAGATAATTTTCATTTGGAATAAAAAGAATCACTGTCTTCTTTGTTTGGTGCGAAAGAACTTTTTTGTAACCCCACGATTTGGTACACCAAAGTATCCTCTCCCCTTGCACATTCGTGTGATCTTGGGTGCAAGAGAAATGGTTACCAACTCTAGAACTTGGGCCTGTCTTAGTGGGAAAAAGTACTCACCCCAAGACGACTCAGACCGGTAGCACGCTAGATGCCAAGCGACTTCCAGCTGGTATATAAAAGTGGATTCTTGGAGAAACCCAAGAATCACACACACTATTCCAACGAGATGGAACGGAGATGGAGAGAAATGGAATCTCATCGATGTTGGATAGTGCCCCACAAATGGAATTCCCTTACTAAACACCTCGTTGTAGATTTTCCAAAATCCCATCTTTTTGTTGGCACAACAGGGTTGGCCCTGTGAAGCTGTCCTACATTCTTACGGTTTATGTGTAAAGATGAGATGTATGCCAAGGAAGTTTCATGGGTATAGTAGCTTGGCTGCCCTGTATAAGTGAGTGTCATGGAGCAGAGCCAGTGAAGTCAAGCTACTCGTCATCCACCATAAATATGTGTAGCTGGAGAATCCAAGTAAGAAATCAGCAAGTATTGTCCACAAAGCCTAGGTTGTAAATTTTTTTGGTCTTAATAGTCCTCTCATCACAAACTAAAAATACATTGATTTTTGTGCCTATTTTTGCCGTATTCATCAAAAATATTGATCAACAAACAGAGTCAGTCAAAAAAGCTTTCAGAAAACTACAAGCGTAAAAACGTGAGTCACAACTGTCAGTTTTAACACCACATCTGTCTTAGCGAGTTGCATTTGTTAGGGGAAAAGGTGCATGTGTTTGTCAAAAAAAATCATTTTCCATAGTTTGGATATTACAAGCCGCAACTATCAAAATTTGAGTTGCATGTGTGCATGCAAGCTGCATCTGTCAATTTTCAAGCCACAAGTGTCTGTCAGAGAGTTTAGATTTACAGAGTCCATATTCAAAACCACATGCGTATTAAAAAACCACATTTGTCATAAACAAAACCGCATGTGTATTTCAAAATGGCATCTATCATAAGGAAAACTGCATCCGACAAAAATTCTAAACTCTGTCGGTGTCTGAAACAAAATTGACTATCAACAGAAAACCACAACTGTTAGGTAAACCACATTTGACTGTCAACATAAAACTTCGAAAACCACAAACTGAGTCTGAAACATCACTATCACTTTCGCTTCTGGTTTCTTAAGATCAACCTTGGACAAAAATTGGAAATTTTTTGCTCAAAACCTTGCATCATTAGGTGTCATATATGTCTTAGTCACAGTCAACGTCTTAGTCATAGTCATCCTAAGTTGCATGCATATAGATACTTCCTAGGAAATTGCATATCGTAGAAATAGATAACTTTCCTTGTCATTGGATACATTCATGTTCTGATTTGTCACAAGTTATTGAACCTAGCCACTTAGTCCTATTTGTGAATCTTTCCAGCTCAACAGTCTAGTTTGGGAAATTCATCTTGTCAACTGTCCTTGTCCTACAATCAGACTCCTTGGTCAAACACAAATCCTTGCATGCATTTATTCCATAGGTGGTAGGTTATACCTATCTTAAACTCATTTATCATCGTAGCCTACTCGAGATTTTGCATATTGTCCATCCTATCATGCATCATCTTAGTATACGTCATTTTAGAAATCATTTTAGCAACATCCTTTATTGTCAAAAAATCAAAAAAGCATAGACATAAGACATATCACTTTTTAGACATAGTTTGCATTACCCCATTTTGAGCAAATTTTCATGGTCGAAACAAGGTCTCAAAAGAAATAAAAAGAAATGTCAGACCCCAACGAATTCATCAATCCATTTGGGAATCAACCATCGAGGAAATAAAGACCACATAGACCTTTGCTTGAGAAACACGTAACTAGGGACACACATGGACAAATTTACATTGAACACATAGATTTCATCATACAAGATCCTGAGTTTGCATCCTTCATGGATGAGTGTTTGGAAAATGATCCCCAACACTATCTAGCAAAGTTTCTAGTAGAAGGTGCCACACTACCACCAAGATTTGATATTCATACTTTGAAAACACAGTCTAGTCAACCAACACAAAATGTGAAGTCAAGTGTTTCAATTCCCCAAATCACCGCAGCAATACCAACTGGCATACCAACTCAAAAATCATCAATTGTAAACACAACCCCTTTCAACATAACACAAGGTTTACAATTTATTGCGGGAGCAACGTCATCAAACCCCTTTGGTACCAACACAACTGGTAAGAGATCCAAAGTTGGCATGAATATACCTAGACCAAATCAAAACACACAAATTGGAAATATCCCTATACCAAATCAGAACACGCAAACTAGATATACTCCTATACCAAGTCAGAACACGCAAACTAGATATATTCCTATACCAAATCAAAACACGCAAACATGATATATTCTTATACCAAATCAGAACATGCAGATAGGATATATTCCTACACCAAATCAGAACACACAGACAAGATATATTCCTATACCAAATCAAAATATTCAAATAGGAAATATCCCCAATCTAAATCAGAACATTCTAACGAGATACATTCCCTTGCCAAATCACAACCCATCACAAAACATGGCATTTCAAAATATCCACATTGATCCAAATGACGCCAACAACATGTCCTTGAAACAAGTAGATGTCCTCCAAAACCAAATGCAAACTCTTCAACAAGAGATGGACAACATGTCTATGTCTAGCAAACGAACTATCTCAGTGCAAGATCTATGTCCATGTCCATTCGACAAAGCACTCTATATGACACCTTTCCCCCATGGATACATTATACCAAATTTTCCAAAGTATAGTGGGAGGAAGAATCCTTTGGAACACATTAGAGAATTCTCAATGACATGCATTGACATATCATATGACCCCACATACTTGATGCGACTATTTCCACGAACCCTCATAGGGATAGTGTTGGAATGGTTTTCTAAATTACAATATGGTATACGATACTGGGGTGAATTAGCTGAGAAGTTTGTCAAACATCTTGCATTTAAAATAGACAATGAAGTAACAATAGCAACCTTGTGCCACAGGACACAAGAAGACGATGAGACTTTCACCACTTTCTTTCAGAGATGGAGAAGTCTAGCTAGCACATGTCCAATTGAAATACTTGAAAAAGGGAAGGTCACGATATTCCTCAAAAACATCAATCTGAAACTAAGAGGTGACTTACATGTACATTATTGCACCTCATTCCTAGACTTGGTACAAAAAGGCATCATCCTTGAAAAGGGCCTTATTGACAAAGGTGAAATAAAAGTACCAGGCAGAAGCCCAATTGTCCAACATCCAAATGCGCTAAATGATAGAAACAAATTCTGGTCTAGAAACAAGAATGTCACAAATGACGGCATTGTTGATGCTAAAAACATATATACGAGACCAATTATCACACTTAGAGGATATAACCAAAATGCAAACATGATGAACAGTCTAGATCAAACGGCTAATTATATCCAAAATTCACAAAAAAGATCACAAAGGAGATTTCCTACGCATGAATTTACACCTTTAGGACAACCAATCGAGATGGTTTTCAAAGAATTGGTCAAACATAATCTCATTAAACCTTTGGAACCACAAGAATATGATCCTGGACAGTTTAAACCATCATGGTGGGACAAAAACACCTATTGTGACTATCATCACATGAAAGGACACAACCTATAGCAATGTCGACAGTTAAATAATATCATACAAGACTTTGTTGAAAACGACACCATAGAACTAAATGGGAAAAAAATACTAAGAACAGTGATCATAAGGTCTTCACAGACCCATTACATGACCACACAAAAGGAAAAGCCTCTAGTTGGGGAATCAAGAACAATCCATCTATCAACTACAACAATACCAAGTATGACTATGGTAAAGGATCAATCGTAAATCACCTCTGAGCTGTCACTAAAAACGTCAACACCATTATAATTAAGAAGCACCCGGAATGTGTTGTGAACACACGCGAAACTAAAATAACTATTTGAGGTCCTTCTTCTGAGCCACCTACGTAGACATCCTCGATCAATTGAGCAAAACTCCTGCACAAATATCTATCTTGGAACTATTGACTTTGTCACCAGAACATCGAGCCATTCTTGACAAAGATTTGTAGAACACGACTGTTCCAACAGACTTAGATGTCAATCGCTTTGAAGAAATGGTGGGATATTTGACCAACTCGCATCATGCCACATTTTCCCAACAAGATTAATCAACCGAAAAGTCTGATCATAATGACCCATTACATCTTGAAGTCCTAGTCAATCAAACCAAAGTCAGACAAGTCTTGGTAGACGGAGGAGCAAGTTTGAACCTATGTACCCTAAAATTGGTTAAGGCATTAGGATTCTCAAAAGACTGTGTAGACACTTCTAAGAGTATAGTCATCAAGGCTTATGATGATGAGGAAAGATCATCCAAAGGATTTGTCACACTCCCCATCAGAATTGGCCCAGCAATTATGAACACCAGCTTCCAAGTCTTGGATCTCACCCTTCCATACAACTTGTTGTTAGGTAGACCTTGGATACACGCAATGAAATTCATACCTTCAACATATCACCAATGTCTTAAATTCCCTTATAATGGCACCGAGATCACGATTGATGGTGATCCAGATCCTTTTCAATATTGTACAAGCCTAAGGGAAATTCCACAATAACAAGTACCAATTAACCAAGAATCTTCATCATCCACTTTATCCCTATATGTTGACCCATCATGTCTTACCAAGTCCATTTCATTCAAACCACCATCAAACACTCCTAAGGTCGAGATCCAAGACAAGGGTTGTGGCCAATATTACATAAAGGAATCATACTGTGTCAGTCAACTGATTCCACCTAAGGCATATGGCTTACCCATGATAGATAGAAGGCAGTCAGTAGTCACATTCCATGTTCCCCCTATAATGACATTGACCAAATGGGGAGAGTTAAGTGAAGAAATTGTGGACCACGGTGATATTACCTCCTAGTTGTATCAAGAAGACAATGAATACCCCCCGCCGTCTATTCAAATAGCTAAGGACCAATATGCAAAAGGCTTTAAGATTATGCAAAATGAAGGCTATGATGGACATAGTGGGTTAGTACTACATCAGAATGGAAGGAAAAAACTGATCACTGTCTCACCACGACCGAAATACCTAGGGCTAGGGTGTCAACTACTTATAATTGGGTTTCCTAGTACTTCGTCACCATTTCAAGAGGAAGAGTGTGCTTATGTAGGCATCGATACATATCACAAACCACTTCCCCTAGTCTACGACGAGTCTCATGAACCACTTCCCCCAGTTTATGATGAATCTCCTGACTCAAGCGATTGTGAATGGGATTCTTATTCCTCTACTAGTACCATGAACATAGATGATCTCTTTGGATAATTGGACCTAAAGGTAAAACCTGTACCAAAACCAACTAGTCCCCATCATAGGAAGCACTTGTCTAAAGAAGAATGGCATAAATACTATTATTTGGAAACCCTTGATTATGCATCTTGGGCACCCGCCAAACCATCTTCTGATGACTCAACCCTTACTATAGTCCCACAACAGAATATACCTACCTGTAGGAAGAAGAACAAGAAGGAGTTAGTCCAAAAAATTTGTGATCATGTCAACCACTCTCTATTCACCTTGTCAACTGCTACCTTTAAAAACTTTGATGATGACATGCCTCTCATATATCCTGAACTTATCGACTAGGATCAACAAGGTACACCCATCATAGATACATTCAAGAACGATGAAGCAATCGTTGAGTTCATGGGACTTAGAGAAGGCATACCAAGAGGGGATCATAAATCTAGTTTCACCATAGACTTGTATGACAAAGCATATTTTGGGGAGTCTATTTGCACCTCTAGTCGCAAAAATGAAAATAAAAAGAAAAATGATGGAAAAGAGAAAAATGATGAGTCCCTAGGTGAAAACCGAAAGGCACCTTTGGATGAAGAAACAGTCAAAATAAAGGACATATCTGAGGGAAAAAACCTCTCTGAGGCACCCAAGGATAGAGGTTTAAATATTCTCCCCACTGAACAAGAAAAGTCACCAATGCTAGTAGAAGAGTTTGTTGCAGTCAACATAGGTACTAAAGAGAATCCTCAGATGCTATATTTTGCAGCTTCTTTAACAGAGATAGAAAAACATGAGTTTAAGGACATCTTCAAAAAGAGATAGATAGACTTTGCATGGTCGTATGTTGACATGCCTGGGCTGGATCTAGACCTAATATTGCACCATCTACCATTACAGCCAGGTATTAAGCTAGTCAAACAGAAGCTAAGGAAAATGCATCCATAGATTGCTCTATTGGTCAAGGCAGAACTTAAGAAACTCTTGGATGTTGGATTTATAAGAACTATAGATTATGCAGACTGGATTTTAAATCTTGTGCCAGTGACTAAACCAACTAGTGGCATCCGCATTTGCATAGACTTTAGAGACATTAACAAGGCATGTCCTAAGGATGACTTCCCTTTGCCGAACATAGACATGATAGGAGATCTTATAAAAGGATACAAGATGCTATCCCTCATGGATGGTTTCTTTGGATATAATCAAATAAAAATCGCATGTGAAGAACAACACAAGACAACTTTCACATGTCCATGGGGAACATACTATTGGAATGTTTATGCCATTTGGGCTTAAGAACGCAAGAGCTACCTATCAACGGGCAATGACTATGATTTTCCATGACTTTGTACACACTCTTATGGAAGATTATGTAGATGACATAATAGCTAAATCAGAAACAAGGGCAGATCATTTTAAGGTTCTAGACAAGATATTTTAGAGGCTTGAGAATTACAACATTAGGCTAAATCTAATGAAGTGTGTCTTTGGAGTGAAATCAGAAAAGCTGTTAGGGTACATCATTTCTAGAAGAGGTATTGAAGTAGATCCAAAGAAGGTAAGAGCTATCAAGGAAATGCCTCCTCTTGTTAGCATTGGTCAACTAAGAACACTACAAGGAAGATTATAGTCCATCAAGCGTTTCATTGTACAACTGGCAGAAAAAATACACCCATTTCAACATTTTCTCAAGAAAGGAGTACCATTTGTGTGGACACCTAAATGCCAGGAAGCTTCCAAAAAATCAAGGACTACTTTCTCACTCCACCTATTCTCATACCACCTACAGATGGAAAACCGTTGATACTATATATTTCAGCAACACATTCAGCATTAGGAGCTCTTCTCACACAACACGATGATCAAGGTCATGAGAGATCAATCTAGTACATCAGTCGTACCTTGGTAGGATATGAATTAAACTATAGAAATGTAGAATGTTCCTATCTTGCGATAGTCTTTGCAACTCAAAAGCTACGACACTATATGCTCAATCGCCAAATAATGTTGGTTGCAAAGATTGATTCCCTCAAATATCTCCTAAGTAAGTCAGCATTAATAGGTCGATTGGCTAAATGGGTTATGATACTTAGCAAGTATGACATCCAATATGTGGAAAGGAAGGATATAAAAGGACAAGTGATTGCAAATCAATTAGCAGATCCACCCATGAAGGGAGACCATCCTTTAGTGGCATATTTTCCTGATGAATTTATCTTTAACATTGACACTAGAACAAACTAGAAATTATACTTTGACGGGTCACATACACAGCATGGTTCAGGAGCAGGTATTCTATTTGTTACACCTCAAGACGACACCATTCCTAAAATATTCAGGATTGCTTTCCTTTGCACCAAAAACACAGTAGAGTATGAAGCCTTAGTGATAGCATTAAAATGGTAGCACAATGGAAGATTAAGAGTCTACATGTTTTTGGTGATTCTTAGCTAGTATTTCGGAAAGTAAATGATGATTATGAGACTAAGGATGAGAAGCTTTCCCCCTACAAGCGCATGGTTGATAGTTTCAACCAGTACTTTGATCATATTTTCTTTCAAAAAATACCACGTATTCAGAATAGGGCTACAGATGTTATGGAAACCATGGGTTCCTTGTTGGATATTCTGAGTAACATGCCTAAATTTGAGTTTCTGGTTGAATAGTTGTTGGTCCCCACCTATGATGTCCCCGATTATGTGATGGTGTGTACAATTTTTGGTCCTACGTCCCCTTGGTATAAAGACATATTTGACTATCTCAATGACCAAACTTTACCTCTAGACCTGTCAAATAACCAACGTCGAACCTTCATCCTTAAGTCAGCTAAGCACACCATAATCGAAGATACCCTATATAGACGTACCTTAGATAATGCCCTAATGAGATGTCTCGATGCTGAAGAAGCACAAATAACTTTGCGAGTGGTGTACGAGGGTATATGCGGATCCCATTCGAGTGGTCCTACTTTAGCCCATAAGATTATGAGATTAGGTTATTATTGGCCTACAATGGAGAAAGACTCATATATCTTTGTAAAGAAATGTAGATAGTGTTAGATACATGGAGATTTGATAAGAGCACCAACACAAGAGCTTCGTCCGATTACATCACCATGAAATTTTTCCCAATGGGGACTTGAACTCATAGGTAAGATACAACCTCCATCATCCAATGACCATAAATTCATCATAACCACCACTGAAGACTTCAAAAAATGGATTGAAGCTATTCTAATGACCTACATCACCAGCATGCAAATATCCAAGTTTATCTTAAACTATATCATTTGTCGGTACGGTGTACCCCAATCCATAATCATAGACAAGGGCCGCCCATTCAAAAACCAAGAAGTACACCATTTATGTGAAGTGTTTCATATCAAACATCATTTTTCCACCTCATATTACCCGCAAGGTAATGGCCAAGTCGAGGCATCTACTAAAACCATTGTTAGAATCTTGAAGAAGACTATCAATGACGTTGGTCGTGACTAGAAACTATAGCTAAATCCTACCTTATGGGCTTACCATACAAGCATTCGTACTCCAACTAGCACCACTCCATATTCCCTAGTATTTGGATCCGAAGCTATCTTACCTATTGAGGTTGAAATTCCTTCCCTGAGGGTATCCTTGAAAAGTCACATTCACGATAAAGAATAATGTGTATCTCGATTACAAGAGCTAGAATTACTGGATGAACGAAGACAGAAAGCACTAGACCATTTGCAGGCATATCAGAATCGTCTTCATCGAAGCTATAATAGGAAAGTTATAAATAGACACTAGTGCAGGAGCACCTAGGAAACACTAGAAAGCACTAGGCAATTTAAGGACCTAGGATGAAATTTTGAGTTTTTGTTACTTTCAAGGTCATGTTGACCATTGCAATTGAGTGAGAGACTTACTAAAATGCCTTGGTCAGGAGCTATCAGGAGTGGAAAAGTTATGAGTTTAGACACTCACTGTTGTTAGTTTCTAGGAAATTGGCAAAGGTGGCAAAATGGAACATTTTGCATTTTTTTTCCACCTTGTATCTAAAATGACCGACCAAGGAAGGTTTAACCACTTTGGGAAACCTTTATAAGGGGTGCCTCAACCTGTGTGAAAGGTTGGAAGGCATTGGAAGTTTTGTAGTTTGAAATTTTCATGAAGGACAAGCGAGGACAGTAGGAAGATTAGCTAAGTTTTCTATGTTTTTTTGTTCTTGGTAGTGTGTTCATGGCATAACCAGGCATTGAAATATGTGTGGTATGTAATGTAATTTTCTTCCAAGTATTGGTTGGGTCTGTAGGTAGTTGTTTTCATCGTTTCACGCTTTTGATTTTAGTTAATTAGTTTCTTTCTTTTGCTGTTCTGACTGGCATACTATCAGAAATGGAGTTCTAGTCCACTCTTCCCCTGTACCTGGTGTATGGGCTCTTGGAAATGGTGGCTAGGCTCCATGCTTGTATCTATAGTAGAGGTAGGAGTCTTTAGGGGTCAAGAATTCATGAAAGAAGACTTCTCCTAGGCAGGCTTGACAGTGCCTGGTTAGGAAAGTCAAGAAGTGTAAAACACTTGGCTTGCAGGAGTGGACTTTCCCTAATAAACCACATAGTAGAGAGGTGGATAGAGGTCTTGCAAAGGTTTTGGAACAAGGAGGAGGCTTCATCAGTCCATTAGTGTGGAGAACAAAATGATAGTCCACTATGTGGTCAAAAAAACCTAAAGAAGAGACCAATTTTGCAAACCTTAAAGGACTGACCTATGTACAAATAGTCAAGGGTTAAGACCTTTGAAATATTGAAGTGGTAGGCATCAGGGATAAGAATCCATAGAAAATATTTTGGGTTCATTGGATAAATTAAGAGAGTTACTTCATTCTCTCGGAGGAAAGGCCTAATTTGGGAAGCCTAGAATTAGGGAACTAAAACCCTAGGTGTGGGTTTGAAGGTAGCGAATGACAAATGGAGTATGGGGAACTGACAAGAACCCTAGGAAGATGATTAGAAACCCTTGGAATCATATCAACACCCCTATAAAGATGAATTGAGTCATTTGAGAGGATTAGTCTTTAGGGAAGATTGAAGGCTAAGGGAAGATTGGAAGGTAGTGCACCAAGTTTGACTTGGTAAGTTGTTTTGTCATGATAGTAGGGTTGGCCAGAAGAACCAAGGGCACCTAGATAAGATGAAGGTCCTATAGGTTCAGTTGGTGTAGAAAGACACCAAGTATATCTTGCAAGCAAGGATCTAAAGCATGGAACAGTGAGTTTTCCATCCAACTCTTCCCTATCAGGTTGGTATCAGAGCAAGTTAAAGATTTGGGAGTGAATTTTGTATGTCTAACCTTGAATCCAATGGTTCCACAACCATGGTGACCAACACTAAATTGGAAAAGAAGGTTGAAGATCAGGAGGAGGATAATAGAAGGTTGAGAGAAAGACTAGCTCAACTGGAGCAAGCATTGAACAATGTGCAAATCAAGGCCAATGAGGTCAGTGATAGATTGGAGGGCTGGGAACCAAAGATTGAAGAGGTTGCAGAGGAAGAAAAGACCCCTGAACCTGACCCTATTCTACAAGAGGAGCCATTCTTAAAGGCATTGAAAGCTTTGAGTGGGAAAGCACTTGAAGGTATACCACTGTTTAGTGGGAAATTGGAAGCTAACTTAGTCCTAGATTGGATAGAAGGTGTGTAGAATCATTTTGAATGTGATGGAGTCACTGAAGCACAAAAGGTGAAGGTGTCCAAGTCTAGATTGAGAGGATCTACCTTGACATGGTGGAAATTCATTCAGACAAAGAGGGAAAAGGAAGGCAAGAGGCCTATTTCAACTTGGAAAGGTATGGTGGCAAAAGTGAGGGAAGCTTACATACCTGATGACTATGAGATTCAGTTACACAAGAAGAGGCAAAGCTTGAGGCAAAGAGACTAGGATGTGAACACCTACACTGAGGAGTTTCAAAAACTTTGTATGAGGTCCAATGTCTCAGAAGATGAAAGTCTCAACGTAGCTAGGTATCTGAATGGTTTGAAGTGGAACATCCAAGAAGAGATTAATCTTCTAAGTCCTAAGACAGTGCATCAGTGCTATCAATTAGCCATCAAGATTGAGGAAAGAAGCAAGAGGAAACATGATCAGGCTCTAATAGTAGAGGCAAAGGCAGAGATCAAAGAGATCAAAGAGGACATAGAGGTGGCTACCAAGGTAGAGGAAATGAACAAAGTAACCAAGGTGAATCTAAACCCACAAACCATGGAGGTTAAACATCTTCTAGAGGAGGTTATGGAAGAGGTAGAGTTTCTCAAGGAGGATCAAACAGAGGAAGAGGAGCAGGCAGGAGTAATTCATACTTTTCTACCATGAAATGTTACCATTGTGGTCAAGTAGGCCATCCAGCTTATAGGTGCCCAGAGAAAGAATCATCTTCAAATGCTGAGAAGAGGGTGGCATATGCACAAGAGGACACCATGAGCATCAAATCACCTAAGATTAGTCATATAGAATCTGAAATGGGGGAGAATCTGATGTTTAGGAGAGTCTTGATCAGACAACCGGTCAAGGAAGAACCAAAACAAAGAAGAGCTCTATTTAGAGTGAGATGCAAGATACTTGGTAAAGTATGCAACGTCATTGTAGATTCAGGTTCAACAGATAATATTATCTTAGAAGAGGCAGTAAAGAATCTCAAATTGGAGAAGGTACCCCACACCAACCCCTACAAAGTGACATGGCTAAACAAAGGGCAGAGTGTTCTTGTCAATGAACAAGTAATGATGGAGTTCTCTATTGGAGGGTACAAGGTCAAGCTATTTTTTGATGTTTTACCCATGGATGCATGTCATCTACTACTGGGTAGACCATGGCAATATGATAGGAGTGCCATGTATGATGGAAAGAAGAATACAATTTCATTTAAGAAGGATGGGAAGACTTTCAAGTTGCAGTCACTGTTAGAAGAGGATGAAGGACAGTCAAAGACACCAAGTGTTCTACTAAGTAGTGGGAAGGAGTTCCTTAACACCCTACATGAAGGAGGAGAAGGATATGTAGTCTTGTTGCAGTTCAAAAAGGAAGATAAGACTGAAAAACCAGTCATACCCGAAGCAGTCCAGAATTTGCTTGAAAAGTATAAAGACATAGTAAGATATGGTACACCTACAACTTTACCTCCTAAAAGGGCCATTAGTCATCAGATTGATTTCATACCTGGAGCATCATGTCCTAGCAAAGCAACATATAAGCTTACACCGGATCAGAATTTGGAAGTGGCTAGACAAGTGCAGGAGTTGTTGGATCAAGAATTGATCAGGAAGAGCATCAACCCATGTGTAGTACCAGAGGTCTTAGCAACTAAGAAAGGAGGTAAGTGGAGATTATGTACTGATTCTAGAGCAATAAATAGGATCATAATCAGATATAGATTCCCTATTCCAAGGATTGAAGACTTGATGGATTGTCTTGGAGGAGCTCGATACTTCACCAAGTTGGATCTCAAGAGTGGATATCATCAGATCAAAATCAAGGTTGGAGATGAGCGGAAAACAACATTCAAGACAATAGATGGGTTGTATGAGTGGAGAGTTATGCCATTTGGCCTCTCTAATGCCCCTAGTACATTCATGAGGCTCATGAATGAAGTACTCAAAGACTTTACAAGGATATTTGCGGTTGTGTATCTTGATGATATACTTATCTTGAACAAGACAGCAAAGGAACACCTTAAACATGTGGAGATGGTTCTTAGAAGATTGCAAGAAGAGAAGCTAGCCATCAATCTAGAGAAGTGTGAATTATTTAAACAAGAGCTTGTATATTTGGGTTTTGTAGTGTCTCAAGGATCACTAAAAATGGATCCAAGCAAGGTGAAAGCTATCCTAAACTAGCCTACACCAACTATAGGGACTGAGGTAAGAAGTTTCCATGGATTGGCTCACTTTTTTAGGAAATTTATAAGAAACTTTAGTCGCATATGTGCACCATTTCTAGAGACAATCAAGGGTGGTTTGAAAACTAAGTTTGTATGGACTCAAGAGGCTGAGAAAGGATTTGAGAAACTGAAACAAGAGGTGGCAACTCAACCTATTCTCTTATTGCCAATCTTTAACAAATTGTTTACTATGGAGTGTGATTCTAGTGGAGTTGCAGTAGGAGGAGTTCTTAGTCAAGAGGGGAGGCCCATAGCTTTCTTCAGTGAAAAACTCAATGAAGCCAAGAAGAAGTATTCTACCTATGATCTGGAACTGTATGCTTTGGTTCAGTCACTTAGGAAGTGGAGGCATTACCTTCTACCCAAGGAGTTTGTGGTTTTTACAGACAATCAGGCACTTAGTTATATCAACACCTAGGAGAAGTTGAGCAATAGACACTTGAAGTGGACGGAGTACATCCAAGCTTTTAATTTCACCATCAAGCACAAGAAGGGACAAATGAACAAGGTAGCAGATGCATTGAGTAGAAGATTGCTGACAGTCCAAGAAATAAAAATCAAGAGCATTGGAATAGAGTGTTTCAAAGATCTCTATGGGTAGGATGAAGATTTCTCAGAGGTCTACAAGGTATGTTCTAACTTTAAGAATCATTTTCATAGCCAATACTCAGAGTATAGTTTGCAAAGTGGATTGTTGTTTAAAGGGAACCAGCTATGTGTTCAAAAAGGGTCAATGAGAGAAAACCTCATTCAGGAAAAGCATAATGGGAGTCTTAGTGGAAATTTTGGCATCAATAAGACATTAGAACTAGTGCAAAGGTTCTACTATTGGCCTAAGTTGGCAAGAGATGTCAAGAGGTATGTGGAGCAATGTGTTGTGTGTATGAAAGCTAAGGGAGGAGCTAGCAATGTTGTCCTATATCAACCCTTACCCATTCCTAATAGACCATGGGAGTGTGTGAGCATGGATTTTGTGGTAGGACTTCCTAAGACCAAGACTGGTTTTGATAGTGTGTATGTAGTGGTGGACAGATTCAACAAGATGAGTCACTTTATTCCTTGTAAAACTACTCATGATGCTAGCTATATAGCTTACCTTTTCTTCAAGGAGATTGTTAGGATCCATGGCTTACCTTTAAGTATTGTTTCAGACAGGGATGTTAAATTCATGAGTCACTTTTGGAAGACTCTATGGAGTAGATTGGGTACCCACCTATCTTTTCAGTCAGGAGACCATCCTCAGGCTGATGGTCAAACAGAGGTGGTTAACAGGGTGTTAGGTAACCTTCTAAGGTGCCTAACTAAAGAATATGGACAGACATGGGATATGGTTATCTCACAAGCTGAGTATGCTTACAATGACAGCGTGAACCGAACCACAGGGAAGAGTCCTTTTGAGGTTCTGTATGGAATGCACCCAAGAGGGATATGTGAGCTCAGGGATCTAGGAGCTATGGAGAATAGGAGTGGACATGTTGAAGACTTCACTGAAACCATGAAAGAGATTCAGGAGCAGGTAAAGAAGACAGTCACCAAGGCTACTCAAAAGTTGAAGGACAAGGTAGACATGTCAAGAAAAGAGTTACAATTTGCAGTAGGAGACTTTGTCATGGTTCACCTCAACAAATCAAGGTCACAGAAGGGAATGTCAACCAAGTTGCAAATGAAGAGAGTAGGACCATGCAAGATATTAGCCATGTATGGAAACAATGCATACAAGGTGGAGTTACCTTCAGATTTGGGAATTTCTCCAGTTTTCAATGTTGCAGATTTGATCAAATTCAAGGGATCAGTCAATGACTTAGCTCAGAATAGTAGGGAGATCTTCAAGGATGTCAGTAACATACCCCTACCTACTCTAGACAAGCAACAAGCCGAAAAAATCTTGGAGTCAAGAGTGCAAAAGTCAACAAGGCATAAGGTATACATGGAGCATCTTGCCAAGTGGAAGAACACACATGAATCTGAAGCTACATGGGTACACAAAGATTAGTTCAAGAATCATGGCATTGATATGTCACTGATCTCTCCTTCCATTCCTTCTTGTTTGATAGAGAGGGCGAGAATGGTGCAGGAGCACCTAGGAAACACTAGGAAGCACAAGGCAATTTGAGGACCCAGGATGAAATTTTGAGTTTTTGTTATTTTCAAGGTCATGTTGACCATTGCAATTGAGTGAGAGACTTACTAAAATGCCTTGGTTAGGAGCTATCAGGAGTGGAAAAGTTATGAGTTTAGACACTCAATGTTGTTAGTTTCTAGGAAATTGGCAAAGGTGGCAAAATGGAACATTTTGCATTTTTTTTCCACCTTGTATCTAAAATGACCGACCAAGGAAGGTTTAACCACTTTGGGAAACCTTTATAAGGGGTGCCTCGACCTGTGTGAAAGGTTGGAAGGCATTGGAAGTTTTGTAGTTTGAAATTTTCATGAAGGACAAGCAAGGACAGTAGGAAGATTAGCTAAGTTTTCTATGTTTTTTTGTTCTTGGTAGTGTGTTCATGGCATAACCAGGCATTGACATACGTGTGGGATGTAATGTAATTGTCTTCCAAGTATTGGTTGGGTCTGTAGGTAGTTGTTTTCATCATTTCAAGCTTTTGATTTTAGTTAATTAGTTTCTTTCTTTTGCTGTTTTGACTGGCATACTATCAGAAATGGAGTTCTAGTCCACTCTTCCCCTATACCTAGTGTATGGGCTCTTGGAAATGGTGGCTAGGCTCCATGCCTATATCTATAGTAGAGGTAGGATTCTTTAGGGGTCAGGAATTCATGAAAGAATACTTCTCCTAGGCGGGCTTGACAGTGCCCGGTTAGGAAAGTCAAGAAGTGTAAAACACTTGGCTTGCAAGGGTGGCCTTTCCCTAATAAACCACATGGTAGAAAGGTGGATAGAGGTCTTGCAAAGGTTTTGGAACAAGGAGAAGGCTTCATCAGTCTGTTAGTGTGGAGAACAAAATGACAGTCCACTATGTGGTTAGAAAAACCTAAAGAAGAGACCAATTTTGCAAACCTTAAAGGACTGACCTATGTACAGACAGTCAAGGGTTAAGACCTTTAAAATATTGAAGTGGTAGGCATCAGGTCTAAGAATCCATAGAGAAGATTCAGGGTTCATTGGATAAATTAATAGAGTTACTTCATTCTCTCAGAGGAAAGGCCTAATTTGGGAAGCCTAGAGTTAGGGAACTAAAACCCTAGGTGAGGGTTTGGAGGTAGCGAATGACAAATGGAGTATGGGGAACTGACAAGAACCCTAGGAAGATTATTAGAAACCCCTAGAATCATATCAACACCCCTGCAAAGATGAATTGATTCATTTGAGAGGATTAGTCTTTAGGAAAGATTGAAGGCTAAGTGAAGATTGGAAGGTAGTGCACCAAGTTTGACTTGGTAAGCTGTTTTGTCATGATAGTAGGGTTGGCCAGAAGAACCAAGGGCACCTAGATAAGATGAAGGTCCTATAGGTTCAGTTGGTGTAGAAAGACACCAAGGAGATCTTGCAAGCAAGGATCCAGAGCATGGAATAGTGAGTGTTCCATCTAACCCTTCCCTATCAGACACTTTGACATTGGTGACCTGGTTTTAATGGAGAATTCTAAGAATCAAGCTGAATGAGAAAAACTAGGTAAGTTTGAACCTAACTGGTTAGGGCCTTATATTGTCACATAAGCCTTTGGATCAGGAGCATACCAACTCTCTACTCCTGAAGGAGAGCCACTTTTGTCACCTATCAACAGTCTTCATCTAAAGAGGTTCTATGCTTAGCTTCTGAGAATCCGTGTCTTAATCTAGAAAATACAAAAAAAATGGAAAAAATAAAAAAATGGTTACCTTGATGAAAACCTGGAAAACAAGCATCTTTGTAACACCAAAAATAACAAAAAAGTAAAGAGAAATAATTCGTCCAATAGTGAAAACCGCTTTGGTAGTGCTATGGATAAGTACCATTGTGAAAACCTGGCAAACATGTGCCATGTGTAGTCAAACTCGCTCTTTCATCTACCATCATTCCAATCAGACTTTGCACCATCCCTCATAATAAATGGTTGTCCTATCCATTTCTTGGAACGATTGAAATCTAGCATCCATTCTGTCACACTCCTCACTCCATCTTATTGGTCTTATTCCTTACTGGGGGAAAATCCTTGTTTTGTTCCATAAAGACCTTGCACATAGCATTACACCATCAAAAAATGTCCTGAAAAAAATCAAAACATGTCAGAAAATCCCCAAAACTGGGTTAGTCATGTCTAGTCGGTCATGTCAAGTCAGTCATGTTAATTCAGTCGTAGACATAGTCGAACTACGTTGTCTCTGCGACTTGGATGTAGGCAAGGCCATCAATCGATGTGCCCCTGAGGCATTAGGTATGTCTGTCTAGGTTTGTAATGTATCACACACATTAAAATCATGAATCTTTGTACATTCTAAGTCATTGGTTGTGTCAAACTACAAGGTCTCTGCATGTACAATGTAGGCAAGGCTAATCAATTGATGAGATCCCGAGACCACACTAGGTTAGTCTAATAGGGTTCATCCACATTCAATTCACTATCACACACATTGCATATCATTCACTTAGATGCATGTCTTTAACCACATTAGGTCATTCCTTTAGGGTATCACATCATGTCATACACTGTCAACACACACACACACACTATTAATCAGTCAACGAATCAAAACAAGTCATGCAACAACAAGGCAAAATGTCTTGACAGTCATCAAGTCAATATCAAACACATTGTCAAAATGATCAACTATGTCTTTGCAAGATATGTCTTTCTTGTCAACAAACATCGTCAAAATGTCATAGCCTTATGTAGCTTGTCGCATCAACATTATCAAGCTCCAACATCTTATATGACATGTGTCTTTTCTGAAGCAAGGCTTTGTCATGCCTTATACAGATAACCACCCAATTGAAACCACACTCAACGTCTTATTGCAGTATGTGTCATCCCTCACATTACGCTACATCAAACATCAAACAATCAAACAATCCCATAAGATCAGGTTTTGGTGAATACTTTTATTTGGCTTTATGACTTTATATCTTATTTTGTCTTATCCATTTATCGATTTGTGAATTTAGTCCAGTCACTAGCTTTCTCAAGGATGTCCCTTGAAGGATTTAAAGAAGCAAGGATGTCTCAAGACTCTTTTTCTTTAGCTGTTGTCTATCAACTATCTTTTTAAACATTAGTTTTTGAGTCATGTTACTAGTTTCCTCAAGGATGTCCTATCAAGGATTTAGAGGAGCAATGACGTCTCATGACTCGTCTTTTATTTGTCTGCTATCTGTGGTTTGTTAAGACAAAACGACTGGGGCATCTTGTCCTTAGTCTGAGTTAAGACACTCCTTGTCTACGACTGTCTGTTTTTCACAGATGGATGACTTTGTACACTATGGTCTATCTCATATCATAGTGTGTACTATCCATTTGTGTCATGTCCCGCCCAATGATGATAACAAGCAAAGTATATCATGCTTGGAAAAATATCTAAGATCATGTGTTTTTCAATCAATCAACCTTTGTTATTTCTTACTCACATGTGAAATTCATTCATGCTAACATTTCAATTCTCCAAAAATAATGATAAAGTCCTGTGACACAACAAAAACATTAGATAATCTATATAAATTCCATAAACATGTCATATAGTTACATTGCATTAATATCTTCATTACATATTTACACAATCATTACATCATAGGCATTCAATCATCATACATAATGGAAACATTACACAAATACATCTCACCATCACATATAAATAACATCATATCTATTCATTACATCCATTATCATAAGTAAATAACAACATCCATAACATCATAAAATGCATAACTCATAACATGTAGAAACATTCATTCATAACACATATACATACATCCTCTAGGAAACATAATCATATAGAAGCAATGCATCACCATAAAATAGAGCTGCATATCATATAGAAGTCACCAAAATCGTATATATATATTGCTCAAAATAATGTGTCACAATACAATGTCATAATGTCTCCATAAATAACAACGATCTCGCAGGCTCTCTAATCAAAATACAATGTCTACATATGTAACAGTATCATCGTGTCCCACTACCACTACTGTCACATGGTGAAGGTGGTGGGAAAATCCTCAAAGGTGCTCTTTGTGAGGTGGAAGGCCTCTCATACAGACCTGCCCTCGGTGGTCCTACCACACCCTCTATAATTTGTGTCCTTGTGTGACTCTTTCCCTGTGATCTCTAACTATGAACCTTTGAAAAGCTAGGAGCTCGTCTCTCTACTGGAACCACTACCTCATATAAATCCTTGTAATAGGTAGCTCTCTCAACTGATCTAAATAACTCCCATACCATGCCATCAGATGAAGACCCACTGCAAAGTAATATGACCTCTGTGAATTGTTTCTCTATCTCCTATCGTCAGGCTATGGCCTAATCCCTCTCCATGAGTGCACTGTCTCTCTCTGCCCGAATACTGTCTCTCTCTGTGCAAGAACTGTCTCTCTCTATCCTCATAGCATCAAGCTCTATTGTCATCTGTCTCAATATCTCCTCCAAGGCCTCCCTATCACCATCCCTAGGGGCATCATCCTCTCGTCTCCCCTCCACAATCCAATCCTTGAGCTCTCTCTCCTACTCCTCCATAGGTACCTCCTCCTCCAAATCATCCTCCCCATATCCTACCAGAACACCTAGAGGGTCTATATCCATATCCATATCAACATCCTCCATGGCATCCTCTCCTCCAATATCTACATCAGCTCGCTCCACTACAACTGCCTCCTTGGCAGCATGCTCATCTCCGCCCTATATATTCACTCTACCTCCGATGTCCAACATTGGTACATCCACTACCGCTGCCTCTCAGATAGGTGAAATTCCACCTACTTGACCCCCTCTTCATCCTCTCTATCCTCACCTACCACCTCTGCCATCATCACCCCTCCCTCCAACTCTACCAACTCTAGCACCTCCACCTCTCCACCATCCTCTCGATCCTATGCCTCGTCTCTCCACTGGTGCCGAAAAATCCGGATCAGTCTATGGAATAGGACAATGCTCTTCCCACCATGCAACATATGTAGCTGTCGTCCCTGGGTCTACTAATACATCTCTCCATCCCCAGTGTACTGGTTTTAAATCCTATATCTTTGCCTCTATAGTAGCTACTGGAATCATGGGCCCCCAATATGGAACCTCTCTCGAAGAAAGAGAAAACTCTTCTCTACTCCGAGGCTCATCCTGAACCTTGTTGAACTATCTCAAAACTCTATCTGGTAAGTGTCTCTCTATGATATGCACACTCAAAATAGTCCTCCAAATCAGGTACTATGTATGTCTGCAAAATGACAAATGTATATCCTCATCCACCCACTCCTCACAGTCCATGTACGGTCTCCAAGTGAACTGCTCTAGAATGTCGAGAGCATGTCTCCAATATCCAGTGTCTCCCACATGGCTCTAAGTGATGTGCCCCATGTATCGGAAAACATATGGAGCTCTCTCCTATCGCTCTATAGTAACCAGAGGATGAAACATAGCTATCCTCTCCCAAGCCCACACCATCATCAGAGTGGTCCCACAACTCAATGACTGTGCATCTCTGTATGCAATATCATGTAAATGAAAATATAACATCCCCAGTAGACTTGGACCCCAAGCATACCTGGTATCTCTCTCCAACATCTCACCCCATCCAACAAGAAAACCATGACCCCGTTGGTCTAGTAGACCTATCCCTCCTATCAATGTACATAATATACAGTCAATCCTATTGTATCTATCGGCTAACACCGTCCATTTCATCTCATAATGCTCGATGTCGAGCCTACTAATATCGTCCACCTGATAAAATCTCGCAAGGTCGGTCAATCCACGTTGGGTATCATACATCACCCACTCTCCTCTAATCGGCAATCTCAGCATCTTGTACACATCCTCCAATATGAAAGTCGCCTCCCCAGTCGACAAATGAAACGACGATGTCCCAGAATGCCATTGCTCGCACAATGCAGTAAGCATCCCCCTATTCGCCCAAATGGTGGGCATCGACAGATAGTTACGTAGAACAAGCCTCCATAGAAGCCATATCTCTACACTACTCAAATGATCTCTCAGATCGAATGTGTTAGGACGTGTCTCCTGCATATATATAGGATCCAATACAACCTGCATTTCAACCACGATGTCACAATTTTCAAACTTTTTCCTTAGAATTTTTTTTTTTAAATTTTACTAGCCAAATGTGGCTCACTGTAACAGATGTGGTGCACTCTTACAAATGCATTGCATTCCAACTCATTTGCATCACATATTACATATGTGTTGCACATTTCTCACACCCGTTTCTACCTACTGCAAATGTGGTGCAAAAAGACCAAATGCAGCGAGTTTTCTACAGCCTATCTATCTACTGCATATGTGTTTCACTAATACACATGCGGTTCACCACCCCACATGCATTTATCCCTAATAAATGTGCATTGCATAAAGACATATGCGGTGCATTATAATGTAAATGTGTTTAACCCCTAAAAT
Organism: Sequoiadendron giganteum; assembly: GCA_007115665.2. Lineage (NCBI taxonomy): Eukaryota > Viridiplantae > Streptophyta > Pinopsida > Cupressales > Cupressaceae > Sequoiadendron > Sequoiadendron giganteum. The sequence continues at coordinate 699,094,446 of CM021103.1, read as the reverse complement.
GCCTAACCTAGCCTAGACGTGTTTTTGCACATGCGTCATTTCGCAGTAACATGCAGCGAATACGACGACATATGTGTCGCTCACAAAGGACCGCATTTGCTAATTAAATTTTAAAGGCCTAAAACTAGGTGAAAAAATAAATTTCAAGATTTCATTTTTAGGTACATACAGGTGGTCCTGTGTTGGCTGGCCGCTTGAAGGTCTAGATCCGATATCCTCGATGCACAATATAGGGAATAGGTGGTATTTTCGTCCGCTAGTCAAAGAAAATTCTTAGTTTTCCAAACTCTTTCAGGTGCAAATGAATTAGTTTTCAACCTAATTCCTATTTATAGATAGGGTATTTCATGCTGGGGCACGATCGAGGCATATTTTCTTTGACACAACACTGAAACAACATTGTATCAAAGAGGGGCAAACTGTAGACACCAAAAATTGGTCTAGGCTTGCGAACACCACTTTCGACATAATTTTCTATTATCCATGGTCATGATTAAATAGTTTTTATTATTTAATTACCTTTCTAACACATATTTCCTCTATTAATTAAATACCCCTTTTTCATTAATTCATTAATTCATAAATAACCTTTATTCAACCATGATTAATTAAATAAATCATATTTCTTTAATTATGTCGCTAACTAATTAATTCTTCCTTCATAATTAAATAATTTATTATTTAATTACCCCTTTGTCATATTTCAACTATAATTAAATATTTATTATTTAATTTTTCATTTAAGCCCCTTTATCTATAATTAAATATTTATTATTTAATTATTCAATTCCACCTTTACAACAGTCAAATTAAAAAAATTATCTTTATTTATTAAATCTCTCATTTTCGAATGTTGAATTAAATTAACATTTAATTCATATTTATTTATTTATGTCACATTCTTCTATCAATCAGTTGACTAATCATTCACTCCCCTTCTGACTCAAGATCTATTTTTAGTTCTCTAGTTATCTCTGGATTCAACATCTGATTATCTCTACGAGAGGACTCTCTGTCACAACTAGTCAATTAACTAGTTCCAACTCATATGCATGATGTGTTTATTAATTAAATATCTTTATTTAATTAATTAACTCATGTTTGCATTTGAATGCATTATCCTCCAACTTCTAACTTTTTCTTTGACATTCAAAGTCTGTTTCTTTCTATTTTCCAAGACTCTTAACTAAAGATTAAGATCTTGAATTCATGTTCTAAATCACATTCTAACTTAATCTTTATCCTCCAGTATTTTATGACTCATGTTCTAACTCACGTTCTATCTGACATAGAACTCACATCGCATGACATTCATCAATCTTGTCCGTCGATCTCTCTTTCAATCTAAGCCGATTGTTCGAAAACCCAAAATCTATAAAATGGCCTGTCATTATCATTATTCCTCCTCCCAAAATCATACACTTTTGAGAAGAAACTTATCTTCAATATTTTTCTTAGACACTCGACGAAGTTATGCTTGCATCAATACTGAGAAATCTGAGGGCAAGAATACTGAAACAACAAAATGGAGAAGAGCAATCAAAATAATTTGGAGTGAACGCATATTTGGTGAAAGCTTTCCATTAATTTGTTTAGGTTTATTATGTTTATTTATTCATTCTTTGTTGTTTGATTTAGATTAATATTGGTTAGATTAAGATTAACATCATTTATTCTAGTTTGGAGATATCCTAATCCATATTTTATTCTATGTTACATGTTGCACGATGGGTAATAGAAGACCATGTACCATCTATCATGAAAATGGTCCCTAATCTGTTGGTGGTGGCACCAATGGATAGGAAACCTCTTCGCATTGAGGGTAAGATTTTTATTTTTGTGTGGATTGGTGAATAATGAGCACAAATCACCTTTTGTAATTTTTAAATCCTTTACATCTTTGTATGATAGTTTATTTGCATAATAATCCCTAGTCGCTTACCTCCTATCTTGTCATCCAGTTATTTGTTTGCTAATTAAATCTACATTTTTTAACATATCTTTCAATGAATTTTCTAGGGTCATTCTTTATGTGGTTGAACCATTTGGATCACTCAACCTACTGATCAAATCCTCAATTTGCTTTTTTTTGTTCTTAATTTCACTCATTAAATTTTGTCGAGTGCTAGGAGGGGGTTGAGTGATTGGTGGAGGATGTTGTTTTTGTGGTTGATTTTGATCTTGAGGATTTGGTTAGTCTTCCTATTGAGGATCTTTAGTGTTTGCAAGTTGATTTGCATCTCCTAAAAATTCAAACAAATATATATCAAATTCAACCTAAAACTAACAAATTCAACTTAAAACTAACTAATTCAAAACAAAAACCACAAAATCCTTACCTCTCACACCTCCTCCTTGATGTGGTGCCATCGTTGTGAAGAAATAGAAATTATTGGTGAAGAAATTTGTTGAATTTATCCTCCTAGAATGCAAGCACGAAAATATGGGGGTTTTGGCCATAGCTAGAAGAAAAAAACAATCGAAATAAGAATGGCAGGTTTTCTCCTAACAAGAAATAATGTGAGTGCATTATAAAGCGCTCGTGTTATTGGCTTTTTATTGCTGATCCTCAGGCTCGACACAACAAGCCATAACGTGAGTGTGTTATAATGTGCTCATGTTATGACTTTTCAAAAGTTTTTCTGAAAGGTGTCCACGAAATGGCTACCCATTTCCATGCACCTATCCTTAAGGAAAATCTTGCCCAATTTTCTAGAATGCACGTGTCCAAAAAATAATTTATATGTACATTGGATTATGCTTTCCACATCTCCAAAAAATTCCCATGCAATCTCATCCATCCATTTTATCAATATCTTGACCCCCAATCTTCTTGAATCATGGATCTCATTTTGTGCACATGATGCAAGGTGCCACTTGGAGGTATCTCATAGCTCCAAACATATCAAACATCCTCCACCCTTGATCTCTAAGATCAATCCTTTAATCTTGATCCTCCATGAAATATATAAATAGCCCCTCATGTCAGTTATTTTTATATACTTTATGCATGCAATGTTATGTTGTTAGTGTGAGCATCAACATACTAGCATTCTCTCAATCAAAATCTTAAACAAATCCACACTTTTACTTTGCATCAAGATAACTTTGAGAGGCATACTTTTAGTCTTTTATTTTAGGTGTAATTCCCTTTTAAATTCAACCAAATGTAGCAATTAAGTGTGAGCTAGAAAATTTTAAATGTATTGGTTTAAGCCTTTTATTTTTGTTTCATGCAAGAGATTTCTTGATCATAGATACACTCCTAAATAGAAAATAAAATAAAGGATCCTCTAATTATGTAGCCCTAACCCAAATAAGTATAATATCAACAAACATGCACAAAAAAAGATCGAAGATAAATGTAGCATGTTGCAAATCAAATGCTCTAACATGAGATGTCATAACAAAAATATCAACATAGAATACACTCCACCAATACATGACTTGGGTAAGAATTCTTAACAATCTTAGGAATAATTATGGTTATTAAAATATCATATCATTATAGGAAACATTTTGATTTATCTATAAAGATCCCTAAATCCTATTGCTCAAACCTAGATCACCACAATGCTTCGCCTTATTCAAAAAACAAATATGAATAAGGTTTCATATTTAGAAAGGAGCCTAGCAAGAAATATGGTAGCTTCAAGTAAGGTGAATCTGAGTACAAAGAAATCCCTAATAATAGATAAAATAAGTGCAGACAAAGTAGAGGAAAATATAGATAAACCATTAAGCCCTGTTGAGGATGAATCAAATTTTGAGGAACTATATCCAAAGAAGATCAGATAGATAATGATGAATAGGATATCATCAATCCAAGATGCATAAGACAAACTGCTGCTAGAAAAATGAGAATTTTAAAAAAGGGAAGGGGAGAAAAACAAATAAACAAAAGAGAGAGGAGGAAGCGATGTAAAAGGGATTGAAAAGCATTTTCATTTTTTCGATCTCCAAGGGATGAGAAACCTCCTTTGGAGGGAAATTAATATATCCTCATGGAATGTCAAGGGCTTAAATTCCCTTGACAAGAGACGCTTCATCAAGTGTCACATGGAGAAAATATCATCTAACATAATAATGATTCAAGAAACTAAACTAAATAATCAAGAAGCAGATAAATTCCTTAAATATTGCAATTCCTAGGTAGGTCTATTCAAAGAAGCCACTAGAATGACTAGTGGTCTAGCAATATTAGGGAGAAAGGCTAGTATCACAATACGCCTAACTCTAGAACATAATAATTGATTGGAATGAAAAGTATTAGATGTTAATACCAATATGGAATTCAATTTATTCAACATTTACGATCGAGCATCAAGACTCAAGACAAGGAGACTTCAAAAGAAATCAAATGCAAAACAAGATAAATAAATAATTAAATCTACATCATGGGTTGGGACTTTAATGCAACTACAGATCTCTCTAAAAAGAGTGGAGGAAATAAGAAAATTATCAAGAATATACAAGACTTCGGGGATTTTTTGGAAGAAATAAAAGGCATAGATTTCCAAACATCCAATGGAATTTACACTTAGACAAATCATAGAGAAGGTTTTACAAATATTGTGAAAAGATTAGATATCTCTACCAATTGGATAGAGATATCCATAACAATGGAAGCTTTCATAATTCCAATATCAACTTCATATCATTTTCCTATCCTATTGAAGATCAATATTCTTTTGGATCCAATTTGACAAAAAAATATTTCAAGTTTGAGAACATGTGGTAGAGATAAGGAAGCCTACTACCTTCTATAGAATCCTAGTGGACTGAGTGCAAGATTAATGCCACTCCTAGTTACATCTTCATGAAAAATCACCAAATATTGAAAACTAAATTAAGGAAGTGGAATAAAGAAGTTTTTTAGAAAAAAATTCAAGAGAAAGAAAAGGTGGAGAAAGAATTGGAAAATTCAAACAAGGTAATAAATAATGACATCTTCCAATAGGATTACTTAATGAAACATAAATTGAAAAGATATCACAAGGAAATCTTGGCAAGAGAAGCAGAGAAACATAGAAAAAGGTGATGTAAATACTAGATATTTTCATGCCACCTCCAAAACTCGAAAGGCTATTAATAGAATTAGTGAAATCAAATCAAAAAATGGAGATATAATTAAAGATAAGAATGCAATAGAAATGGAAGTAGTTGGATTCTATGAAAATGTTCTAGGCACTGAAGGTAAAGCAAATCCATGTAACAATGAATCAATTCTAGATTGTATTCCAAATTGTGTCTCAGAAGCAGACAACTAGATGTTAAATGAACCTATAATAATGGAAGAAGTCTGAAAAGCTACATTTTAGCTACATCTAGATAAAGCACCAGGACCAAATGGATTTCCAACAATTTTTTATCAGAAGTGTTGGTAGTTAATAGGAAAGGAGGCACTAAAAATGAAGTCAACAAGGCATATTGTGTCTTGCCTTGTAGGATATTGAAATGGCCATTTATTTTTCTTGGTAATTCTTAGAAGAAAACAAGGGGAATGGGTTTTGTTTGTGAAATATTTTTACAATTTTTTGTTCCTTTGGTCAGGGTTTAGGTTGCTCTTTAATGGACTTCCATGTTCTTTTAAGTTTTGTTTATGGTTATTATGTATTTTAAAATTCTAGTCTTATAAAATTTATTTTTAATTTTTTATTAGAACTTTCAGCATTTGAAATTCGAGTATCTCTATCTTCCTCTATGTCTATCTCTCCCCTGAGACTTTATTGTGCAAACAACATCATTTTTACAATTTTTGTTCCTTTGGTCAGGGTCTAGGTTGCTCTTTAATGGACTTCCATGTTCTTTTAAGTTTTGTTTATAATTATTATGTATTTTTAAATTCTAGTCTTATATAATTTATCTTCATTTAGAGGTTTTTTTCAATTACGTTCGGATCCTTGTGAGTGGATGTATAGTCGATTTGAAGCTATCAAAATTCTCCATTGAGACCTTTGTTGTGCACACAACATCATTTTCTAAATGGCCTACCAATTGACCTCATCTATTGCACAAATATATGCAAAATAAAAATAGACCAAAAACTTCTCTAATTGACCTTTTACGCTTCTTCGACATACCCATTGCACACCAAAATGCAATTGCTAGTTTTTAACACAAATCAAATAACTTTATTGTACTATACCTAAAAATTATTTTTAGTTTAAATCTAAGCTAAATACTTATTATCTAGAATAAGATTACTAAAAGAGCCAGCCACGAACATAGAAGGATTGGATTACTTTGGAAACTCCAATTTGACTAAGGCTACTTATTGAGTAATATCTATATGACAAGAAAATATTGTAGCATAATATGCATTGATTTGTTTGACCACTCTACAGATATAGTTAGAAATTTTGAATATTAATATTGTTAAAAGGATATGGATTCATCAATCAAAGGATTTATTTTTTATCTCAAAAGATTTTATTGTTCAAAATTTGGACCGCAGGACAGTCCTCCAATAACCACAGTTGGGGGAAGGATATTTTTGTAAGTGGTCGACAAAAACCAATGAAATAGTATAGCTCTTTCATTTCGGACAATAATTGAACGCTTGCACGTCATTGTGTACATATACACACCTCTAAAACGCTTTCTATTTGTATATACATATGGGTGCATGTGTCCGTAGAATTATTGTTTTAACAAAGACAAGCTGTCTTTTGACACAAGACAAGCAGTCGACTGCATCTCTCATGAGGTGCGTGTGACCAGAAAATATAACTTTTAAACACCCCCTTATTGTTTTTGGTTAAACGATGATTATGTGATTGGACTCTTTATATTAATTAATATTATACAGTTTCTTTATATTAGGTATTTACAGTTTCAAAAGGTTTCAGATATCTATATTATGTAGGGAAAACAAACATAAATTTGTATTTTCTAGGTAGTATTTACAGTTTAGATATTAAAAAATTCTTGTTAAATAAACTGTGATATTTTATATTTTCATCTTGTTGTCAAAGTTGTTTGAAATGAGGGTGTTGAGTCGTGAAATGCTTTCTATGACAACCAACCCCATTATATATTTAAGAAAGTTTGAGCTCCAAAAAGCTTTCTGCCAATTGCAAGCCTTGTTCTATGGAAGTCTAATAATGATGAATGACCTCTATTGTCCACTCACCACAATATTATTTACCAATAAAGTCTCATTTAGTGGTGGCATTCTAAAATCATTAATTGTGATCAGAATTACATTGTCCAATCCTCCTAAAACTTGATTCTTTATTAGAGAGCTTGTCATAGTCTTGATCATCTCTTTTGTATCTTCGAGGTCTACTAGAACAACAATAAAGATTGAGGAGATATCAATATTAACCTAGTAGCAATAATCAAAGACCATCAATTCTTCACCTAAAATTCATTGAGCAACATAGAAAACTAACCACTACTTGTTTTAAAATCCCTTTGCAACCTCTTCTCAGTTATTTTACCCAAGAAAGCCATCTATCGTTGATTCCAAATTAAATTTATAGGTGTCTCCATAGCACTATCTGAGATAACTAAGGGTTTGTGTGCTTCAATAAAGAAGTCTCTTAATTTCAATCAAAACTCACCATGGTAATAATTTATTTTGTACTATTGATTCAAGCATAATCTAGACCTATTGATTTTCCTTGACTTGACACAAGATTCAATATCATCATTTTATGGAATGCTAAAATGCCATCTTCAAAACCTATGTGACACTTCTAGTAATTATTATCTTTCAATTTTTTTTATCAATCAATGATTTTGTCTTAGACATTGTCTTTCAAATATTTCAATGAGCTATTCATCACATTTTTAAGATTTGGACATGTATTGGTCATGGTGATAATAATGCATTCTTCATTCATTTCTATTATAGGATTTTCTAGGATGCCAACCTCTTCATCTATCTCCATGTATATGTGTTTGACATTGTAATTCTCTAGGAGGGGTCATGCATTTTGAAGAATGTTGCTGCTTTTCTAGTTTACATATTTTCTCTTATGATTGTATTGAGTATCACCATGAAATTGTTCTTGATTTCAATTTTGGTGTTGTCATTTAGAATGCATAATTGTAAGTTGGGGATGAAGGATTGAGCTTTAACTTAATTATTTATCCCTTCTTTGAGATTCTTTGAGTTTTCTCCAATAATCTCTCTCATCTCTTCTTATACTTCCTACTCCCAGTTCATTCCATGGTTTCCTTTTGAGGCTTTGTCAAAGTTCTACTTTGACTAGCCTTGTGAGTGGGATGCACTCCATTATATTCCTACTCTAATATTTGGAGAATTATTTATTTTATATCCCCATTAACAGGGGGACCTTGAGCCCATGCAAATTCCTAACCATATCCTTGCTCCAGTGGGTGAATGGTCTCCCTTTTTTCGATTGTGTCATTTTCCTATTGTTAGCCATGTCAACCATTTCTATCTCAAATTTAATAAAAAAAATATTCCTTAGTCATTGTTTTTCTTAGGAGATTTTTTGGTTTCTTTCTTTACAAATTTCTCATAAAATTATCAATGGACTTATTGCCCATATACTTGAAAAAATAAACTACCTCAAATGGGACATGATTGAATGAGAATGAATATGTTATTTAGTAAGGAACTAGCCTATCTGAGTCTGGCACATAACCATTGCTAACATTTCATTAGAAATGACACTTAGACAATATGTAATGTATCAATTCCTCACTTTACATATATAATGCACACCTTGAAGGTCTGCCAAAACCAAGTTTGTGAAACCTATCAATTGCTAAGATTTTCTTTTATAGGAATATCCATATGAAAAATTTAGCTGTAAGATGCAAAATACTCAAATTTTATGAGATAAATTTTCCTTTTAGTCAATATTTTCTACAACACTAAAACTTGGGCCTCTAATAGTTTTGTTCCTTCTATTACTTTCCAATCCCACTCTTATATCCCATGTCTACTCATTGAGGTTGCATAGTCTACCACCATTTTCCCCTAGACAATTATAAGGCAAGATTTAATCACACCAAAATTCTAATTTATTAAATCAAAGAGTAGCCATTCTATGAGTCTTCCCAAAATAATATAATTCTATCATTTATAATTTCTCAACTGAGGTGATTTGTAATGAAGTGTCTACAAGACAAGAGGAAGTTTTAGATGCTCAAAATATTAGAAGGATTAGAGACTATCAAAATTATAGAAGCGTATGAAGTGTCCATATATTTATTTTAAAATTTTATGATCCATTTCAAATCATTCTTTGCATATATGTTCCAAACCCATTTATCCCTTATTTCCTTAATTTGGGTGGTTTGATTATGTAGTCTTGTTCCAAAACTAACTAGGTGTCTTTTCCAATAATGCTCTAGCATTTCTAAAAAGGTTGGGATGGAAGCCATTTAGATCAAGAGCATCATTTGGATACAATTGTGTAGCAAAAATTTTTATCTCTTCCTTTGTGAAAAGACACATAAAAAAAATATTTTGGTCCTCATTTACCAATTTGGTAATATGATCCTATATTTTTAATCAATATCCAATTCTTCTAGGTTTTTGAGGAGTCTTTTAAAGTAGATTGCTTTCTCATTTATCTACTTGGTCTCATCTAAGGACTCCCCTAAATTTGATTTTATTTTGATAATTTTATATTATGATAACTTCAATATTTTGTTGAGTTATGGAAGAAAGTATTTTGGTCACTATCCTTGTTCTCTTACTTTTATCTCCAATATATCTCTTCTTTGGCCAAATCTTAGTACATTGACCTATTAATTCCTTCTCTTTTTTATAGTTTTCTTGGTCCATAATTTTTTCATTTCCTTAGGTTCTCTTAATTTTCTTCCAGACTATTATTTTACTCAAAGATGTTTTTGAAGTTCTCTTTTTTCTACTTCTTGAGGCAGCATGATGCAAGAGCACTTGGTTCACAAGAAATCTTGCATACACAAAAAAAACAAAATTCACAACTTTGTTAAGTTTTCTCAACACTCAATTTTGTACATTCTTTTTGGTTTTATCTTTATTAGTTGTGATTTTGATCTTGATCATTTCTTTGTGATTTGTGGCTTCAAGAAGTTACTAGGTGGCAGTTCATTGCTTTATGTGCTCCTAGAGATCAAAATGATAAATGGCATTCAAAAACTATCTCATGTCAATGACTCAATGAGAAATGTATAGATGAAATATGGTAATTTATTGAAAGATTCCTCAAAAGTATTTATCAATATATTTGATATCATAAACCTCTATGTGGAATATAGAATGCCATATTGAATTTGTAGTTGTCAAATTAATATTTTTTCCCTTTGGCAATAATGAGATACTATTGGCCTATTGAAATTCAAAATAAATAAAGAAATAATAATGAGAAAATATTAAATAAAAGAGAAAGAGGCAAGGAGAAAGTGTGGAGAATGAAATGTGGAGGAAATTTTCATTGAAATAAATTTTATATTAAAATTTACACAGGAAAAAATTAGCAAGCAATTTAAAATAAATCATAACAAAGTGAAATGGAAGATGAGGTGCTTCATTTTGGGAAGTTGAAAAAGAAAGAAAAAGAAAAAAAAAAAGATAATTAGAGAAGGAATGCAGAGATAAAAAGAGCATAATTAAAAGACAAATAGGAGAATGCAAAGGGTTGGAACATTTGAGAATTTGGTAAAACAAAAAAAAAAAGGGAATAAATAATTGGTGAATGGAGGGAATGCAAAGTAAAAAACGAAGGAAAATATATAGGTGATCTTTGCGAGTTGTAAGGTTGAGTAATCAAATCCAAAATTCTATATATGGAAGAAAAATATGTACATTATTGTAAGAGATGAACATAAATTTATGTTAAGTTCTTTGAAGGAAAAAATTGAAATGGATAGGTGTTTCACAATTTTGTTAAGTTTTTTTAGCACTCAACTTTATGCATTCTTTTTGGTTTTATTTTGTGGGTTACATTTTTATCTTTCTTTATTTCTTGGTTATTTGTGGCTTCAAGAAGTTACCAAGTGACTTGCCACTACTTTATGTGATCCCAAAGATCAAAATGATTTGTCATTCAAACATCAGCTCATGTCATGACTCAATGATAAACTTATAGAGGATATATGGTAATATCTACTAGGATCAAGGCATTACAGTATTATTTTGGTAGATCATACAATCCAATCCATATTGTCATTTTAGAGACATTCTTCTTGAAGGGATCAAAATTGGGCTCTCAATCCTTTATGTAGAAGCCCATTCCATCCAAGAGCTAGGGACCCCCTTCTAAAATTTATCTTTTGTCCGAGCTATGATTTGCATTGATTTGGAAAAAACACCTTGGAAATAAGACATTCACCATCTACACCAATTTTCTTTACACGATTTCTAAATTTGATCCCATGCAGGCCATAAGTTTTCCCATTTTAGGAAGAGTATCATAATTTTTAGATACAATTTTACTTTCTCCAACTCTTTCTTATTTTGAATGGTTAATTTTTTTGGTTGATCTTTGTTGTCTTTTTTCCTCTTGATGGGATCCTATTGACCTTGATGACAAATTCTAGTGGCTCTTTATTCTAGGTTTTACCTAGGTCATTACCTCTTGGGATGCACTAGAGTGTTTGGGTGAATGGTTCAATTGTATGGTTGTTTCCTTTGAGGTTTCTCTCCAAATCAGTTGGATCCTAAAGAGGAATGAATTGATTGTGCCAACCCTAACAGAGGCATTGAATCTATGTTGTCTCACAAAGGAGTTTTTCTTTGGTCAAGGTTGCCAAAATTATTCTCCTCCATTGGTTTTCCCATTTCTCTCTTCTTCTTATCTTCTCAAATCTTCTTGTCATTACTTTATTACTATACTTTGTTCATTTGCCTTCTTTTTCCCTTCTCCTTTTATTGGCTCTTATACCTTTTTTTAATCCATCATTGTTTCATTTTGAACACCCAGTTATTGTGAATATGTGAGTTTCTATTTGTTTTCTCATTTACAATGAAAAGATTATTTAAAAAAAAATCATACTAAAGTTACACATGTAACCTTCTTTATTAATTAACTATTTTTTAAAAAAAAATTCAATACAATTACTAACTATTTATAACCACCATTTACTGTTTACATATATAATTTAAAAATATCAATTTCAATTTTTTTTTTACTTGTTTTACAATAAAACAGCGAAGATCCCAAGTTTAACTCCTACATAACTTTTCCCATTTAAAAGAAACAAAACTACAACTGAAGGATAGCAATTAAGAAACAAAACAAGGTAAAGAACAAAATATAGGGTAAGAAATGTGAAAGTTCACGGCACAACGAGAAGCTCGTTGTCATTGAATTAGGAATTAAGAGAGTGGATGCTCCGAAACACTTCATCTATTGCAATTTGCTTTTGTCCTCTATACCCGTTGGTGCTTTAAATCTGGGCCAAGTGCTAAAGTCTTATGGCCATCCACCTTCCTCTGTCTTTTGCCAACACACCGAGGTGACAGGCTTTCCTCAACCAGATAGTGAAGAAAACCATGTCCAAGGGTAGGAATGGGGGAGTGCGCCCAATTTTCTCCCGATCCTCCAGTTTTCGTGGTCATTTTTCTGGGGAACCACTGGATAAGCTTTCTGATCGCAAATCTAAGAAGCCCATGCCCATGAGAAGGCCAACGTCACAACCTGAGCTCCTTATTCGAGATAAACCTGCTTTGGAGTGGACTCCACGCCCAAATTTGGAGGCCCCGCCATTTTGTCGCAGAATAGCAGCGCCTGTTGAGTCAGGAAACAAGAAAAGCAGCGCCAAGATACTGGTCAACGTAACCATTGCACATGAGAGTATTGGGCCCCTTCGTGTCTTACTCTACCAAGATTCAACGGTTGTGGAGGTGATAAAAGCAGCACTTGCTATGTACGTGAAAGAGGGCCGCAGACCCATTCTGAGCTGTGATTCACTTTCTTTCGGCTTGCATTACTCCCAATTTACCATAGACTGTAAGTGTTCCTTTCCCGATACTAATTTTATACTTGTGTTTGCGAAAACATACTGTTTTAACAATTGGAGTTTTTTGGCAGGTTTAACCCCGAACTCAAAATGAAGGACTTGGGCTCTCGTAATTTCTTCCTTTGTCCGAAGAAGGAAAGTGCAACGACTGCTGTTAGTTGCCGGACAGAAATGGGGAAGCTTTCGAGATCGAGGGACCCTGGTACAAGTTAATGGGCTATTTTCTCGCACCACCATTAGACTACCCGCCGGATGCAGATGAAGTTACATGTAATTTGTATGCATTGCTTGTTCCAGATTCACGGTGAAATCAGAACCAGAGAAAATATGGCTTTGCTAATATTAGGTCGTTCAAAAGACATTCTCATCCTTCAAGGACGATTCGTTTGTTATGAAATATTATCGACAATACAAAATAGAACATAACTTCTACTTAGGACATTTCTCTCTCTTACATTATCAACCATTCTCCCTATGTTAAATCTACAAGTATGGAAATGACCCACCTAAGTCAATTTTGCAATCTTGATTTGATCCTCATGTTCTTAAGTTCAAATTTTACTCTAGGCCCAAAATGACTTTGTTTCACCTAATCCTTATGTGTCAATTCCTTAAAAAAAAAAAAAAAACTTTCAAATTGTATGCTTAGAAAAAGTATAAATGACATCACCTAATTCATAAGTGGATTGATTTTAGGTGAACAAGTGAGTTAAAGCTATAGGACACCCACAATAAGTGCAAGACATCTATATCAAGGAGAAAGGATACTTGTACCAAGTTAAATGACACTCACAATAAGGCTACATGCCACTTGCAATAGCTTGCAAAGGCTTGGTGGTGCTACAAGTTAACCTACAATACAACCTATAGTTCTTTAGGTTTGTATAAGTTCACTTGTAGCATCAGTGGGAGTGATAGGTGTCACTTTAGTAGTCACTTTGACTACTTCCAATGCTATCTAAATTATCCTTTATCCAACAAGCCACACACAAGATATTGATTGAACCATTTTTTATTGGGGGTAATGATATTGTTTGCGACAATGTTATAGGTAGTCAAAATCATTATCATGGCTTACAAAAATACCACAAGTGTGGTCAAATGACAACATCATGTAATCAAGTAGACATGATAGTGTCTAGCAATTGCAAAAAGGACAAAGAGTGCACTGCACAAATATGTTAGTAGTGGCAGTAGATGTTTAAGGGTAGCAATTATTTTCTAGAATTCGATGAAAACTATTTTCCTTTTCTTAGTAATGTGTTTTTAATTATTAACATTATTCTCCATTTTCCTTGATGGTGACTAATGTATTTCCTTTGCTAGTGGTTATTTTCCCATATTCTATATCTAATTATTTAAAGGAAGCATGATGTGTTCTCTTTTGATGTGTGGTTATTTTTTTCCAGGTTATTAATAATCATTTTCTAATTTAGTGGAATGGTTGTTGGGTTTCAATTGTGGGTGTTTCATTTTTACTAGTGAAAAATCATTTGTTTATATTTTCCTCATGTGTGTTTCTTTAATTAAATAAAAAGCATACATGTCACCTTAGGTAAGTAGTCATTTTCATAGCTAGTAGGGTCATTTATCACTATTCTAGCTTCATCCATTTTCTCCATGTTGGTTGGTGTGTGTTACCACCCTTTGGCCTCAACTATATCTTCTTTGGTAGAAAAAAATAACACATAAACCTTTTGCATTCCTAAGTAGGATGAGTATAAAGAGGCACAAATGCAAAAGATGCAAACTTATTGGGAACATTATATGGTGAGATATTTCATAGATTTAAGGGAAATAAGCAAGCATAGATTGAACTAGATCCATGCAATTTTGATATAAAAAAAAATTGTGTTAAGAGTTTATAAGGTAAAACAAAAATCTTTACATGGCATGTACACACTACTCAATGAGTGACCTACTCAGCACCAACCACTCTTTAAGTGGCACACTCTAGTGAAGCTAGGTGGTGTCACCTTTATTGTTGCTAGCAGGTGGTAGTCCCTAGGACTACCTAACAACTTCCCAAGTCACATTCATGATCTCCAATAATACCTCAAGCCCTTGTAGGCCCCTCCAAGCATGCACTCAGTCCTTTGAGCGACCATCGTGAAGACTTAAGCCCCCACGAGCTTAAATGTGTAGTGCTTAGTTCCCCATATGACCAAGCCCTCCAAATTATACCCCCAAAACCTAGTGATAGGTCCCCATATGGTAAGGAGCCCTAATTTTTAGCCCCCAAGTGTGCCTTGTAGGGCAGATTGAGAAACTTTTATGAAATCTAGTATAACTTTTGTCTCATTTATCTATTTTTGCAAATGAGATACCATTGGAAAGTTGGTTCCTAGCCCATTCCTATGGTGCAATCCATTTTTCTATATTTTCCTCCAAGAATTTTCTACAGGTTGCTAAAGTTATATCTTTTTTATTTTTTTGGGTCTATAAATTGAGCATATAGACTCTATTTTTATAGATGAATAGGCATTGGAAAGGTGCTTTAGTGCTCTACACATTCATATAGTACATTTTTTTATAAAATTCACTAGGTACATAAACTCTTATGTGATGGAATTTTTTCTTTTTAAATATTTTTTGCTCTCAAAATTGTATGAGGGTTTGGTTTTTCTTGTTTTGGGGGGTATATTTCTTGCTTTCAATATCTATATACATCAAAGAATAACAAATATTTCCCACACATTATTTTGAAAACCTCAACCATCAAGTTGAATGGTGTATGCCACACAACTATTATTTACTTGGAAAGCTCATATTACTTCTAATTTCTACTCTACTATAGATGTGTTGGGCACTGCATTTACCAAACTAAATCTTGAGGTTTTCTATGAGCGTTTGACTTGTGAATAGGAAAATTTGGCTCTGTTTGGTTCTCTTTACATTTCCAAACCCCAAGAATTGGTAACAAAAACATCAAAAGGGAAAGAAAAGAAGAAATAAAAACCAAAGGCACATACTTCATCAGGTAGTGAGAATTCCTCCAAACTATCTCAAAAGTTCGAACATAAACCTTAAACCACTCCTTGGTATGATAAATATTATAAGTTTGGTGAGTCTTCCTCCAAGAAAAAGAAGAAATCAAGTGAACCTTGTATTTTTGTGGTAAGGAGGGGCATCCAATCACATGATGTGAGAAGATTTTGGAGGCTTTATAGGAATCCATGTAATAATGTAGCACCATAGCCCCTAAGTCTTCTTCCTAATTTATAGGTAAATGTCATGCTCTTTTTGCATAGTTCTTACCTTGTGCAACTCCATGGATACTTGATTTTGATGTAACACATCAACTAACTCACTCTCAATATTTGGCCTCATCCATTTCAAATTGTAGCACTAATCAGATTGCAATAGGGGATTCTACACAACATTCACTTTTGGGCTCAAGTACTATCACACTTGAGGGCGGTTTTCTTTAGGAGGTTCTTATTATTCTTGATATCTCCACCAACCATATTCCAATATATCATACTTTCCAATAGGGAACCAATAGGAAAATTAATCTTAATCCACATGATGTAGTTATTTATGACCTTCATGATCCTAATATTATTGTAGCCACTAGAAGTGTTTATTCTTCGTATCATTTATACCAATTTGATGGTTTTGAGAGTTCATCTTGTATATCACATTAAGAACACTATGAGTAATTTTTGGCATGAACATTTTGTTCGTGTCAATTATAGATTTCTCCAATAGATGAGTACATAGGCATTGGTGTTATGGATCCCTAAGTTTTCCTGTACTAATGGTTTTTATTGAGGATGTGCTCTTGGAAAACATCACAAGGGTTCTTTTCTTATGGGTAGAGCCACACGTGCTATAGCACCCTTAGAGTTGGTATATAGTGACCTCATGGAATTTCCAACCACTTCATTTTTAGGGGAAAATATGTGCTCACATTTATTGGTGACTTCTCTATGCATACATGAGTGTACTTTCTTAAGTACAAGAGTGATGTATTTGATTCTTTCAAGATCATTAAGGCATTTGTGGAGAAGAAATTTTGTCTTTCTATTAGGTAGATATGTACAAACAATGGGAGAGTATGTCAATCAATCTTTTAGGGACTTTTGTACTAAGCATGGTTTGTAGCATCAAATTATAGTTCCATACACCCCTCAATAGAATTATGTTGTGTTAAAGAATAGAACTTTATGGTAGATGATCAATTGTATGATTTACTCACAAGATATTCTTATTTTTGGCCTGAGGTAGTTAATTGTACTAATTATATTTAGAATTTTATGCTTCACAAGGAATTACGACATATGACTCCTAAGTAGGATTGGTCCCATGTCAAGCCCAATGCATCTTCATTCGAAGTATTTGGTAGTGAGGCTTCGACATTCATTCTTGAAGCTCAATGGAAATCCATGGAGAGGAAATGTTAACCACTCATATTTGTTGGCTATTGTGAGGATTTAAGGCATACATGTCATTTTATCTTGATTCCAAAGATTTCTTGTTTAAGCGGGATGTCTAATTTGATGAGTGATTTCCTTAGATGGATTCTTCATTACTAGCTTCTACCTCATTACCTACTATTCTCTCTTCATCTCTTAAGGATTCGGATGATGCTCCAACTATCACTAGACCAATGATATTTAAAGGCCTTACCCAAGTCATCTAGATCTTTGGTAGGTGATTCTTTAGTCTCTCATCGTACTCGTGAACAAACATCAAGTGTTAGTATTTTGAGGGTAAGTGCAAAAAGATGAAGGGCCAAAACGGGGTCTTAAGTGGCCACTTTTTTTCTTAAATCGGGAAATATTGACCTGGGATGAGATTGAGGATAGTTACACTCAAAATTTCAAGATGCAACAAAAACAATTTTTGTAGTGCTCTGATTCTACTTTCTAAACTATTATTTTTTTTAAAATGGTAGAGATTAAGGGGTTCAAAAAATTGGATCCACAAAAATTGGTTTTGTTTTTGTCAGAAAAACATAACATAGCGTCTTTCGTGGCTCCCTCAAAAGGTTAACTTTTTTTTGGTATTTTTAAAATCAATTTGGTGATAAATTAGCTAACAACATGTAGTTTATGCCCAATTTTTCTAAAAAAATTTAAATGAAGATTTGATGTTTTACTAATTTTCAAAGTGGACACATCCTAAAAAATAAAATTTTGGCCTTGCTACCCCTATAATTTTTGAAAAATAATCAAAATTCTTTTTTTTAATGTGTAGAATGGAGTCTAGTTTATAAAAATGTAATTTATTTGAAATTTCAATGAACAGTTAAAAAAAAAGTAAAAAATACCAAAAATTGATTTTTGACAAAAAAAAGACATAAACAAAAGAAGCCATAATATTGTTAAAATGTTAAAAATATTAGATCGTTAAATAGCTAAGAGAGAGCCTAACATTACCCAAGTGTTTGATTTACTCAACCTTGAAACACGTGCAAGCCTGAAAGTTAGCATGAACGAGATTATGTGAAATCCTGTAGAATATGCAAAAACATGTATTTGGATGTTGGGAAGGAACTCCAAGCCTTTGAGTTATAATGTGAGCGTGTTATAACACAAGTGCATTATGAATTTTTAAAAAAAAATAAAAAAATTGGCCACCTTTTGGCCCCCCATCTTTTTGTAGCCACCCATAAATGCATAGTCTTTTTATCATTCAAATCTAAGCAACATGATCTAACAAGCAAGAGGAAAAATTCAAGAGAAAATATTATTGTCAAGAGCATTCTAGAGTAGATTTATTAGTCATTTATTATAGAAATCAAGGTCCTTGTACTTCAGTTGTGGAAAGATTGATCATTATGTCTCAAGATGTCCAAACGTAGCTTTGAATGACAATAATAAAGAAAACATAGGCAAAGAAATTAAGAAAAAAAAATTGTGTTAGAGAATATGCTAGTATATCTGGTGATGAATTTGACTATGGGGATGATGAGGATAGTGAATTATTGTTCATGGCTATAAGAGTTGAATCTAATTCTGCTAACTCTGAGAGATGTGTGAAGGAAAGTGCTCTAGAACTAGGTCATAATGCTATGGTGACTACTTTTCATGATAGAGAGCAGAAGAACTACTAGATCAATGATAGTGGATGCTCAAATCATATGGCCGGTGACAAAAGTAAGTTTTTTAGAGTTGATAAATATGAAGGAGGTATTGTTAAGTTTGGTGATGATACATCAGCCAAGATATGTTGAAAAGGTTCAATCAATTTTGATGGAAAGCATAATTTATAGATGATGTTATTGTTGAGAAAATTTGTCTCATATCCAATGGTTGATATTTTATTAGCTTGACTTGCCCTAGAAGAAAACCCTATTTTATGAGGGAATTGTATTACGACTGTGTATTGCAATGTATTCTGAGAGTTTGATAGCAGTTGTGTTGCCTCTGAATTTTTGAGTGGTGATACTCATGTGAGAAGCTTTCTCTGCAAGTATATTGTAATCTTTGTGATTGCTGAATAATATATTGGGAGGATTTTGGAGTGTGGGGTTTTTCTCCCGAAAGGTTTTTCCCCATGTAAATCATTGTGTTGTGGTATGCATGATATTTGTGTTTAGTTTTATTTAAGTTTTTTTAACTATTAAATATTTGTAAAAATTTTGCATTATTCTCCTCTCAATATTAGTGTAGGAAGTTATTCTACTACTTTAGCTTCCTTAAAAGTGGTACCAGAGCCTAATCACCTTTGGTTTCAATTGTGGGTTTTTGGGCATATTGAACTAATCCAAATTTGAGTGGGAGCTTGTGTAGAAGAAACTTTGTGATATTGTTGCAAGAATTTTAAGATGGCAAGCTCATCAAGGAGAATAGAGGTGGACAAATTTTCTAGAAATAATTTTGAAATGTGGAAGCTGAAGATGGAGGATCTGTTGATAGATCGAGATCTGTGGGATGCTATTAATGAGAATTTTTCAAGACCTACAGATACTACTCAGGCTGCTCAATATGATGTTATGGACCATAAATCCAAGGGTCTAATCAGATTGTGCTTGGTAGACTTTGTTTTAATCAATGTCTATGAAGAGACCTTTGCACAAAAACTATGGAAGAAGCTTGGTGAGATGTATCAAGCCAAAGATTTAGTGAACAATATTTTCTTGAGGAAAATATTGTATTCCTTGAGAATGGAAGAGGGTGGAAAAATTATAGACCACTTAGAAGCATTCAATATGTTGGTGGCTCAATTGGCATCAATTTGTGTCAAAATGGATGAGGAAGAGAAATGTTAGATCTTGATTTTTTCTTTTCCTGATTCATGGGATTCTCTTGTTATGGTTAATGGTAGTACTCATGTTATATTGAAGACTAAATATGTGGTGGGTTCTTTTCTTTCTAAAGAGATGAGGAGGAAGGTATCCATTAGTACCAAGGAGCACCTGAATGTTTGTGGAAGACCTAAGGAAAAAGGCAAGAAGAATGAAAAGCATGACAAGTCCAAGTCCAAGGGGGGATCTAAGTTTCCTGGAAAGTCCAAATTTATTTGCTAGAATTGTGGTAAGCTTGGACATGTTTGTAAGGACTACAAAGAAGAAAACAAGAAGAAAAAGAAGAAATTTGATTTTGATTATGAGTATAATAAGGAAGTGTCGACAAAACAAGGATAGACAATTGAGAGGGGGGGTGAATCATTTGTTACCAAAATCAAACTTATATAGCATTAATCAACCTTAAATCATAGATCAGATAATTAACAGTGCATGCATAAATCAACAACAGATCAGAAACACATTAACACCAAGATTTTATATGTGGAAACCCTATTAAGGGAAAAACCACAATGGATGTTAGTCCACAAGATTATACCCTATTAGAAGTATAATGAAGAATAAAAGAGGAATGCACTTGCATTTAGGCACACTTCCTAGAGCACACTGTTCAAAGGAAGGCTCACTACCTTACATACAATAATTAGATTAAGTCCATCTGATGAGATTGAACTAAAGTAATAGCTTCTATAGAATCCTGATTACAGTTTTGGTTAGGTGCACAAAAAAATCTACACACTCTACACAAACTTCTTTACACTCTTCTCTTCTCTTGAATGATTTGAAATTTATTTTTACATGTACATCTCTTGCACACACTGAGAACCCCTAAAATGAGGAAAAAAATCACTTATATATATCCGCTACACGGATTTACATCGACCATTCAGTTGGCCTCAAATAGAGAATAAATTAAAATAGTCGGCCTCAAAGCATGAATTTTTTTTAATGTGCACCAACACAAGTCAGTCACAACATAGTGAGGACCCAAAAGAACACCTTAGAACATGCCAAACAATCAAATATTAATCTTCATGGATCTGCAACACACTACTACCATCATGTCGACCAAGAACATGAGAACTCGAGCACACATTGAAAAGATCTTCGATCACGAACACTCCAATCAATGCAAATGTATAGAAAGGATAGAGTATGATCTAGACTCATTCATGAACATCACAGGTACATGCACAACAACTGAAACTTCCAGAATTTTATCCTCTTCATCCAAGAACACCATCTACAGAAATTGAAAAACTATAGGAGCACAGATCTTCATAACTTCCACAAATCTTGATGTGAACCTCTGAAACTTTCAAAAAACATACTAGAAATATTCAGCAAAAAACCCTTTGAAGTGCACCTTCAGATCTTCAATGTACAAAACTTTCCAATCTTCTGACCTTCTCAACTTCACTAGTTGCCCGCAATATTGTTTTTACAATTTTCTCAATATCCTCGACATATACAGCCTTAAGTATCATCAATGCTAATAGTGTTGACATCAATGACAACCACATATCAGCAATGCTACCACAACATCCAATAATCTCCCCTTTTGGCATTGATGGCAACACATGATGTGAAAAATAATATCACCAACCCAACTACCTCTTTTCCAACAATCTCCCCCTAAGATTGTGCACTCTTTTCATGTTTCCTTCTTCTCCCATGTTTTTCACATTACTCTTCTTTCCCCCTTTGACATCAATGGAAAAGGTACACATGCTCTGACCACATATTTGAATCATCTGACTACTCCCCCTGAGTAGCAACCAACACAACATCAATTCAAAATAAGATATGGCTATGAATTCATGGAATCATGCAAAGACCTACATCTTAGTTCTTATTAGGAGGGGAAATCACCCCTAACTTTCCTCTGAGGTACTCAAAATTATCTTTAGGCAATGACTTAGTAAAGAAGTCTTCAATTTTCTCCTTGGTAGGTATATACTCTAGTCTAACTTCTTTGCCACTCACTTTATCTTTCAAAAAGTGATATTTCATGGATATATGCTTTATCTTTGAATACAGCACTAGATTCTTAGAAATATTAATGGCACTTGAATTGTCACAGAATGTGGCAATGGGTTCTTCATACTCAATTCTAGCATCTCTCAAAAAAAATTTCATCCACAATACTTGGGTACAACTATTTGCAGCAGCAATATATTACGCCTCAACACTAGACAATGAAACAAAATTCTTCTTTTTTCTTAACCAAGATACCAATTTCTTCCCTAAGAAGAATGCATCGCCACTAGTACTCTTCCTATCATCCACATCTCCTGCCCAATCAACATCAGTAAAATCACTTAGGATAAGATCATCATCCTTAGGATACCAAACACCAAGATCAACTGTCCCTTACAGGTATCTAAAAATTCTTTTAACAATAGTCACATGAGACTCTTTAGTATCAGCTTGAAATCTAGCAACCATGCATATAAAATTCATTATATCTGGCCTAGTTTGAGTCAAGTATATTAATCCACCAATCATTGACCTGTATCTTGTCTAATTTTCTTTAGGAGAATCATCATTATGTGTAAGTTTGCATCCAGTTATCACAGGTGTACCAACTGTCTTTGAATATTCCATGCCAAACTTTTTCAGTAACTCTTTCACATACTTAGACTGAGATATGAAAATTCCATCATCCAACTACGTGATTTGCAATCCTAAAAATAATTTCAGCTCTCCTATCATTGACATTTCAAAATCATTTTTCATTTCATCAGCAAAATTCATACACAAATCATCATCACCTTCAAAAATAATGTCATCAACAAAGACTTCAATGATCAATTATTTATTCTGATCCAACTTGGAATACAGATTGTTGTTAGCAGTACCTTTATTGAAAAAAACATTTTTCATTTCATCAGCAAAAATCATACACAAATCATCATCACATTCAAAAATAATGTCATCAACAAATACTTCAATGATCAATTCTTTATTCTGATCCAACTTGGAATATAGATTATTGTTAGCAGTACTTTTAATGAATCCAAGCTTCAATAAGTATTTATCCAATCTAGCATACCAAGCTCTAGGAGCTTGCTTAAGTCCATATAGAGATTTCTTCAATTGGCATACCATATATTTTTTATTAGTCAATTGAAATCCATCTGATTGTTTAACATAGAATTCTTCTTCTGGCTCACCATTTAGAAATGTTGACTTTACATCCATCTGATGGACTTTATAATTCTTGAAATTAGTAGAAGCAAGAAGTAATCTTACAGCTTCAATTCTAGCAATAGGGGCAAAAGTTTCTTCAAAATCAATACCTTCCATCTGTGAGTACCCTTTGCAAACCAATCTTGCTTTGTTTCTGACCACTTCACCTTGCTCATTCAGCTTATTTCGAAACACCCATTTGGTTCCAATCACATTTTTGTTTTGAGGTCTGGGAACAAGATCCCATGTACCATTTGTCTCTATTTGCATTAGTTCTTCTTTCATGGCTTCCATCCAATTTCCATCTTTGCATGCTTCATTGATATTGCTAGGCTCAGCTTTGGAAATTAGACAATACTCTTCCAAAATTCTTCTTCTAGTTTGCACACCTTTGCTCTTATCTCCAATGATCTGATTGTTAGAATAATTTTGCCTTACATATTTGGGATTTTTAGGATTTTCTCTGGCTTCTTGTTCTTGTGTTCTTTCTTCTACACTTCTACTAGTCTATGCTTCCTGATTCTCTTGGTTCACTGGAACAATCTGAATTTGATTGTGTCTAAACATTATTTCCATTATTAGTATTATCATGTTGATCATCTGAGTTGTATCCACTACATCTAAATGGTCTAACAATATCTGAACATCAACTTTGAAATTTGCACTTTCAACCATTTTCTTTAACCTATTACTAAAGCACAAGTAAGCTTTACTTTTAGTAGAGTAACCCAAAAATATTCCTCCATCACTTCTAGCATCAAACTTGTCTATATCATCATCTCTCTTGATGTAACATTTGCTTCCAAAAATTTTGAAATACTTGACAGTAGGCTTATAACCAAACCATAGGTCAAAAGGTGTCTTACTAGAATTACTATTGACATACACCTTGTTAATGGTATACATAGTAGTACTTACAACTTCTCTCCAGTAGAAGTGAGTAACATTTGCTTCTAGCATCATGGTTCTAGCAATGTCTAGAACGGTTATGTTCTTTCTTTCAACAACTCCATTTTGTTGAGGGGTCCGGGGAGCAGATAACTGTCTTCGGACTCCATGATCCTCACAGAAAGAATTGAATTCCTGGGATGTGAATTCACCATCTCTGTTTTACCTTAGACACTTGATCTTCTTACCTATCTCATTCTCTACCATAGCTTAGAAACTTTTGAACTTTTCTAATGCTTCATGTTTTTCTCTTAAGAAAGCAACCCATATCATTCTAGAATAATCATCAATGAGAAACATAAAATACCTTTCACCTTGTAGACTTTTGATTCTGGATGGACTACATAGATCATTATGTATCAAATCCAGTACTCCATTAGAGCTATACTGTTTGCTCTGAAAAGAATTTCTTGTCTTCTTTCACATCTGACATTCCTTGCACATAGTGTTAGTAGCCTTCACTAACTTAGGAAGATCTATGACTGCTTGAGTAGTGCTTATCTTGATAGTGTTATCAAATTTCACATGACAAAACCTCTTATGCCATAGCCAGCTTACATCAATTTGAGCAATTAAGAAACTTTCACTAGTAGCACTCAAATGAAAGATATTACCTTTTGTCTTTGTACTTGAAGCAATCATATTTCCATAATTTCCCCTTATTTTTCACTTACCATCCTTGAATTGCATATTTTAATCCTTGTCTACCATTCGTCCAACAATTAACAAGTTATGCTTTAAGCCTTCTACGTAAAGAACATCATCAATATTATGCTTACCACCAAAAGAAATAGTTCCTTTTCCACAAATCACACCAAGTGTTGTCTCCAAATCTTACAACACCACCATCATAGTCTTCCAAGCTTACAAACTTTCTTTTTTCACCAGTCATATGATGTGAGCATCCACTATCAATTACCCACTCATCCTTTTCTTCAATTTTTGCTGCAAGAGATTTCTCAACATTCACATTACTAGTAGATTCAGTGGACACCTGACCATTTTCTTTAATAACAATAAATACCCATTCATCTTCATTTCTAGTTTCTTTATCATATTCTTCATTAGTTACACCTTCTTCATCATAATAGCACTTCCTTTGAAATCTTGTCTTCTTAGGTTTGTACTTAGAAACTCTTTTAGGACATCTAGATGCAAAATGACCTATTTTACTGTAGGAAAAGCATTTAATAGGTAACTTTCCTTTGTACTCACCATGACCTTTGGCTTCTCTTTTCACAATCAATGCTTCTAGTTCTTCTAGTTCTCTTTCTTCATCTTCAATCTTTTTCATCTCATCTTCATATTTGAATGTCCTTTTGGAACTCTCATCCGAATTGTATCTATGTTGGCTTTTTTTGGATATTGTAACTTTTCCACTTAACTCAAAGGCAACAATTTTTCCAATCAACATATTTTTCACTGTCTTGAGTTCATCAATAGCACGAGCTCTTATTTTGTAGGAAGGAGACATAGATCTAAGTATCTTAGCCATAATTTCTTCTTCATCCAAGTTTCCACTGACACATCTAATGCTCATCACCAGTTCATTTATCTTTTGAGAGAAAGAGAGGATGTTCTCATCTTCACTCATCTTCATTTCTTCCCACTTGCCTTTTAATTCTGTAGCTTAGCACTTTTCACTATTGCATATCCTTCATACAATGTTTCTAGATTTTTCTAGATCTGGTATGCAATCTTTAATCCTAACACATTTGTCATCTCTGAATCTATAAATGCACTCACCAAAGCTTCAATAGCCCTGGTATTAGCTTTTGCTTGCTTTATCTCATCTTCAGTCGACAGACCATTCTGAGGAATAGTATATGCACTTTGTGTAATCTTCCAGAAGGGTTCTTCAATGCACTTCAAATGACACTCCATTCCGACTTTCCATAAAGAGTAGTATGTACCATCGAATCTAGGACTATCCTTCTTGTATGATGTCATCTTAGATCACCTCAAGCTATTAGGTTTCTTCAAAGGAACTAGCTTTGATATCAATTGTTGGCAAAATAAGGATAGACAACTGAGAGGGGGGTTGAATTAGTTGTTACTAAAATCAAACTTATATAGCATTAATCAACCTTAAATCATAGATCAGATAATTAATAGTGCATGCATAACTCAACAACACATCAAAGACACGTGAACACCAACATTTTATACGTGGAAACCCTATTAGGGGAAAAATGATAGTGGATGTTAGTCCACAAGATTATACCATGTTAGAAGTATAATGAAGAATAAAAGAGGAATTCACTTGCATTGAGGCACACTGCTCAGAGGAAGGCTCATTTTCTTACATACAATAATCAAATTAAGTCCATCTGATGAGATTGAAATGAAGTTATAGCTTCTACAAAAGCCTGATTATAGTTTCAGTTAGGTGCACAAAAATTTCTACACACTCTTCCACACTCTACACAAACTTCTTTACACTCTTCTCTGCTCTTGAACGATTTGATATTTATTTGCACATGTACATCTCTTGCACACACTGAGCACCCCTTAAATGAGGAAAAAATCACTTATATATATCTACTACACAAATTTACATCAACCATTCAGTCAGCCTCAAATAAAGAATAAATTACAACCGTCGACCTCAAATCATGAATAAATTTTAATGCACACCAATACAAGTTGGTCACAACATAGTGAATACCAACCAAACAAACACCTTAGAACATGCCAAACGATAAAATATTAATATTCATGGATTTGCAACACGCTACTACCATCATGTCGACCAAGAACATGAAAACTCGAACACACATCAAAAAGATCTCTGATAATGAACACTCCGATCAATGTGGACATACAACAAGGATAGAGTACAATCTAGACTCATCCATGAATGTCATAGGTACATGCACAACAACTAAAATTTCTAGAATTTCATCCTCTTCATCTAAGAACACCATCTACAGAAACTGAATAACTGTAGGAACAATGATCTTCATAACTTCCACAAATCTTGATGTGAACCTATGAAAATTTTGGAATACAAACTAGAAAGCTTGGAAAAAAAACCCTTTGAAGTGCACCTTCAGATCTTCAATGTACAAAACTTTCCAATCTTTTGACCTTCTCACTTTCACTGGCTGCCTGCAATATTGTTTTTACAATTTTCTCAATATCCTCGATGATGAGGTAAAAATAACCCCATTATAATCAAATCTGGAAAGCTTACCTTTGCTAGCTCAATCCTAAGCCTATGCCAATTTATTAAACTTTAGGAGAATTAATTGTTTAGTTTAAAGGAAAATTATGCTTTCTTTCTTTCTTTCGATCAATTGAGGAAATTTACAAAAGCAATTTTAATAGGTTGACTTTAGCATTTTTGTAGGGAATAATAGGTCATCATACGGTTGTTACATAAGTTTATCCAGCACATACCTCAAGAATAATGTTACGAACCCACTCTTAGATGCCTGGATGATCATTGAAGATTTAGTTCCTACACTTTAAATTTATGTTGTTAAAACTTTATGGCTCTTCTCGAGCCTTCCATATGTTTATGAGCTTTAAAGACATCAAAGTTAGTTTTAAGTTAAGGAAGACTTTTTCAATGGCTATCCATGCCATCTTAAATTTAGGATTTAGTTAAAAAGTTATCTATAAAAATGTAATTTCACAAGTGATGAATAAGACAGAGGAAGTATCGTTATGTTGTTCATATGGTTTTTCAAAGTATTGTTAAAATGAGTTATCTAGTTTCTGTCTATTGGTAACTGTCGAGTTTTGAATGATGATGACTATTTTTAATGAAAGGACTTGAGAACCTATAGCTTATGTGATTTAAAGATGAAGTATTAGCCCATGAGCTGGCCACTCGAGGGGAGTTAGTCTAGATAGATAAGTATTTTACTATTAAGTTATTTTTCTTTGTTAAAGGTAAATTGTTGTTCAGTAGGAAGTAACAAGTTGTTGAAGAGTCGAATCTGTAGTTCTGGAGCACCATTGTTTTTAATTAGTCTAATTTATCTTTCGTAGTTGATAAAATCGTTTTCTATTTGAAAGATGTTTAATTGTTCATTCCCTTACTTTTTGTTTCCGTAGTATATCAATTGTTTAGTTTACTTGTCTCCATGCTTTCTAGTTTAGTCTTAATGCTTTCTAAATTAGTTGTTTTATGCTTTTTAGATTAGTATTTCTGGATTTTCTTAGAGTAAGATTAATCTCTAGTGAAGTAGTAATGGCTTTAGATTAGAACTGATTTTCGTAGTTTAAAAGGAAAAGAGAAAAAAATATAAAATGGGTTATCCAAATAATCTCCTTCTGCAAACTGCCTTGGACACTGCCCGGTCGACTAATTGACATTCAATTATTCTAAAGTAGTAGGACCTAACGATAGCCTATCACTTTTTGGCACTACTACCGGGGAGCCTTAAAAAGCCTTTATGCTGAAGTGTTATGCCAAAAATTTCTCAGTCGGCTTCCTTTTCTGCATGGTCCAGAAAAGAGGCCCTCACGGATGTTTTATACCAAAGACCCCCCCAAAATACGTATCAATCATACATAGGGAAGCCCAAGGCTTAGATGACCACACTTTTGAAGAATTATTTGAGCCTACTCCACTCGAGGCTTTCCATTATTTACCTGACGAGCAACTGGTAGAACATCAAGTTATAGAGGAAATTGTTTTTGAGGAACATACTCTTCTGAACATCATGGGAGATCATAAAGTTGAACCTAACCACAATGAACCTCAGCCTCCTAGAACATTTACCTATCCTATTACATTGGATGCTAATGATGATACTGTCATGAAGAACATATCTCCAGCTTTCCTTCCAACCTTCTGTGGTTTGTCCATGGAAGACCCAAACCAATTTCTCTTTGAATTCAAATTCCTATGTCAGATGTATGATTATAAGAATGATAACCAAAAGTTGAATCTCTTTCCGTCGACTTTGAAGGACCCAACAATGCGCTAGTTTATGGGATTGGGTTCTAGTACTATAACATCCTGGGGGGAAATGGAGACTGTCTTCTTGCAAAAATACCAGAGTTACTGTAGGGTAAGTGATCGTAAGGAGGATCTATTTAAACTGAGACAAAACAAGGATGAAAGTTTAGAAGATTATCTCGATAGTTTCCTCTTCCTCTCCAAAAGATGTGGAGAAACAACCATTAGCGTAGAAATTCTCAAAACAATATTTCTTAAAGGTCTTGATGATGACGCTCGAAGAAATCTTGATTTAATAGGAAAAGGTGATGTATCTCAATTAACTATAGAAGAAATATGTGAGTTATGTCGAAATTTCTCCCGTACTCGGGGAGGAATCTGCAAAACTAATATTTTTAAAGGGTCTAACGAGATAGGTAAGCTCCACAAAGAAATAGAAAATCTAAAAATGGACATTCTTGTGTAGTTGAATACCACATTAGATGGTATACAAGCTAAAACTCACAACCCTGACACTTTGTCAATTTATTGTCCAAGGTGTTAGAATAAACACCTATTGCGTGAGTGTCCTTTGGATAAAATCAATGTTTGTCAATTGTTTGAGCAAAACCATCCTACAAATCAGTGTGAACTTTTGACGGATATCAAGAATACTAAGAAAAAAACCATTCAAGTTGGAGAAGAGATAAATGCCTTAAACCAATGTCAAGGAGGTATGTTCCCTTATGGACATAATTCTAACCCTACATGGAGACCACAAAATAACTGGGTTCATAATCAATAGACTCCATCTTGGAATCAGTTGCCTCCACCTCAACCTAACCGGGGAACTCCTTATTGGGGATCCCCTGAATGGAAAAACCACACTTGGGGAAATTAGCAGTGGTCGAATCAACCCCAATAATAGTGGTACCAACAACATGCTGCCCCCCAATGGAATCGGGCACAAAATTAGTTTTATATTGAACCTAGGAGGAATCAACAACAAAATCTATTACCTCCAGCTCAAAACCTTCCTCATAATGAGCAGGTAAACCAACCTCAGCTTCCAGTGCAACCACTTCCCAATCCTAAGAATAATCGCCAGAATACACCAGTCTATTCTACCAAACATGAAAATGTTACAAGGCTTAATGCGATACACTTCAGAAATGTGCAGTTGCGTTCAAGTTGAACTCTTCAACCTCCGACCATTGAAGAAATAGTGGAGGATGATGAAAGCCAATTATGTCCCATTTTATGCCATATTTTAGCTTATTTCATATACCTTCACACCCACTTCCACATTCCATTTTCATTCCATATCATACTATTTCCCCATTTTATGTTGCATATGATTAAATATGTATAAGTTGTATTTAATAGAGTTTTGGATAAAATATGGAAATTAATGATTGGTTGTCTTTACTAATAAGCATTGTGATTTTCAGATCAAGCTTGCAACATGTTGATTAGAAGAATTTCCTGTCACATTTTATGTAGAATGTCTTCCTGTCATTTTTTGGTTAGGAACTTCTATGTATTACCTTTTGACCAGAAATTTATTTATGTCATCTTTTTAAAAGACGACATCATCATCCAAGGTGGAGACAGTTACCTCTTCAATGCCAAATTCGAATAAGCACAAGAAGTTGTGGTTATTTCCAAGAAGAGATGTAATTACTAACTGTATAGAGAAAATCAAGAATCTTCCATTTTTAACAAAAACATATAACAAATGCATAGAAGTCTAGGCTCCACGTGTTTTATTCTTATGGAATAAAGGAGGAAACCCGTGCAAGAGATTTGTTGCTAGATAGTTGGAGGAAAATCTGAGAAAATTCACATCCTCTATTCTTGCCAAAAATAAGGACACTCAGTTTTGTGTTATAATTTTTAGGCAAATGAGGACGAATTTGAAAAATCCAAGACATGGATTTTTTCTAGAACAGACCTAGTTAGGTTTTCACGCAGCGAAATCTTCGAGAATTGAATGATTTGAAAGATACACATGGTTTTCTAAAGGTAGTATTTCCTGATTTACTATTGCAACCGATTTCCAGGTGGTTAGCATTGGAGAGATCCTTGACATGTGATCTTGTTTGTATTAAAAACCATTTTGTAATCTTCTCATAGATTACAAAAAACAAATAGAGTGTTCTTATATGCAGCTATTACATGATGAAGCTATAAATACGTATGTAATATCAGCCCAAAAGAGATGAATATAGATATACTTTAATAGAATTTGATCAACACTCTTATAGCAGATTTTTTGTATTATCAAGTTGTGAAATAAAATATTATTAAATTAATCAGTCCAACGTAAAAAGAATTTTTATTTCCACTCACCATGTGAACCAGAGGAAGGGCCCACTCTTGGAATGCTCGGTGAGGTTGTTGCATGTTTTAAATAGTTAGAATTTATATTCTGTGTAATTTCATTTTCTGCTGCATTTTATTTCTGCGTGATTTAATTTCTTGCATTTTATTTACAAGCTGGTTTAAAACTGATCTTCATTGGATAATCATTTCAGATGTTGATATTCTGTCGATGTTGGTGTGTTTATATGAAGCATAAAGTGTGAGTTCTATTCTGATTTATAAAAGAGGTTGTTGTTGTCTGTAATAATTTTTGTCACTGTTGCTCCCATCACAGATTATTAACAGTTCCTGTCACATTTCTGATAGGAAGATAGAATAGAAAGGTTGAACCAGATTTTCGCTAGGAAATTGGTGCTTGTTCTAGCTGCATTTCATCCCCACTTGATTAATTGATTTACTCTCTTAGGTATACTACCACAACACTTCTCGCAAGCGATGATCCCCAGGTTGACACTCTTAGACTGAGCTAAAATCCTTCTTTATTCTTTACCACCAGTTTTGGCCTATCAGAGGAAACTGTGCCTAAAAATCCAACAAAATACACGTCTAATCAGGATACAACTCCTAAAGTCAAAGAGCTTTTTTCAGTGGCAGGGGGTGCTAACTTGTCTCAGGGGGAGGAAGGTCAGTCCTTAAGTCAACATAAGGAGGATCCTATTCAAGGGGAGAAAAGGATGGCACCATATCCGAAACGTTTAAAGTCCATAACTTTGGAAGATACTCCAGAAGTATCTTTGGCTATAGAAACTACGTTAATTCAAGAGATAAGCAAATGCAAATTGAAGTTCCTTTATTGCAAGCAATAAAGTAAATTCCTAAGTTAAACTAGTTAATCAAGCAGCTATGTATTAAAACACCAAGGAGGAAGCCAAAAAAGATAAATACCATTCATATTGATGGTTATTTACCTGATTTTCTGTCTGGAAAGACTACTGCTCCAAAATATGATGATCCTGGGAGTCCACTTATAACCGTTACAATCTACGAGGTAGCAATTCCAAATGCACTAGTGGATTTAGGAGCAGCTATTAATGTAATGACTGTGGATGTAATGGAAAAATTATGGTTAATTGATTTATGTCCTACAACCACAGTCTTACAAATGGAAAATCAGTCTATAGCCATCCCAAAGGGAGTCATTAAAAACATCCTTGTCAAAGTTGATGGATGGGATTATCCAATCGATGTCCAGGTAATTCAGTCGCTTACACCTAAGGATAGTTATCCTATAATTCTTGGAAGACCTTGGCTGGCTACGGTTGCTACTAAGATTGATTGTAGGGAAGGGGGAATGACCATTTCGCATGGTCAAGATAGTAAACATTTGTTCTTATATCCCCCTGCTAAACCTACTAAGCACAAAAAGGTCTGGGTTGATGAACCTAAGGAATCAAATGGTTCAGACAGTTCAGCCTCCCTAGCCATGGTAATCATTAAACAACATGGGGAAGAACTGGAGGAAGAGTTAGTAAATGAAATAGCACGCCTTTCTACAACCTCGAATGAGGAAGAAGTGATGGATGCCCCAAGAATCTTTAGGAAACCAATTGATATAAATGGGATGGAGCACAACTATGCTACAATGGGAATGCCTTGTCCCTTAGCAAATATGATTCCCAAAACAAGTCATTTCTATGAGGATATCACAAGGTTTCACCAACAAGTACCTCATAGTTGTCCTCTCAATAAATTTTTACTACCTATGTATACTGTAAGCTCAGTTCATCCTAGAACAAAATCAATAATGCTATTACCAGGAAAAACTTTGAATATCAATAGCTAGTTGATAGAAACTCAGGAGGATAAGTTGCTTAATGTGTTGGTACAAAGGTCTAAATATTTTTCTTGGGATTATACAGACATGAGGGGAATTCACCCAAGTGTTTGTACTCATCACATTTACACTAACATCATTATAAGGCCTATTCACTAGCCGCAAAGGAGACTCAATCCTACATTAAAGGATTTTGTCAAAATTGAGATTGAGAAACTCCTTCATGTTGGATTTATTTATCCAATCTCTGATAGTAAATGGGTATCACCTATGGTGGTAATCCCAAATAAAAATGGGAAGTGGAGAATCTATGTAGATTATTGAGAACTCAATAAATCCACTTATAGAGATTATTTTCCCTTACCATTCATTGATCAGGTCCTGGACAACTTGGTTGGGAGGAACTGTTTCTCCTTTCTTGATGGATTTAGTGGTTATAATCAGATACAAATTGCTCCAGAAGACCAGGACAAAACAACGTTTACCTACCCTTGGGGCACTTTTTCATATAGATTGATTCCTTTTGGACTGTGCAACGCTCCAACGACCTTTCAAAGAGTCGTTCTTGCCATATTTTTCGTTCTCCTTAATGACTATGTCGAGGTCTACATGGATGATTTTACAGTTTATGGGTCAACATATGACGAAGCTCTTTAGAACCTAGGTCAAGTTCTGCAAGTTTGTGAGGAAAATAGACTATCCCTTAGCCATGAGAAATGCTTAATAATGGTGGAACAAGGAATAGTCTTGGGTCATCATATTTCCTCTGAGGGAATAAAGGTCGACCCTAAGAAAGTTGAAGTCGTCCAACAGTTGACAATTCCTCGAACTCAGATAGATGTAAGAAGTTTTCTTGGACATGTTGGTTACTATAGAAGGTTCATAGAAGGCTTTAGTAAAATTGCAGTTCCTATGTTCTCTCTTTTACAGAAAGAAGTGGAGTTTTTTTGGACATCTGTGTGTCAGCAATATTTTGAAGCAATCAAGGAAAAGCTTGTCTCTGCTCCCATCCTGCAAGGGAAAAATTAGAGTAGCCCCTTTCATATCTCTGTTGATGCTTCTGATAATGCTATCGGTGCAGTTATGGGACAAGAAGATGAGAACGGGAGAAAGTATTCTATATATTTCATCAGTAAAAATCTTACTCCTGCAGAAAGGAATTATACAACAACAGAAAAGGAATTTCTAGTTGTTGTTCACGCTATTAAGAAATTCCATCATTATATTATGGGGTATAAGGTCACAATTTATACGGACCACTTAGCTATGAAATACCTAATGAACAAACCTGTGGTTAATGGTCAAATTATGAGATGGCTATTGCTCCTTCATGAGTTTAATGCCATGATTCTTGATAAACCAGGGAAATATAATGTGGTAGCCGATTTTCTGTCACGAATCAAACATGAAGAAGATGACAATACCCCTATACAGGATGATTTCCTAAATGAAAATATGTTTGCAGTTTTTGTAAAATCACCTTGGTTTGCAGATATAGCTAACTATTTAGCTGCTTCTGAAGTACCTCCTAGATTCATGTCTAAGCAAATAAAGCATCTAATTAGGGAAAGTGACCCGCTCAAGTGGATTCACCAAATGTTATTTCGTTGTGGTCCTGACATGATTTTCAGGAGATGTGTAAGAGTGGATGAAACCTATAGAATTCTAAGGGCCTATCACGATGACCCTTTGGGAGGACATTACTCTGCAAAGAGAACTTCCCACAAAGTCCTACGCACTAGATACTATTGGCCCTCAATGCATAGACATTAAGAACTATTTTCATCATTGTGATGAATTTCAGAGGGTAGGAAGACCAACTGCTTCTTTGGAAATGTCGTTGCTGCCACAGGTAGTCCTTGAACCATTCGAAAAATAGGGTTTAGATTTTATCGGACCCATAGATCCTTCCTCTCAAGGGAAAGAGTATATATTGTTTTGCACTGACTACCTGACAAAATGGGCTGAAGTTCAAGCCTTAAGAATAGCTAGGGAAGAACAGGTTGCGGACTTCCTTTATAATAAAATCTTCCTTAAATTTGGAGCCCCTCGAACTATCGTAACTGATCAGGGACCCCAATTCATGTCCCGAGTGCTCTTAGAATTTACTAATCATTTCTAGGTAAGCCATAGGAAGTCATCCCCTTACCACCCTCAAGCGAATGGCTAGGTAGAAGTAACTAACAGAGAGCTAGAAAATATTCTAACAAAAATAGTTTCTTCTTGAAGAAAAGACTAAGCTAGAAAACTCCCTGAAGTCGTATGGGCATACAACACAACTTGGAAATCTACGACGGGATTCAGCCCTTACGATCTTGTTTTTGGGAAGAAGCCTCTTCTTCCCATTGAGTTTGAATTACAGACTCTACGAATGGCTATGGAACTAGGTCTAGATTTAAAACGAGCCCAAGTTGAACGAGTTTTGCAACTAAGTGAATTGGATGAGCTCCGTTTAGACATCATCCATCAAACTAAACTAATTCAACATCAACAAAAAGTGTGGCACGATAAAAATATTAAGGAAAAGGAGTTTCATAATGGGGATTGGGCCATGTTATTTGATTCAAGATACAAGGATCATAAGGGGAAGCTCAGGACTCATTGGGTGGGACCTTATGAACTTGATGAAGTCTTTTCGAATGGAACTATTCAGTTGAAACCAATTGATGGTGACACCTGAACTCTTTTGGTTAATGGTCATCACTTGCGTGTCTACCATAAGCTAGTCAATGGGGAAGACTTTACAAAGATGGTGGAAATTCAGGGTGAGGTCCAATGTGTTGACTCTGCCATGACAGAGTCTATCTGGTAACAATGCTATGCTGTTAAAATTAAAATTTATAAAAAATTAAAAATAAAAATAAAAACATAATTCAAAAATGTGCAATAAATGGACATGTATGCTAAGATATTTTCTTTCATTTAATCTTTCTTCGTTTTTGAACTTAGCTAATTTTATTTTTATTTTTGTAGGACTTCTCAAAATGCAGAATGTTATGATGTCGATACCAATGCTCCAGAACGTGATGTTTTCAAAGCCCGATGCTCTAGAACTTGCATAAAGCTCATCATGTCGAAGAGGTGTTCTACACTAAGGTTCAAAGTTAATGAAGTTCAAAAATTATTTTCCATGTCACTCCACTTTCATTCTGTTATTGCTCCGGCTGCATCTTTCAACAATGCTCTGGAACCTTTCATTATGTTGTTGCTTCGGCTGCATCTTTCAGCGATGCTCTGGAACCTTTCATTCTGTTGCTGCTTCGGCTGCATCTTTTAGTGATGCTCCAAAACCTTGCATTATGTTGCTGCTTCGACTGCATCTTTCAGCAATGCTTTGGAACCTTTCATTATGTTGCTACTCCAGCTGCATCTTTCAGCAATGCTTTGGAACCCTTCATTCCATTACTGCTTCGGCTGCATCTTTTAGCGATGCTCTGGAACTTCCATTTCATTTTTGTTTTGGTCGCACCTCACACCGATGCTCTGGAACTTCTGCACTCATTTCGAGCACGTTATTAAATCACATTTCCTGGAACTTGTTCATTCGTCTCCCACCACCTTTTTCAAAAAAAATAATTTTTGTGATTCTTCCACCAGAATATCCCATACATTTGTCTTTCTATTTTTCTTTAGTTATAAATAAACCACCCAATTTCGTACTCCCCATTGATAGTTCTGTTACCCATAGAATTTTGCACCATATCATAATAACTCCACCATCACCTCAACCAATACCTTCATGTCATCCTATCAAATCTGTAAGGTATAAGATCTTCGAACGATCACAAAATGCAAGTAAGTATTAATTTTTTCTTTAAGTAGGTAGTTATTTTTTAATAAAGAATAATTTATTGGCACGAACTTCACTCTCAATTTAGCAATTTGTGCCACTCAGTGATCAACTACTTGTACGGAAAATCCTTTTGCATGCCTCCATGCAGATTGGAAATCATTGAAGAGCAAGCTGTAAATAAGACAAATAAGAGATTACAGAGGCAATGTTTTCAAAAACAAGCATGAAATCTCTATGCCAAACTTAAAAAAAAATCCTTTGCAGTGTATGAAATAGGGAAATGGGGGGTGGTAAAAGAAAGGCAGAGCCGGATTCAGCAAAAAAATTATTGGGATTGAGCAATATCTCCAGGTTGTTCGAAGAAGCAGGATGGTTAAACTTCATCAGAAAATTTGAGGGGTATAACGAAAATTTGGTCAATTGTTTTGCTGAGAACTACACTAATGGTGAGGTGGTACTTCAGGGGAAGCATTTCAAGGTGAGTTCCAAAATTATTTCCTACTTATCTGGTTTAGAAAATTCAGGCATAAAAATAAAGGAAACCTCTCAAATTACGTATCAAAAATTATCTGAAATATTTGTTAAAGAGGGAGACCCACACCGAATGCTAGTAATAAGTATCAGGGGACAAAATAAAGGGTTCCAGAGAACCTTCATAGTAGAACCTTGGGGCACTACTGCTGCATGGATTATAAAATATTTTACTTTTGAGGGTCAGCTAGTTGTAGTTGTAGGACTTGCCGTTTGTATGTTGACTCATTTACATCATGGGAAGGAGGATCCAACTCTTAGGGTTAACATGCCTAAATTCTTGTATGATTCCTTGAACACTTCCATAGAAAGGTATAAAATAGGGACTGGGCCTTTGAAACATCACGAGTCAATTCAGCTAATCTGCAAGTACCACTTCAATAAGAAACCTGAGGGAAAATGGGAGAAGTTTTTAAAGAAAATGGAGATGCCTGTAATTGCAAGAACCATAGAATCAAGGGAACCATCCCACCAGGCTATTCCTCCATCTAGATCAATTTTCCTTAAGGGATCTCCAACTTTGGAAGCTCTTAATCCCACCACTCCTGGTGAGGATTTTCCAACCTTCTTTGAGGATGAATTCAAAACCCTCGACTTGTTAGAACAGGTTGATATTATTTATTCTAACACAAGAAAACCCAAAAAGAAGAAAAAGAGGAAAAATAGAACACCCGTCATTTTCCAAGAATTGCCTCCACTCAAAAGGAGTAAGCGGTTAGCTTCTAAATTCTCTAAAACCCCAATACAAGGCAAGGAGGGAAGTTCACAAAAGAAAAAGCCTAAGCGGCCACCTAAGCCCATAGAAATTTCAGAGCTTGCCAGTGAAGAGGAAGTACCCCTAAATAAACAAGATTCAGGAGAAGAGTTTCCTTTCCACTCTGCACATGTGGAGGAAATCTTCAATGACGAAATTCAGGGAAGAGAACCTAAGGGGGATGGCAGTGTATCAGAAAAGTTGTCACCCATTGTGAATAAAATTGTTGAAACATTTGAAACAAGTAGTGACATTACTAAATTGGAAAAGTGTAAAGTAGAAATTGATGATTTACAAAGACAATTGTCTAAAAGTAATGAACTTATAGAATTGCAGAAAGAAGAATCGGCTATGCAAATTGCAAAAATAAATAAAAGAGATCAAGAAGAAAAGCGCTTGAAGCTTCAATTGCAGGAAAAAGACTCAATAATCCATAGGTTACAAGAGCTGATGCAAGAACAGAATCAAAAACATAAAATGTATAGTGTTGACATTGCAAATAAAAATGCATAGATGGAAAGAATAAAGAAAAATTTTGCACTCATGCTCACAGCTTTTGAGGAGGAAAAGAAAATAAAAATTGAAGAGTTGAATGCTTCCATCAGCAGGGTAGTTGAACTAGAGAAGGATTTGAAGGAATGTCATGTAAAACCTCAAATGGAGTCCAAAGAAATTCAGACTGGGCCAATTGTAACTAATTGGTTCCAGGTCCGCATTCCACCTCTGCTAATGAAATGGATGGAAAATTGTTACTTCCTCAGGAATGTCCAAACTGAAAATTACAAGTTGAAGAAGGAACTAGTGCTCCTGAAGGAGTCATTTCATAAGGCCTACAAAGGGAAGCAGGATGTATGTCAACTAGTGGATTGTTTATTGAATTGTAGAAGACCATCAATAGTTTACTCTATTTTTTTGAATGAACAATGGCTAAGATGGAAATTGTTTAGGATTTATAATGATCAGCCCTATGAGCCTAATGATAAAGAGTTTGTTAAAATATTTGTAGAATCAACTTTTGACTACCAGGATTTAATTTGTGAATTATTTTTGCATGACTTGTTATTAGAGAATCATATAGATTTCTTTATCAACTTGTTTGTTGGAGAGGTAGAACTGAGAGCATTTCTCTCCACCATGAGCAATCAAATTCATTGGTAGGATAGGACAAAAGAATTGGCACAGGTAGAGAGAACAGTAGGTCTCCAAATAAGGTCCTCAAATTCAAGGCTTGATGGGTTTAAAGCTATATTTTTGTCTCTCCTAGTTAATGATAAGCTAAAGGAAAAGTATGACAATAGCCTTAAGCTCTGTTATGATAATTTCATGGAAAATGGACAGAAGTTGATAGGAAAAACATGGCATGCTTGCGAAGAAAGGTTCACCCCTCTACCAGCTTACTTAAAGAAAAGAGAGGTTATATCCCCTCTAAATATCAGGAGGTCATTCTGAAGGGCTGATGCCTTAGTTAAAATCCTGAAGACTTTGAGGACAAAATGGATAGGAATGAAATACAAACCTCCCTTGCTACTCAATCCACCCCCGACCTTCAATATTTCCACAAATCAGAATGACAGAATTTTTAATGAATGGAGGGAGAGTGTGATGTTTCAAAGAGGGTTCATTCATAACCCTGAAGCTTTTGATGCATCAGCCAAGGAGACACATGATCTTAGTACTCTTTATGAAGAATGGAATAGACCTCAAGGGTTTAACTATGGACCAGGAGGACCTGCCATAAATTAGGTTGGGGAGGAAATGATGACGTAAAAATAACCTCATTATAATAAAATCTGGAAAGCTTACCTTTGCTAGCTCAATACTAAGCCTGTGCCAATTTATTAAACTTTAGGAGAAGTAATTGCTTATTTTAAATGAAAATTATGCTTTCTTTCTTTCTTTTGATCAATTGCAAAAATTTACCAAAGCAGGTTTAATGGGTTGACTTGAGAATTTTTGTAGGGAATAACAGGTCATCATGTGGTTGTTACAGAAGTTTATCCAGCACGTGCGTCAAGAGTAATGTTGTGAGCCCACTCCTAGATGCCTAGATGATGCGCCAAAGATTTAGTTCCTACACTTTAAATTTTTGTTGTTAAAACTTTATGGCTCTTCTCGAGCCTTCCATATGTTTATGAGCTTTAAAGACATCAAAGTTAGTTTTAAGTTAAGGAAGACTTTTTCAATGGCTATCCACGCCATCTTAAATTTAGGATTTAGTTAAAAATTTATCTATAAAAATGTAATTTCACAAGTGATGAATAAGACAGAGGAAGCATCATTATGTTGTTCATATGGTTTTTCAAAGCACTATTAAAATGAGTTATCTAATTTTTGTCTATTGGTAATTGTCGAATTTCGAATGATGATGATTGTTTGTAATGAAAGGACTTGAGAACCTATAGCTTATGTGATTTAAAGATGAATTATTAGCCCACGAGATGGCTACTCGAGGGGAGTTAGTCTAGATAGATAAGTATTTTACTATTAAGTTATTTTTCTTTGTTAAAGGTAAATTGTTGTTCATTAGGAAGTAACAAGTTGTTGAAGAGTCGAGTCTGTAGTTCTGGAGCACCATTGTTTTTAATTAGTCTAATTTCTCTTCCGTAGTTGATAAAATCCTTTTTTGTTTGAAATATTTTTAATTGTTCATTCCCTTACTTTTATTTTTTCCATAGTATATCAGTTGTTTAGTTTACTTGTCTCCATGCTTTCTAAATTAGTTGTTTTATGCTTTTTATTTTAGTATTTCTAGATTTTCTTAGAGTAAGATTAATCTCTAGTTAAGTAGTAATGGCTTTAGATTAGAACTGATTTTCGTAGTTTAAAAGGAAAACAGAAAAAAATATAAAATGGGTTATCCAAATAATCTCCTTCTGCAAACTGTCTTGGACACTGCCAGATCGACTAATTGAAATTCAATTATTCTAAAGTAGTAGGACCTAATGACAGCCTATCACTCAACATATACAAATTTAAGCATCATCAATTCTAATAGTGTTGACATCAATGACAACCACATATCAGCAATGCAACCACAACATCCAATAGGAAGATGGTGATGCATTCATTGCATCTTTGGTAACTCATGCAGGTAATGATGCATGGTTAATTGACAAGGTACCTTGCAAAGGTGTTTTAAAGTGTTGTAGCACACTTTCACACTTTTCTAGGGTTTTCTCAATTAATTAAACATAATAAACATACTTTTAATCATAATAAACTTTAATCTTGTCTTATTTGGAGTGATGTAAAGTGTTGTGACACACTTTCACATTCCTCTAGACTTGTCATTAATAGTTGGGCTTTCTTATGCTTTAATTGGCCCTATTTTTCATCCACAAGCCTAATTTATTATATCCTTTCGGGGAATATCCCAACACCAATCAGTAACCAATCATAAGTCAAGTGTTCCTGGCTTGTGTGGCCCAGATTTAGTGT
This sequence comes from Sequoiadendron giganteum, assembly GCA_007115665.2. Classification (NCBI taxonomy): domain Eukaryota; kingdom Viridiplantae; phylum Streptophyta; class Pinopsida; order Cupressales; family Cupressaceae; genus Sequoiadendron; species Sequoiadendron giganteum. The sequence continues at coordinate 699,052,552 of CM021103.1, read as the reverse complement.
TTGGGAATCATTCACCACCTCGGGAAAATGAGTCCCATCTAGGCATTTTTGGCCCCAATATTGGTTTCACACATTTCTAAACACTTTTCATTTTTGGTCCTATACATTATGTGTGATGGGACTCATTCACCACCTTGGGTGAATGAGTCACATGTGACCAAAATTCAAGTTTAAATCAATTTTTTGGTGGGATTTTATTCTCCTAGATCCGATGTCGGCTTTTAGTGTTGTAATTTCGAGAATTCTTGCATAATTGAGTATAAATACAAGGTTCTTTCTCTCATTTTACCCCCAAGCATTCAAGTACCCATCCTTATAGGAAATTAAGTTCACAAGAGCATTTGAGCAAGAGAATTTGAGGCATTCAAGGGAAGATCATCAAGCATTCAAGAGCATTCAAGAGAATCAATCATCATGTCAAATATTACGTTCTTCATGTTTGTTATTGTGCTAAGAATTGTGATGTAGAGTTCATGATTCAAGCAAGCATTGCATTCAAGATCTATCAAGATCAATCAAGAATCAAAGAACACATCGATTGTAGCACGTTATTGCTAGGGTTTGGTGAGTTGCAACATTATCTTTTGTTCATTCATCATTCGCCCTTTACATTTGCTTTTATTTCAAGGTTTAATTACCAACAAGGGGTTTGAGCAAGGCAAACCCCTATTCTCTAACCCCACAACATTTTTCCCTCTTCTTGTGTGTGATTTTCAAGTCTAGATTGCATATTTGTCATGGAGAAAATTTGTCAAAGTTGTAATTCTTGACCTTGGAGAAGCTTGGAGAAGACCTGCAGGTGGTATTCTGTATATGTAGATCTGGAAACTAGTCAAAAAGAGTAGAGCAGACTGAGAGACACGAAACCTATTTTAGAACTTTTGAAAAAGTAGAAGTTGACCGATTTGCCAGTATTGGTGAATGAGTCCAAATATACAGGCCTAAAAAGGGTTTTTTATAGATTTGGATACCCTTTTGGCTGAAACTTGTTCCTGCACATTTTCCTGGAAACTAGACTAATTTGCACAACTTGGTGAATGAGTCCCAATCAACATAAATAGAAAAAATTTCAGTGATCTAGATCTCCATTTTTCCTTCTTCGATCTTCCAGGTGCACACATTCCAGTCTCATAGCTTTTTATTGCATTTTTTCATCTTTCTAGGTCACTTTGCATATCACACTATGTTTTCCAACATCTTCTTTTCCAAGTTTACACTTGTTGGTGAACCCCTCATTTGACACCATTCAATCCCTTAGAATGTTCCCGTTGCTAGATTTCAATCTCCTTTGCATTTAAATCTCAAGGGCTTGTTCTTGAGTGAAAAGGGCAAGAAACATGACCTCTCTCCTTTTAAGTCCAAAACCCTAGAAGCAACAAAGAGGACCCCAATTTTTCACCTTTTTAGGTGGAATAAGAAGGATTAATGGTGTGTTGCATATCCCTAGTTCAGCATGATTTTTTTTTTTTTTGTGAGAAAACTAATAGATGCAAGTGTGCATATAGTATTTTCTGATGCAGGATGCAAGATGGTCAGAGGTGTTGTGGTGATTGCTAGAGGTGTCAAATATGGCACATTGTATAATCTTGATGCATGCACCGTTGAGTGCAATAGTACTTCTGTGAAAAGAAAGTCTATGGAAGAAGTGAGGGTTTCACCTTCAATAGATGGTCATGGGTTTTGGGTACCCAAGGGTGCTCTTTCTTCTAAAACAAAGTTACCTACAGAGAAAACTGTGTTATGGAACCAAAGACTTAGCCTCATTGGAGAAAAGGGTCTAAGGACCTTGAAAAATAAAAACCTTGTTGAATTTTTATCTAATTGTAATCTTGAATTTGATTTATATGTGAGCATTGCTTTTATGGAAAACAAAACCATGTTCAGTTTTACTCGAGTTCTCATAAATCTTGTGGTGTATTGTATGTTATTTATTCTGATGTGTTTGGTCTTGTAGATATTCCTTCAATTGGTAAATCCACATATTATGTTTCATTTATTGATGATTATAGTACAAGGACATGGGTATATTTTTTAAAGAGTAAATCTGAAGTTTTTAGTCGATTTGAAGAATTTAAAGCAATGGCCAAGTTGCAAACTAGAAAGAAAATAAAAATTTTGAGGACTGATAATGGTGGTGATTTTTTCTCTAATGGTTTTGATATATTTTGTAAATATTGTGGTATTCATAGAAAGAAGACAACTCTTTATTCTCCACAGCAGAATGGAGTTGCAAAAATAATGAATAGGACACTAATGGAGAAGGCTAGGAGTATGTTGAGTGGTGCCGGTCTAGAACAAAGGTTTTGAGATGAAGCTATTGCTATTACTTGCTACCTAATTAATAGGTCTTCTACATCAACTCTTGTTGATAAGAAACATATAGAGGCATGTTCAGGCCACAAGCCTTCATTAAGACATCTTAGAGTTTTTGGTTGCGAAGAATATGCACATGTGCCAAAGGAGAAGTGAACAAAGTTGGAGAACAAGGATGTGAAATGTATATTCATCGGATATAGTTATGGTGTGAAAGAATACAAGCTTTGGAATCCTGTTACACAAAAGGTAATACATAGTAGAAGTGTTATTTTAAAGAAACTAAGCCTTCTTTTGTTACATTGCAGATAGAACAAAGTGAATAAGAAGATGTGATTCAATTTCCTTCTACACTTGAGAAATTTGAATTGAAGTCCATGGATAGACAAGAAGTTGAGGAGAGCTCATCTAGCTCTAAATATTAATAAGAGTAGGAAGAACCTCCAACTTAGCTTGTTCATAGGTCAACAAGGCATATAGACAACCACCTAAAAGGTATTCACCTGATGATTGGAGATGTATTTTTTCTTTGAATACTAACATGGATGAACCCATATCAGTAGAAGAGGCATTAGGTATGAATGATGTAGAATATTGGAAGTTTTCTATAGATGAAAAAATTGTAGCTTTGAAAAACAATGATACATAGGATCTTGTACCATTTCTCAGGAAGGAAGAAAACCTGTTGGTTGCCAATGGGTGTTCAAGAAAAAGATTGGTTCAGATGAAAGTATTGAGAAATAAAAAGAAAGGTTGGTTGGAAAAGGTTACTCTCAAGTTGAGGGTGTTGACTATGGTGAGATATTTAATCTTGTTATAAAAATGACATCCATTAGATTTTTGATCTCTATTGTTGCTTCTTATGATTTAGAGGTTGAGAAAATTGATGTGAAAAATGCTTTCCTTCATGGTGACTTGGAGTAGGAAATTTATATGACATACCAGAGCACTACGTGGTGAAAGGTAAAAGTAAATTGGTTTACAAATTCAAGAAATATTTGTATGGTTTAAACAGAGTCCCTAGCATGTGGTACCATAAATTTGATACATATGTGTTGAGTTTGAGATTTGATCATTCTAAATCAAATCATTGTGTTTATTATAAAATTGATGGTGGTCGTTTCCTGTTTATTGCCTTATATATTGATGACATGTTATTCATTGGTAAAGGGAAAGGTATGATTTCAAAACTAAAATCTCAACTTGTTGCTAAGTTTGAAATGAAAGATCTTGGTGTAGGTAAACACATTGTTGGGATGGAAATTAGAAGAGATAGAGTGAACAGAAAGGTATGGCTTGGATAAAGTAAGTATTTCAATTCAATTTTATAGAGGTTTGATATCTAGGATTGTAGACCATTATGTGTTCCTATTTCATCTAGAACAAAGTTATATTCATATTGTCCAACATCCCCATCGGAGATGGAATATATGAGAAAAGTTCCTTACCAGAGCTTGTAGTTGGAATTTTGATGTATGCTATGGTTTGTACTAGACTAGACATTGCCCAAGTAGTGGGAGTTATTTCTAGATATATGTCTAATCATGGTAGAGTTCTTTGGGATGCAATTAAAAGAGTCTTCAAATATTTGCGTGGTACCTCAAATTATTATTTATGTTATCATAGTAATATGGCTAAAGATTAAATTTCCCTTGATATTCATGGTTATGTGGGTTCAAACTGGGTAGGTGATGTTGATAGCAGAAGATCTACCAGTGCTTACATGTGTTTAGTTTATTTGGTGGTGCAATTAGTTGGATGAGTAAGCGACAGGTTGTGGTTTTTTTCCACTATTGAAGTAGAGTATATGACAACTAATCATGCTTGTAAAGAAGTCATTTGGCTTGAGAGATTGTGTTTAGATATTGGAATAAAACAAGGTGCAGTGACAATTTATTGCAATAGTCAAAGTGCAATATGTCTAGCCAAGAACCTAACATTTCATGCCAGGACCAAGTACATTGATGTACATTATCATTTTGTTAGAGATATGGTCAAAGATGGTAGGGTGAATTTGGTTTTAAGGTAGAGACTTTGATGAATGTTGTTGATTCTTTAACTAACCATGTGAGCACAAATAAGTTCATATGGTGTTCAGAGACTATGGGCCTTTTGACCCCTAGCAATTAAGAGATGATGATGACACCCTTCCATTGTCCTTGCAAGGTGTTTGAAAAGTGGGAGATTTTTTAAGAAAATGTGTCTCAACCTTGCAATTACATCAGGTACTATTGATACATAAGGTATTGTTCAGTCGACAACGACAGGGGGCATGGGGACCATTCATCATTATGTCTCATATTCGATGAATCATATTTTATTAGATTGACTTGCCCTAGAAGGCAACCCTATTTTATGAGGGTTTTGTATTACGGGTATGTATTTTGATGTATTATGAGAGTATGATAGTGGTTGTGTTGCCTCTAAATCTTTGAGTGGTGATACTCCTGTGAGAAGCTTGCTCTGCAAGTATATTGTAATCTTTTTTATTGTTGAATAATATATTGGGTGGATTTTGGAGTGTGGGGTTTTTCTCCCGAAAGGTTTTTCCCCACATAAATCATTGTGTTGTGGTATGCATGATATTTGTGTTTATTTTTGTTTAAGTTTCTATAACTATTAAATATTTTTAAAAATTTTGCATTATTCTCCTCTCAAGATTAGTGTAGGAAGTTGTTCTTCTACCTTAGCTTCCTTACAATTATTTATGTTAAGGGTTTAAGGCATAACCTCTTGAGTGTTGGAAAAATGTGTAGCAAAATATATAGTATTATGTTTCAGAATGATGGATGTGAGATCAGAAAAGGCTCCAAAACTGTGGTTGCTACTGGAAGAAGGATAGATAGAATTTTTTTTAGCTTAAAGGTGTTGATGGTCATTGTTTTATGACTCAGATTAATGAAACTTGGCTATGGCATAGAAGGATGTGGCACATCAATTTTTGATAGCCTAGTAAGAATAAGTTCAGTTCAAGCTATGAGAGATGCTCCAAAGATTACAAAGCTCATCAATACTATTTGTAAGGAACATGAAATTGGTAAGCAAGTGATCTGTATAGGATCTAGACTAGATTGCAGTATTTAAATGCTTAACTTTTACAATGATTATTCCAAGTTAATAATATCAAAATTAACTTATGGAAATAATTAAAATGACAAGTAATAACAAGGTGATTATAACAGAAAGGAAGGAAATGAGAGAAAGAAAGAGAGAGAAGAAGAGAAGTGCAAACAGTGTTTGATTACGGAGTTAGTCACAAACGTGACTACGTCTCCGGGTCCACTCCAATAGAGAGACCGATCCGATTAACTCCAAAATCAATTACAAAGCACCACTATCATTCTCCAAGCACTTCGGCAGCATAACAACGCTCTAACGTGCAAGAATGGAATCTCTACAAGACCTCTCTTCCGATTATCTCCACAGCTTCAAGACTTTGTCACCTGAAAAAAACTTCCCTTTCGCTCTCACCTCACACCCCTTTAAATACAAAAAATTAACCCAATATGGTATAAAACCATATGATTTACAAAATATTCCCATATCTCCATTTTTACATATAATAACAATTTTAAGCCCCTTTAGTTTTTAACTCCCGGGCTTATTCTGTTTTGGAAGGTTTTTGGTTAATCCTTAAAAGGATTATTTATTATAGTTTAGGGGAGTTTGTTTTAATTTTTAAAAGCATTTGGTTTCAAACCTTTAACAAAACCAATAGTCGCCTAACATATGTAATAACCATCGCGTGGCCCAATGGTGGCTATTTATTTTACTTGGATGGAGGTCGGCGGTTCCAAACCCGCCGGCCTCCGTTTTGTTTGCAACACCGCTCAACATATAGAACAAAACAAAACCGGCACTGTCAATAGTAACGGACGCGGATATAGTGGAACGGCTATGGGCTAAGTTTGGTGGAGAGAGGTTGGAGGTTCGAATCCCCCAACAACCTTTTTAACAAACAAAACATCTAGACTGTCGAAGGATTGAAGAGAGGCCACGTGTCATAACTTCATTCGCTGACGATGACACCTCTACGCTGACTAAGCTGTGACCACATTGCTAACTCATTGCCATGTGTCAGGTTACCATTCGCTGTCGTGGACACATCACTGCTGACTGTGCGCTGATAAGGCCGTGGATGATGACTAGGATGCCAACCAGACTGTCGACGTGGTGTACGGAAAGGACACGTGTCGAATTCTGATTGGTCCATACAATTTTGACGTGGATGCTGACATCATCGTACGGATGACACGTGTCAACCACGGATTGGTCCATTTTGATCTGCATAGATGCTGACGTCATCATGTACGGATGCTGACATCATCACTGTACCTTCAGTCCACCAAGTCAACCTGAAACTTTGACCAGCTGTATCTTGAGCCTCCGATGTCGGATTTCGACGAAACGAACGCCGTTGGAAAGCTTGCGACGGGCTCTTCGCAATGATGCCAACTTCAACAACTTTTGACAACATCATTTTTTTCGCTTCCTGGACGCCCTCTGATCCCAGTTTGACCCAAGGTTTGACTGGCCATAACTTGCACAAACGGACTCCTTTTCGCTCCGTTCGAGTTGCGTTGGAATCAGGACGTCAAGCTCTTTCTGATGGTGCTGATTTTGGAGAGAAATGGAACACTTCAATTTTCACTGAAAAATGTCCACCGGATCAGGCCTCCCCACTAAAGACCTTTTGGACCTCCAAAAGTGGCATTTAATCTGACATTAAGTGAGGACTTGGCCTCCCCACTTGTCCTATATCCTCTGTACATCTGAATACCTGACTCACAAGCATAATCAAGACTGCAACAATATTGTTGAACATAAACATAACTTTATCACTTCCATAAGCATCTACATCAATTGCCGTAGCCACTAACCAACAAAAATTGACTAGCATCAAGCTGAACAACAATGCAGAAATGAAAGAGAATAAGTTAACAACAATTCGATCCTTCACAACAAGAACATTTTTACCCAAGGAACCATCAATGCTTTCAATCATCATTCCCTCATGCTGTATTGTTGGTGTATCCTGCAACATCTGACCCTGGTTAGCTACTCCAAGTTCATGTCTAGAACCACCTGTACTGACAGACATAAGAGTTAACTCTTTACTTGCATTAATTACCCTCTTTAACTACCCTATTTTTGTAAAAGAACGATTAGTCTTAATCCTGTGAGAATGTACAATATACTGAATTCCATCTTTAAACAAGTGATAATGATTCTTTTCCCTGTAGAAGATTGCTTTTCTGTCATAAAGATAAGGGCTACCAAGCACTATCCCACAGATATCCAATGGAACTACATCAAATTGTACTTCATCCACAAATTTACTAGTGATTGTGAATCTCAAAGTGCATTGTCTTGTTACTTGCAGCTTATCATTTTCACAAATCCAACCTAGTGGATAAGGTTTCTTATGCAATGTAGTTTTCAATCCCAAGTTCTTTACAACACTTTCTGAAATCAGATTAACTTGAGAACCACTATCTATGAGTGCATCAATTTTACTGTTCTTAGCAACAACCCTTAAATGAAATAGCTCATTCCTTTTCTTATCTTCAGAGGCATCATTAACTGTAGAAGTAGAAGCACAACTATCAAAGGAAACACTGAAAGTAGGAGCTTTACCTTTCATACCCATAGCTGTTATCTTAGTTTCATCATCTGAATCTAAACCAAGATCCAAAACAACATTCATGGCTTTCTCCTTACCTTTCTGTTTCTGATTCTGTCTTTGAGCCCACTTAGGCTTCAGTTCTGGATGCAACTTCCAACAATGATCTTCATCATGACCCTTCCTGTCATAATGAGAGCAAGAAAGTTTATCATCCTTCTTAACTGTAGTTGTCTTCTTTCCTTTCCCTGTCTCTGCATTCTTAGAAGATTTCTTTACATCATTATCAAACTTATCAATAAAAGATCCTTTACCCCTTGACTCTAAGTGGGTAGCTTGGACACAAACTTCATCCAAGTTGTTAGGATTCAAAACCAAAATAGAATGCCTAAGGTAGGAATGCAGACCTCCTATGTACTTCAACAAAGTGTCCTGGGTGTACAAAGGAACATTTAATGCAATAGCCCTTTTTCTAAATTCATGGGTGTACTCCTGGACAGATTGACCCTTCCCTTGCCTAAACATTTGCCAGTCCATCATTAACTGTTGCATATGGCCTAGGGGATAAAACTGCTTCTTAAGAGCATTAACAAACTCTGCCCAAGTTAAACTGACTCTACCATGTTGTGAAACTTCTGCCTTAGACTTACTCTCCCACCAGGTTAAGGCTATACCTCCTAACCGAAGAGTAGCTAATTGGATCCTAGAAGCATCATCAAAGAGGTTTTGAACTCTACAATAAACTTCTACTTGCTGAATCCAATCATCTAGTTTTTCAGCATCTAATTCACCACAATACTTAGGTAAATCAAATTTTACATCCAATTTAATTTTAGGCTTATACCCACTCTTGAAAGGATTAGAAGAAATAGAATGAGGAGAAGATGGAGAAGAAGGAGAAGAAGGAGAAGAGGGAGGAGAAGAAGAAGAGGGTGGATTTGGTTGCTTGTCACTATCTCCATGATGTTTCCCTTTCTTGTCTTTGCGATCTTCTTGCTTTGACGAACCTCCTTCATGTCCTTTCCGCTCTTGTCTCTCTTGAAAAAGAATGTCCACCTTAGCCTTCATCTCAAGGAATGCTCTTCGAAATTCCTGCTCACTGATTTCTTCAGGAACCTCCATTCCAGAAACAGACATCTTCGGAAATGTTCTACGCTTCCCGATCTCAGGATCAAAGTCTTCAAGCTTGCCTTCGCCCTTCTGAATCCTGGATCTCGTTAGCATTCAAGAAAACAAATAACTGCAATAATAGTCAACTGGCTCTGATACCACTTGATCTGTATAGGATCTAGACTAGATTGCAGTATTTAAATGCTTAACTTTTACAATGATTATTCCAAGTTAATAATATCAAAATTAACTTATGGAAATAATTAAAATGACAAGTAATAACAAGGTGATTATAACAGAAAGGAAGGAAATGAGAGAAAGAAAGAGAGAGAAGAAGAGAAGTGCAAACAGTGTTTGATTACGGAGTTAGTCACAAACGTGACTACGTCTCCGGGTCCACTCCAATAGAGAGACCGATCCGATTAACTCCAAAATCAATTACAAAGCACCACTATCATTCTCCAAGCACTTCGGCAGCATAACAACGCTCTAACGTGCAAGAATGGAATCTCTACAAGACCTCTCTTCCGATTATCTCCACAGCTTCAAGACTTTGTCACCTGAAAAAAACTTCCCTTTCGCTCTCACCTCACACCCCTTTAAATACAAAAAATTAACCCAATATGGTATAAAACCATATGATTTACAAAATATTCCCATATCTCCATTTTTACATATAATAACAATTTTAAGCCCCTTTAGTTTTTAACTCCCGGGATTATTCTGTTTTGGAAGGTTTTTGGTTAATCCTTAAAAGGATTATTTATTATAGTTTAGGGGAGTTTGTTTTAATTTTTAAAAGCATTCGGTTTCAAACCTTTAACAAAACCAACAGTCGCCTAACATATGTAATAACCATCGTGTGGCCCAACGGTGGCTATTTATTTTACTTGGATGGAGGTTGGCGGTTCCAAACCCGCCGGCCTCCGTTTTGTTTGCAACACCGCTCAACATATAGAACAAAACAAAACCGGCACTGTCAATAGTAACGGACGCGGATATAGTGGAACGGCTATGGGCTAAGTTTGGTGGAGAGAGGTTGGAGGTTCGAATCCCCCAACAACCTTTTTAACAAACAAAGCATCCAGACTGCTGAAGGATTGAAGAGAGGGCACGTGTCATAACTTCATTCGCTGACGATGAAACCTCTACGCTGACTAAGCTGTGACCACATTGCTGACTCATTGCCATGTGTCAGGTTACCATTCGCTGTCGTGGACACATCACTGCTGACTGTGCTCTAATAAGGCCGTGGATGATGACTAGGATGCCAACCGGACTGTCGACGTGGTGTACGGAAAGGACACGTGTCGAATTCTGATTGGTCCATACAATTTTGACGTGGATGCTGACGTCATCGTACGGATGACACATGTCAACCACGGATTGGTCCATTTTGATCTGCATAGATGCTGACGTCATCATGTACGGATGCTGACATCATCACTGTACCTTCAGTCCACCAAGTCAACCTGAAACTTTGACCAGCTGTATCTTGAGCCTCCGATGTCGGATTTTGACGAAACAAACGCCGTTGGAAAGCTTGCGACGGGCTCTTCGCAATGATGCCAACTTCAACAACTTTTGACAACATCATTTTTTTCGCTTCCTGGACGCCCTTTGATCCCAGTTTGACCCAAGGTTTGACTGGCCATAACTTGCACAAATGGACTCCTTTTCGCTCCATTCGAGTTGCATTGGAATCAGGACGTCAAGCTCTTTCTGATGGTGCTGATTTTGGAGAGAAATGGAACACTTCAATTTTCACTGAAAAATGTCCACCGGATCAGCAAGCAAGAAGTTTCAAAGTCAAAGAACAATCTACTACCAGAATTTTGGAGTTGGTACATGCATACCTTTTGTGGTCCTACTAGAGTAATAATTCTTCAACGTGACACATATTTCATGCTATTATTTAATGATTATTATAGAATGACATGGGTTACTTTTCTCAAAGAAAAATTAGAAGTTCTAGATAAGTTTAAATCATTAAAAGTTATGGTTGAGAATAAAATGGATATGAAAATCAAGTGTTTGAGGTCTGATAGAGGTACAGAGTTCACCTCCAATGAGTTTAAGAATTTTTGTGAGAATCATAGAATAAAGAGGCATTTATCTACCCCTTAGACTCCTTAGTAGAATGGAGTGTTTGAAATAAAGAATAAGACTATTCAGGAAGCTACAAGAACAAAGATGAAAGAGGCAAACCTATCCAAAGTCTATTGGAGATAAGAAATTCATACTTCTATCCACATTCTTAACAAAGTATAAGCAAGAGAAAATAGTGCAAAGACTCCCTATGAGTTGTGGTATGAAAGGATCCCTACTATCAAATATTTCAAAGTGTTTGGAAGGAAATGTTATATATCAAAAGAGATGAAGAAAAGATAGGAAAGTTTGATACAAGATCTGATGAAGGTATCTTCTTTAGATATTCTACAAGAAACAAAGCTCACGGGTGCTACAACAAGAGGTTGAAGAAGATTGTTGAGAGTGCAAGTGTCAAATTCAATGAAGACTTACAGAATAAATTTGTGGTGATAGATGGATATGAATCAAATGAGTCCTCTTGACGATAAAATGACAAAGATTAAGGTAAGGAAAAAAAAAGTTTAGATTGAAGAAGAAGAATCTCTAGAAAGGATCCCTAAGACTCCTAAGTATGTCCAAAAGAATCATTCTAAAGATTAGATCATTGGTTCAACAAAAGAAAAAAAAATTGACAAGGAGAAAATTTTCAATGATAGAAGAAAAAGTAAATCTATTTTTACATTTCAAAGTTGAACCTAAAATAATGATTGAAGCATGCAAGGATGAATATTAGATAGATGTTATGGAAGAAGAATTAATGCAGATTGAGAAGAATCAAACTGAGGAACTTTTCCTAAGACCAACAAACAAAAATGTAATTGGAACTAAGTGGGTATTCTAGAACAAATTGAACGAGAATGGAGAAGTAGTAAGAAACAAGGCAAGGCTTGAGTGTAAGAGTTATTCACAAGTAGAAGGAATAGATTTTTAGAAGACATTTTCTCAGGTGGAAATAATGGAAAATATCGGGATGTTTTTGGATTTTGTAACACATTAGGATTTCAAGGTCTATCAAATGGATATGAAGTTTACATTCTTGAATGTTGAGTTGGAAGAAGTATACATTGAACAACCAAAAGGATTTCAGTTATCAAACAAACCAAATATGGTTTGTAGATTGAAGAAAGAATTATATGGATTGAAGCAAGCTCCCAGAGCTTGGTATACAAGATTGGATAGGTAACTGATAGAACAAGGATTCAATAAAGGTACTATAAATAGTAATCTTTATTTCAAAGTTGAAAAAGATCAAATCCTGATTGTGGTTGTGTATGTTGACAGATATAATTTTTGGAGGAAATGAAGCAATGTGCAAGAGATTTAAAGAAGAGATGTAGAAAGATTTTGAGATGTCAATTATTAGGGAGATGAATTTCTTCCTTGGGTTGCAAATCAATCAGACAGAGAAAGATATATTTATTTCACAATCAAAGTATGTCAAGGAAATATTGAAGAAGTTTGGAATGGAAGATTCTAAACGGGTATGTACTCCTATGGTTACTGGTTGCAAGCTAAGTAAGAATGATGAATCTCCTAAGGATGATCAAAGAAAGTATAGATAAATGATTGGAGGAATGCTATACCTAACTATTGATAGACTAGATATCACGCATACAATTTTTCTTGTAGCTAGATTTCAAGAAGATCCTAGAGAGTCGCATGTTATAGTAGTGAAGAGAACATTTTGATACTTGAAAGGCACTTTCGAACATGGTTTGTGGTATCCAAAGGATATTGATTTATCTTTGAGTTCTAATAGAGATGATCTTATTGGGTAGGTTGTTTGGATGATAGGAAAAGTACAAGTGGTGGTGCATTCTTTCTTGGATGTAGATTGATATCTTGGCTAAGAAAGAAGCAAGACTCAGTGTCGTTATCTACTGCAAGGGTAGCATACATTGCATTAGCATCTTTCTACACACAAGTGTTATGGATGAGGCAAACCTTGAAGGATATAAGAGTGGTATATAATGAACCAATTCCTATATTTTGTGATAATAGAAGTGCAATTAACATTTTAAAGAATCTGGTGATGCACTCAAGAAAAAAATATCTCAATCCGATATCACTTTTTGAGAGAGAAAGTTGCAAAGAATGAAGTGAATCTTCCGTATATGCCTACAAAGGATTAGGTTGTTGATATCTTCACTAAGGCTCTTCC